>JAPTHN010000001.1:9746092-9932680 GCA_026936325.1 Platynereis dumerilii | reverse complement strand
TCCCACCAAACAGCTAACATTTCCGTAACATCACCAGTTTCTGAGCAGGGTGTTACAAGGTAATATGACACTGATGATATTCTTATAATGTCATATTAACTTGACCAGGATCTTAAGGAAGTGTTAGAAATAAGATGATTTGTCCAATATTCTGGTAATATTAGCATAACATTATCAGTGCTAAGTGACGATAATATTAGTGGCTAATCATTAGCATAACCTTTTCCAGGAAACTTCTCGCTGTATTTCACAATGTTACCATATAACATAACATCATAATGAGGAGGTAAGGCAAGGATAATGTTATAACATAACATTAGCAGGTAATGTTAGCATAACATTTCTGAGGAAACTTCCCATTTCCTTGTCAGAATATTAGCATATTAATGTTACTGTATAATGAAGAGGTATGGTTGAGATACACTGTATAATTGGAGGCACTGATTCAGCACGATTGATTGGGTGAGATGGTTGCACAAGTTGATTGAGGTAACATAAATTAATGTTTTGAGTTGAGATAACTCAAAATACTGAGCTGTGTTGACTTAGGCTTCAAGCTGAGAAAATTCAAAATATTGAGCTGTTTTGATTGATTTTGTGTTGCTTTTGGTTTTTATTTGTGATACCCTTCTTATAAATTTACTATGAATGTGGGTAATAATCCCAAAATATTGCTGTGATCTTTCAAGGGGATCCACCTGATCCAGTGTGCTTCATTTTAGCACATCGCAGACAGGCCCAAGATGTATTCAAACGACAGCTCAAAATATTACTGCAACACAGTTTTCAAATTTCACAGTGTACTAGTTGATATAGAGTCGTCATTGTGTTGAAGTGTCAATTTATAGATGGAGCCACATGGCCTGCGCTCAGCACTTGCTCCATGCTCAGTCCAAATGTTGCCACAGTCGAGTGTAAAATGCATAATAAATTAAAATATAACAAATGTACTGAATTTTTTATTGCATCATTGAATACAAACTAAGTTATATGTCAATTGATAACAATATCAATTGCTTGAAGTGTATAAGAAAAAATCTATGGAAGCCAGAAGCTAAGAGAGATATGTTCTTCCTTGACCACAAAGATTGATCCTGGAAATGCACCAAGGTGAGTGTATCAGCATCACCAGAGAGACTTGGGCTGTTCTGTAAAAAGAACAAGCTGATAATTTTGGTGACCTGGCAATTTGCTAGGCCTGGTCTCTCACTTTTTACTTTTCTTTCTCTTTTGTTACTAACTCACTAATCCTATATTTAATCTGTATTTTCATCTGTTTGTCTGTGACTTCTTCTTACAACTCTCTGCCTTTTTCTATTTCAGACAGTGATTCCGGATCTTCCTTTACCCTGGCTGCAGTTACCGTGGAATGCCCTGGCCAGTTCCAAGCTTTCCATTGGTTGGACACAGAACCCCATGCTGGAGGACCTATGGAGAAGGCGCAACTACAATGGTCTGCAGAGTAGCTCATTCAGCTCCTGAGTCATTCTGGCTACTGGGAAAGTTCCTCACTTGAAGCCAATGATTGTGTGACATAACTACTATCTCTCTCTGCATGTGCTGTATAGAGTTGAAAGATATATTTTTAAGTGCACAATCTGTGTGTCATCTGTAATTTTTCTGTGATGTCAGGGTCATATGAACAGAACTATTATGATTATGACAATATCAGCAGAATATTACCTGTATATGTCATCTAGTTACACCAGGCAATCATCTTAAAAGCAATTACTAGTCAATATCAACCAGTATCTCAACCTTACACCTTTACTATCAAATAATATTGTATGCTAATATTCTGAGAAGGAAATGGGAAGTTTCCTCAGAAACGTTACGCTAACATTAACTGCTAATGTTACATTATAACATTATCCTAACCTTTCCTCCTGATTATGTGGTAATGTCATATTCTAACATTGTGACATAAATTGGAAGTTTCCTGGAAAAGGTGATGCTAAGATTGGCAACTAATATTATCGTAACTTAGCGGCTAATATTGGCATAACCTTATAGTCACATGAAATTGTTTAGTGGGTTATAATTATGGGTACTTATATTAGTTCCATCCACTTACAGAGCATGAAGTCTACTAAGAATGTCCCCTTAGAAGGATTACAGAAGTGAGAATGCCTATGGTGAAGATCCTTTGTTCGACAAACTTTACAGATTTCATTGCGCATTGGTTCATCAAGCCCATACTGAGGAAAACACCAGTTAGCTGACTTGTACTGTTTTACCAACACATACATAATCTTGATAAAACTGACAAATCAAGAAGCGCAGCAGTAAACCAACGACTGCGCAGTTCTCTTGCTGGAACAATGCGACGGAGCATGTGTCATCAATTTTTCTGTACGAAAATACCTTGATACATGCCAAAGTTTCAGATATGTACAATCTAACTGTTTATTGGAAGGATGTTTGATGAGGGGGTGGGGTCTAGACTAAAACAGATTTTACTTGATTTTCAGTGCCTCTAAATCAATAATTTTGGTTTGAATTGAATAACATTATCAATGAAATCTTCCAAAACCCAAAAAATTAAAATGTACTGTAAATGCTGCATGCATTCCAGAATTTACTCAAATTCTCACTAGGGGAGACTGGGGCAAGTTGTAACTTTTATAAACCATCGTTAATTTGAAACTAAATCAGGCAGATGATTCCCTAATTATACATGAAGCTAGTGTTGGAGGTTCGAGACCTGCCTCCATTGATGGTCATATTCTGATGGTGTGGGCCTTGGCTCAGTCTCAGCTGCACCAGGCAAAACTTTCATTTTTAATTGTGAAAATTCTGTACTCAAAATTCATAGATAAAACTTGACATACAATTGGCCAGTGCTGAATTAGCAACATGAATGTCTCCTGCCCCATGTAACTTATAATTTAACATGTTTAACTGATATGTTGTCAGAATTGTGATTAACACTTAATCTGTAATTTGAGTGACATTGTCCCCAAACCAATTTTGGAGTGACTGGTGGCATGATATGATACATTTAGACAACCAATAAATTGTGTCAATATAAGATACTATAAGAAACCAGTTATATGCTGCAAATATTATATGAATGATTAAGATATGAGAAAAAAAAAGGTAAAATTCAATGTAAGTTAAAAAAAGGGATCAACCAACCTGACTAATCCAGTGATAAACCTTACAGCAGCCTAGAACTTTGTGGAAGTCCACCATTATCTCCCTAATTGTTGTGTCCCATTGCTTTCATTGCTTCACAAAGTAAGCTTTTTTAAATATAGAAAATCACCAAAAAAATCAAAAGCGACACATCTTACCTAAGTCTCCCCTACTTTTTTTATTTTTTAGTAAAAACTTGATAGATAGATAGATAGATATGGTAAGTGCAGCCCTCTAAGCCCAGTTCTGGGCGCTCACGAGGGTTGATTGATGAGATGAGAGAGAGAGCAGGAGTCCTCAACATGTTACACATTTACCCCATGTGAGGGATCTTTTACTTGCCCAGCACAGACACTGATACAAGGGGCCGCCAATTTAACGTCTCATCCGAACGACATCCAGATGGGATTTTTCTCATAAAGGTACACTGAAAATTTTTCGGGTTCCCCAACCAGGAGTCGAACCCATGCAGGCAAAGACCTTCAGCGGAATAATACACAACTGCACATGTACCAGGCCCCACTGACAAATGTTAGAAATATCCATTCCACAATATTTATGTTAATGTACATGTTTGAAGAAGGAGCATGCATACACCAAATTCATAGTGTTAACAGAAGGCCTCAGTTTAACAATGCATATTTCATAGTCTTATATGGATCAATTAATTTTGATTTTATACGTAATTTAAAAGCTTTACCAAAGGTTTAGATGCTCATATTTGCTGTGATGCATGTAATCTTTGTCATATTGCATTGTGGCTTTGCTCAAGCACAGTCCATGCTTGCACACAATCTGGTCTTCGTTTATTTCACACATTAGGATATTGATATTTAATCTCTATATTATGACAAACACAGAAACTTTGCAATGAAATTATATAAAACTGAGAAAAACAGTTCTGTAATCCCTCTAAGGAACCTCCACCAAGCATAAGGGGCCTTAGTGTCTTAGTAACCAGCTAAGTTCCCTTATCCTGAAAAACTTCACTAAGTAACCTTTCAACTGGATCCCATAGGTCTTCTTGGTTAAGAAAAAAGCTGCATCAGCTTTGCTTTCTTTACCTATCCCCATCCACTTACTGGTACTTAGTTTTGTTGCTTTCAAAGTGCCAAGTATACCTATCTGAGGGTCAGATTTACTTCATTATTTGTGTACTTATGGACGGGATGCTGTTAGTAAGGTAGCCACTAGGTAATCATTGTAATGGAATGGAAATCCCAAAAAACGCCTCCCCCCTCCTCAATCAATAAAGTCACTTTCTTGGCTACTGAATTCAATATTTGAGTGGAATCATAGCTAACTTAATTTTTCATATTGTCAAGCACGCAGACATTTTTCCATGAATAAATTAGGACTTTTCTCGTTCCTTAATTTCTGGAGGTTGCAGAGCTCTGAGAACCTCAGCTGGCACAATTTTCATTTCACGATGAATAATGAATTGCATGTTGAAAATATTGAATTACAGGAAGGATTGATTTTTTTGTCCTGTTTATGTTTTCCCCCGTAATCCACATAAACTGATTAACCTACATTTCCAAATGTCCATACTATGTTTTATCTCAAAAAATCAATTTGGCTTACATATCATGGTACAAAATATATACTACAATATGTGCCTGATGATTGTCAGATAACTCTGTGGAAATTATCATGTATTGATCCATTCAATATAAGAAATTATATTTTCCGTTATTTTTATTTAACACTTCAATGAATTTACTGTTGAATTTCCTCCGACACATGTCACACATACGATGGGTCCTATCTTATTTTTAGCATTTAAAAAGTCTTGTAATACAAACATCCTATGAAAACAAATTGCAAGCCGAGGAAGCCTCTGCAAGTGGCAGCCCCTTGCAACTTTCTTTCAGCTTTAGAGTCATGTCATAAGCACTCAAGGTGTGGAAAGAAGATAGGCCATGCCACTCAGTTCTCAATCTCCTCAACCCATAGCATGTCATTTCTCTGGGGTAATGTGACAGGTCTCTATCACTTGAGCTCATCCTGCCACTCTTGTAATTGCTTCCAGGTGAGCTCTTATTAACTCCATCCAGTCACGTTCTGGTTGAGCTTCAGCTTGTTGTCAGCTCACCGTGCAGGCTCTACGAAGGGCCAAGTGGCTAGCAAGAAGAGAAAGAACCACTCACAGCTTCACTGGTGTCTATAAAGCAGCCAGACGACCATCTCATGATGAACTGTTTCAATATGTTTCAGTGTGACAATGCTACTGCCTCTGAAGCTAATTCAGCTTGTGTGAGCAGCTGCCAGAGGCCGACTTAAAATGATGAGACATTGGGTCCACAATAAAACAATGGCTGCACTGTCAATTACTGTCACAAGGTAGGCATGTTAGGATAGCACAGATTTCCAAGCCAGTTTTTCTGCACACAAAGGTTGATTGTGAAGAAATGGCAGAAAAGTAATTACACCATGTCACATAATGACATGTGTATATATATACATTGCATTTCCAAATATATTCAAAAACATATGGCATGTATGTGTTTCTGATTACCATATTTTAGTTGAATCAATTCAATTCAGGCATGCACCCAGAGTCCAAGACTTTTCATCGATTAAATGAATAAAATCTTTTTTTTCTAACTGTTGTCTTTAGGAGCCTAATGCTCAGCTTACAATATTTTCGTTTCATCATGAATAATTCATTGCAAGTTGCAAGTATTGAAGTAAGTGCATCCATGCATGGATGATTGCTTTTTATTTATCCCATTCATTAATTCACATGAACTAACTAAAACAAACATATCCCATTGCCAAGTTACATCAATCTGGCTCGAAGATCAGTTAACGCATCTCAAAATCATAGACTAAGTGTGCATACATTTTCAATATAGACTACGTTCCAGATGTTTTTGAGTTTTTTTTAGCTGTCCATTCGATTGTATTGAACAAAGTGGTCAAATTAGCAATTCTACCATTCCACTTCTGTCTCTAACCAATCAGTTCTGACGTTAGAAGAAAATTAGGGAATCACGAGATTAGATGGCTGTTATTATCATAAAATTTCTTTCCGCACAATGAAATAAACTTTACGGAGAATCTAACAGGAGTGGAATGGGAGAAGGAAGGCACAGCAATGGATCAACAGATGAAATTTTGCCTCTTCCCAAATAATTTTAACTGGTGAAGATCTGGGAAAGCAGATATGCATTTGCAAACTTCAACCACGTCATTTTGTCAGCGGGGCCTCCACCCTAATATGGGGCCTCTAACCAGACGATACAGCCTCTGACTGTGAGGGGAAACCAATTTACATTATTTTCTTCCTGATGACATCCAGCTAGGGGCTCCGGAGAGGGAAAAGTAAAATGACCAATGGTCAGCGGGACACAAAACCCCTTCCAGAGCCTCAGCTACGATGATCCTAATGTTCAATAAGCTTCATATTGCCATTATGTTGTCAAGTGCCTGTTATCGAAAAGTTCAAAAACATAATTTGAGACATTTAAAGGCAAAATTCGAGACGTCAGTAATTTGATATCAAAATAATTTACCTGAACTTTACTGGCAGATGTCTGTTATCCCTTTGCCACAATTCTACCTGGCAGTATACACTCATCTGTCTATTAGCCGTGTTCTGCATGATGTTATTCCAAAACATTATGTTTACAAGCAATTGATCTTTTTGCAGCAGACAAATTACTCCAGGCACTTTTTTCATGTTATAATATCCTAACCAAGAAACATGGCGCCAATTTTATTGATGTGGACTGCAGTGCATACACCCGTCATTTCTGAGTACTAACTGGGCCTATATGTATCAACTGACATTTTTTAAAAAGAAAAAAAGTTTGTACTTTTGTTTTGGTGATAATGTATGTGCTGAACGGCCTGGAAGCAAATGATCCACAGTAAAAGGAAAGGAGTTTTAAGAAAATGAGAGGTCTTAAAGGAAGGATAGACGAAAGTAAGAAAGAATGGTAGCAATATGGAATGTTACGAAGGGAGCCTTGAAGGATTGAAGGAGGAAGAATGTAAAAAGGAAGGAAGAATGAGTGATAAGCAGAAAACAGCGAAAACAGAAGGAAGGAAGGAAGGAAGGAAGGAAGAAAGGAAGGAACGAAGGAACGAAGGAAGGAACGAAGGACTCAGATGAATCATGAAAGAAAATAAGGATGCAAGAAAGTAAGAGATAATGACATTTTTAGGTGGGACGGAATGAAAGTGCAAATAAAAGGAATAAAGGAATAGACAAGAACCAGAGGAAACGAGAAAAGAAGGTCATACAAGCCATATACACTGTAAATATGCATAGTTAAGAAGAAAGACAGATAAAAGGAAACAGAAAGACAAAACAGGCTACAAATTTAATTTTCAAGAGAAAAGCTTATGAATGACAACATATATTATCATATATCATCAAGCAGAAATAGTAAAGTGAAATATAATATTGCACAGTACTTTCTTGTATTATTGACGTCGGAGAGAAAAAATATCTTTAATATGAAAAACATCATTCACAGTTACCTCATAATAAAACATTGGGTATTTTTAGAATTGAGTTCTTTTTAAAGGAAAAGAGAACAACCTGCATGAATGATACCAACAATAACTATCACAAACATATAATGGGGATTCCTATTTAATCCCAAAGTTGCAAGCTGTTCCAAAGTTAGTTTTTAACAAGTTAAGGTGCTGTTTCGTCTAATCAGAAGTGATCACAAGCTTTTGAGTTACTTTGTGATTTTAAGGCAGGACATGTAAGGACAGCCGTGCCTCAATTTTTACTGAGCATTGCATTGGGATTCTCGATTTTAATTTTTTATCCAGGCAGCTGTAATTTTGGATAGTTATACGATCAGAAAAAATTTACATTTTACCCACAAATGTGGACAAGTTCTGTATTACCATAGAGGCAATTGGGTCAGAGGGACACTGAATTAAACCTCCATGCATGTATGGATTCTTCTGCTACAAGTCTATACTTAAGATCAGTGCCTGTGCAACTCTCTTAGAATAATCCTTAACCAGTCTTGTTATTGAAATGGATTCACTCACATTGGATGTAGGCCACTGCTTAACTTTTGACACTTAATTGACTTTCACACAGGATTATTATCTGCATGTGTCGTAAAAGTAATGGATTTTGAAGTTCAGACTGAAGGAAAAAGGACAACATCTTCGGTGGATGGATGGATTGTTTATTGGGACTTTACATTAAGTATTAAGGCTAATTAGGACAGAAGGAGGACACGGCAATGAGCAAAGGATGATTGAAACAGCCATCCAACATAGGCCCAGGTGATCCGGCAAGAGCTGGATTCGAACTGTGGACCCAGCGATTGGCAGTCCAGCACTCTACCACTGGATCGATTCTCCCCAGCAACATCTTTGAGATAAACTACAGTGTCACAGCAGAAACGGGTAAGTGAGACTTCACATACAATTATTAGATACAAAACTGAACGACATCTTGGTAAGAAAAAAATCCAGCTTCCCATTCTTTTCATTCGTGGTTGCATATATTGGCTCAATTTGGCTGTCCTGAACAGGGTCATATATCTTCGACTTTTCAAATTATTTTTGAAAGTCTCTACCTGATTTATCCGCATTGACATTATATAAGACACGAGGTCTTCATAAATTATTATGTACATGTAATGTGCCAAGGTAGGAGCGGGCGGTAAGCATTGAGTTGATACATTGTCAACACAATTGAAATGAATTTTTTCATTTTTTGCTACTCCGTTCAGTGGCCTTCCACGAAAGATAGCCTCACTTATTACTGATCTTTAAAATATTGACAGAAGCTCATATTTCACAATAACAATGACATGTTTGTTTATAATTAAAAACCTGTTAAATACTGGAACGCCATGCATTGTGCCTCATAAATTGTCTTCAGATAACTCATCTAGTATTGGTGGCTTCTGATATTTTTTGTTCGGTACGCCTTTTGGTTGTTTCCGACCCTAAAACTGAAGTTTTGTTTGCGGTTGAGTTATAGACAAATCTCAGTGGTCGATCCGAAATGTGTACAACATGATTTTGCGATCTGCGGTCCAGCACCCAGTCCGCAAAATCATTTTCCTTCAGGAAATTCAATGCAGTAGCAAGACGCGTGTCTGGGCGAGTGAACGGACGTACATATTGCGGATTATTTTGTAGTTTCCTAGATAAATTTAAATACTAACGACAATGAAGCACTCGGTTGTCAGATTGATCTTCTGTTCGAGTTTCGGTTGCAGTGAGCCAGTGGTATAACCGAAATTTCGGGAACCGGCACAACATGAAACTCATCCCACTGCAAATCTTAAAAACAACAGGTTATTCCACCAAAACTGTTGGATTTCCTCAAGTTTTCTATCAGGTTATAAATGAGTAACTTTAGATAATACAGTCTACATTTTCCAGCGAGTCTATTCCTGAGTGGTTTTTGTTTGCAACACCTGGCATATGTTATGATTGTACACAATGGCAACTCATTCGCCATATGCCTTGGAATATCGATATTAATATATCTAGAATGTTCAAAAGTAAACAGCAGATGCACTGGCACATGTGCCCAGTACACATGTGCTGATATGCATCATGTGGTATGTTAAGCGACCTTGTATTTTTGAACATACAGGAAAATATCATTTGTATGCTGACATTATATTCATTCGGTACATCAGCAATTTCAAATGAGCAAATCGATTTTCTTATAAATAATGCTAATGGCGGATGAAAAAACTTGAAAATGCAATTTGAAATGCAATATTCAATAATTCCTTCTCCATTGTTGTGCGGATTTAAATTCTTGAGCAAGATTCAATCATGAGCGATTAATGAACCATATCATATTATCAAATTCCTTGTGGCGTATTTAGGAGGGGCATTGGGCCACGTAGCCTACTAGCAGGGCACAGCTCTCCCAGCTCTCCCAGTTTTTGTTATCAAGGAAGCTCAGCCCCCAATCCCCCATCCCCCCCCCCCATGCATTTCCATCAGTGCGATAAGTCTTATGTACAATTAAGGCATTGTTAAACGGATGAGTGTTTGTTACATTACAACAAAGATCCTTTCAAAATACAGGATTGCTTCCATTGGATTTTTAAAGTCAAATCCTGCAAATATATGAAATATATTTCTTTATGTTGTGCATATCACAGAGCACCAGCAAGACAAGTGTCGTATTTCAAATCCTTTGTCATGATACAACATGGCATGTGCAATTGTACATGCTCTATAAATCTCTACAAATGTTTATCTGATAAAAGGCTTAGAATCGCAATGGATTGAATAGATTGCTTTCTTGGATAAGTACATTTATGAACTCCATCATGACATTCCATTATGACTGCCTGTATGATCATTAAATTTTAATAATCTGTTTCATATTAAATGATCTTTGTGCAAAAGCCACATTTCATGTTCCTCTCAACCCTCCTTAACTCATTTCAACTTTTTCATATATTGGCTATAACCTTAGATTGTGTAAAGTAACAATTCATAGGTTGTAAGCGAATTTTGGATAATGAAGAATCCACTTACCATTTTAGAGGAATTAAGTAATTTTCAAATATTCCAATATCTTACAGATTCACTGCTCTGCTCTGAACTGATACAGAAAATCAAACCCACAGCAGTGATTCTGTATAATATATTCAGTAGTAGTGACCAGCTTTGAACGGCTTAAATTGACTTTATGCCACTGTGTTCACCAGCACACTTATACTACACCAATCGATTGATAACATTGATATCCGGTCAGGTATCTGAAGTATTTGTCAGTCTACTCTAGTTTATACTCCAGGAAAGGTTACATAAGGATCAATGGTTTAGAATTATGATGTCATTAAAGCAAATAAAAGATCATTCTCCTGCCAGCTGCCAACATAAAAGTAATTTATCTCTTGTGTTGGCAGACCATGAATTACATCTTATTGTTTGAATTTAGTCATACTTAATAAAATCAATATTTAAGGACAATCAAGGCTCTAAAAGATGGATTAAAGATCTTATAAGTAGGAATTGCAAAATATTTGGCACCAAACCATATGAATAGAATGATTCATGAATATCAAATTGCTTACAAAAGTAAAATCTTGAAAAAGCAGCTATTTCAAAAGCAAGTTGAGTGTTCTTTTTTTCGTATCATCTTTTATAAGTATACATGTACAGGCTACTGATTACAAAATGAATGGCACAACCCAATTTAAAACTAAATGACTAGATTTATGAGCCTAATTTAAAATTTTCCCTATTTCCTTAATTTCTTTAAAAAAAATCATTTTAGCTTAAGACAGCTTTCTCTCTCTATTTCCCTTGGTATTTTCTGCAAAAAAACGGGCTCTCATATTTTTTAGACCCTTCTTCTATCTGTTTCCATGCAGGCTATATCATTTACATACTATTTAAAGTTTGCTGAAAACAAAAAGTTTTCTGATGATAAGTATCTTCCAAAAACAATAATCTTTAAGTCGGATGTCATCAAGCCAATTAAAATTAAGTCTCATAAACAACTTAACTTCCTTCTAAAATGACGCAGTTAAGGCAAAGAAATGATGAATGACTTACAGCCTTCCACTTTGATAAAAAAAAAGAGTGGACTGTTGCACTGTGAAAATGGCACTTGGTGTGTCATCATGCTGATGATTTGTCATGATCATACCCAATACTTTCAATGTTAATTTGATTTAAGGAGACTAATCCCGCTTGTTGGTGACAGCCAAACGAAAGGATTATGCATCTGATTTACACTCTAAAATCAGTTTTGACAAGTCAAATGGCCTTCTCTAGATCATGACTAATCAAACAGCCTCTATGTTTCCCATGTTAGAGTAGACACTTCATCAGCTATCATTAGTCAAGAAATGCATTTTCACAGTGAACTGATCCTCATTGTGTCTATATCAAAGTGGAAGGCTGTAATAGATTTAAAAGAAAAGAAGAGTAACACCACTTGTTGAAATATTGACATTTGAAATGTTGTCATTTAGCTCCATTTCCAGGCTCATTTTGGGAGAGACATTATTCTCATAAGATCGCATTTCAGAGCCTATTGAATAACAGAAACCCTTATTGCAAGTATATATAGCATTAAGTTTAGATATTTAAATTTGAATAAAAGAACATAATTAAAGTAGCCATTGAATCATGGAACATAAGATTTTCATATATTCTCACCTTATATTTTCACACTGTAATAATGCATATATCCCATTTCTAGATCCTGGAATATATAAGGTTAGTTGTGTTTGTGAAGTCACACAGAAGTAGCTTGCATATTTGCTGATCAGATTAGGGTAGTCTGTGTGATAAGAATATTGAGATCAGGAAATGGTGTGAGCTGCAGACCCACACTGTTATTGCATAGCCCACACGCAGAGCTGATCAACAGATCTTCAGGTTTATGTGGATTTAAAGTGTTAAGCACACTTGAGAAACTACTTGACTGATACTTGACAGTATTAAAGCAAATATGTGAACACTGTCATCTTTCAAATAGGAACTGAGTATTTGTTGTTTGAATCTCAAAACTTCCGTATTTGATTAGGTTTGGAGGTAACCATTTGATAATCAGGGTGGGGGTTGGAATTTCCCTCAGCAGGAATCATCTATTTCCTGGTAATGAAAGAAGTAATTGTTTATTTCAAGATGCCCAAAAAGAAAAAATTTATCAAAACTGAGCAACAAATTATTTATTTTTTTATGATGAAAATCGAAATATTGGCAAAATGCCCATTTGTCACACTATCCAATATTTCAAATGTAATCATAGTGCACAATGGCGGATCAAGGAGGGGCCTAGTGGGGTTTCAGATCCAGGAGGGGCCTAGGGGGGGGGTGGCAGATCCAGGAGGGGTTTTGGGGGATAGATAGCAGAATTTTAAAGAAAAAATTCAGTAATGCAGGCCTGCGAATGCTGAAACCATCTGCCCCCCCCCTAGACTTTCATGTCTGGATCCGTAACTGTTGACAATTATGTGTCTCCAGAGTCTCCAAAGAAACTAATCAAAATTCAACACTAGACTCCATAAGCAATATGTTATGACACTTTGTAAAGGTTTCAGCTTCCGCAGTTCTATAACTGCATTTCCAAGAACTCATGAAATGTAACACTGATTGACTATACCTGCAGAAAGTTCTACGGAATAACACCAAACTGCAAATGTTGCCTTCTGAGCAATTGACTTAGTCTATTTCTGTTTGAGACTAGTTATCAACAAAATGGCTAGAAAGTAAATTTATGTGAACTCTGTACAGCCTAAAATTTAAACATTGAATCTGTAATTCAAGGGAATTGCACAATATCCATATTATTAATAACTCTGATGCAAAATTGGAGGCTCTTTCTCGTTGACAATGTTGAGGCAAATTAAGAACTCACACCGAAAGGGGGGAGGGTTGGTCTGGTAGTAGGGTGCTGGACTGCCAATCGCTGGGTCCAGGGTTTGTATCCAGCGGTTGTTGGGTCACCCGAGTCTATGTTGGATTGCTGTTTCAATCATCCTTCGCCTCATTGCCGTGTCCTCCTCCTGTCCTAATTAGCCTATCGGTTGCACAAATACAGGACGTGAGGCCCCAATCATCCATCCATCCCAACACTCTGAGTCAGAAACAGGGCACATGACATTGCATACCTTATAATTGTATGCATCACTTAATTCTTTTTTATCTCAACATTACTTCTGTCTCTACCTAGTAGTGAATACCCAGTATGGCAAGCTCGGAGCATCAAACCTTGGTTGAACACAACGTATTTCTAACTCAATTTTAGCCTTGGGGGCTGGTTGGAGTCTCAACAAAACTGAACACAGAATTCCTGCATTTTAAAATACAGGGGCGGACTGGCCTATGTGGCAGAGTGGCAGCTGCCACGGGCCCAACTACTCAGGGGGGCCCACTCAAGGTGCCAAGAAATTAAAATTATAGAAAACAGCCAAAACATCCGTCTTTTTGACTAAGTTTGTGACTGTGCACTGAGTGTGCAGTATTGTCAAACTCGTAGGTGAAAGGTTATTTTTAAGGTTTATGTTATTGGGGCCCCTATGCAAATGGGCCCTGTATAGGAAAGGACAATTCCTCGTAAAATAATAACGCCGAAAATACGAATGTTGGGGCCCATCGACTAATTTTGCCACGGGCCCGAAATGTTGCCAGTCCGCCCCTGTTTAAAATATGATTCTTGGCAATGCTGTATGTACTCAACAATGTCACTAATGCAACCTTGAGAGGCTGCGACAATAATGCTCACTTACCTTTTTATATCTTAAATAAAATCCCAGTAAAACCATTAGTGTTGCCTAATGCCTAATGGACTGCGTATGGTTGCCACATACATGTATATATATACTATATAGTGAGCATTTCAATGTATAAAATCAATAGTGAAAACTAGCTAAGCCATGTGCTGCACGTAAATTCAATGGATTTCAATTGTATTATAGTATAGCTCTCAGTAGGTGTCGTGTGTCTAGCGTGACCTGACAAAATTTCGTAGAAACTTAGTAGGCTTTTAGACCAAGCTTTTTGGCTCACGTTGCAGGCGACAGCTCCAGGTTTCAGCTCCTGGTTTAGGCTTCCAACTTTAGGCTTTCAGCTTTAGGCTCAGGCAAGTTGCAGGTCCTGTTAGCTTTAAGCTTCAGCTTTAGGTTCTAAGCTTCTTTTCTGAGCTTCTTTTCCAAGCTTCTTTCTCAAGCTGACATTTGCAGATTAGGACAATCTCACTATCTTATTCGAGAACATTAATCATCACAGCATTATGACCTTAAAAGCCCACTTCACCTTAAATTATATTATGTGCTTAAACTCATGGTTGAGTCATGCTATGTATACAGGCCTGTTGTATCCAGGCAGATAAAAATGGTTTAAAATTGAAATATTGAAAAGCTGTTCATGTCATGAAATATTGCAGCAGATGACTCATATGTTCACCACATTTCATCAAGCATAAAGTAATTGAATTCGGTTTTACATATTGTAACATTTTTGAAGTTTGTAAAATGGAGTGGATATCAGAGCATGACTCACTGACAACTAAATCTAGTTGGATATATCATAGAAATATTATTTAGCCCTTATAGCTCTATGGATATAATTATTATATATACTGCAATTTACCACTCTATTTAGGACTAGAACGAAATGTGGCATCCGTAGGATTATTGGGATGATATGTCATTTTGGTCTGTTTTTAAGCTTATATTTTGCTGTTGTTGTTGGCTTCAGAGGACTGAGCTTGCAATTTTCTTTGAACTGTCTCTCTGTCTCTCTCCTCTCTGTCTCTCTCTGGATTCCTATCTTTGTCTCTATATGGTCTCTCCATCATTCTGTCTGAGGGGGAGGGGGGTTGGTCCAGTGGCAGCGTGCCACGGTGGCAGTTGTTGAGTCCTGGGTTCGAATCGGGCTCTTCATTGGCTCTTGCTGGGTCACCTGCTCATATATTGGATGGCTGTTTTAATCAACCTTCACCTGATTGCCGTTTTCTCCTTCTGGCCAGATTAGCCTACAAAGTGCACAGGAATTAAACCCTCTATCATCCATCTATCCCTCCTCTGTTAATATATTTTCTCTAATCAACTGATAAGATATTATCTAGCTCGATTTCTGTCCAAAATGGATGGTTGTTCAATTAAGGATACCTGACTTCCTGGGAATATTTTGTGGGTAGCTCAGCTTTCGTCATAGCCCAATATCTAACATTTCAAAACTGTAAAATGGATACTATGATTTAATATTTTATCACATTGACGCAAAGTGCCAAAGTTAAGTCAGGTGACAGTGTAAAATTGAGCTGACAACTCCTTCTATTTACTGTGGTGTAGTGCACAGTGTGTGTAGAAATGGATATATTGAACCTCAGAAACAATATTCAGCATGTGTACACAAAGAACATAGCTGCATGCAAATTCCTTTCTTTTCATAATCTGTTTACACAGTCTCTTTGTGTGATGTATATGAACAGCATTTTATGGATTACTTCACGTTTATTGTGAGCAAGATATATAGCAGAAATAAAAGATAGAAAAGTGGAGAGAGAGCCTAGGGGTGTGCAGAGGGATAATAAACCTTGATTGTGCAGTTACAGAAGGATGATAGACTTTGATTGCTCTTATTTATCTGTCAGCATCCCTTTTCATTTTCCTCTGAGTTGTACAATACAGTAATGTACATTCACTTTCAAGCATAGAAGTATAGTAAAATATGACAGTATAAAGGCAGATGTGAAGAAGATAATAAACTATGATATTTATCTCATCTAATTTTCCCTTACAACTTAGATTCTTACAAATGATACTTATAAATTGAGGTGAGGGTTTTTTGAGTAGGTGCTAGGGAAATGTGCTAGTCAATTGCTCGGTCCCGGATTCGATTCCTGTTCTTGCCTAGTCATCAGGACCTATGTCGGACAGCAGTTTCAATCATCCTTTGTCTCATTGCTGTGTCCTCCTCCTGTCCTAAATACCATGTGAATAAATAGGCATGCAGAGCATAAACCTTAATCATCCATCAACCGATCCTTCCAGCTCCTTTTATTTTGAAGTGCTATAGATTGTCAGTTCTATGTTTCTCTCTCTCTCTGTGTTTCACTTCCTTGCTGAGAAATTAAATCGATTTGCAGTCTCGCAACCCATGTTAAACAAGTTTAATCATGTGCCCAGCAGGCACATCTCCTCATTGTAGTGGTCCCTTCCTCTCCTTTTAATGCGAAATACAGGACAGAAATCAGAAAGTACTCCTTGTAAGTCAACTTGCCATTGTGACAATTTTTCGCCTTCATCTTGGAGTTACAATGTCGCATCAACATTATGTACCTGAAGTGCATTTTGTATCCCAAGAAGAGACTGCACCCCAAAAAGAGACCACTTCGTGATCGCAGAAGGATTAGTCTTGTAATGCAAGGGCCAGTGTAAAAAAAATTTGCTCAACAAGCACCAGAATTTTCTCATGCATTCTCTCAATGTTTGCAGAACTTTAGGAGGATGGATGGATGATTGGAGCTTTATATCCTGTTTTTATGCTTAAAGTTCTGTTTTATGAACTTTGTAAACTAATTGAAGGAGGAGGACACAACGATGAGGCAGAGGATGATTGGAACTGCTGTCAAACATTAATAAAGTCAACTGACCAGATTAGGAATAAAACCTGGGACCTAGTAACTGGCAGCCAACTGATCTACCAACTGAGTTACAAATTGAGCTACCAACTGAGCTACCAACTGAGCTACAAATTGAGTCACAAATTGAGCTACCAACTGAGCTACCACTGAGCTATCAACTGAGCTACCAACTGAGCCACCAATTGAGCTATCACTGAGCTACCAACTGAGCTACCAACTGAGCTACCAACTGAGCTACAAACTGAGCTACAAACTGAGCTGCCAACTGAGCTACCAACTGAGCTACAAATTGAGCTAACACTGAGCTAACACTGAGCTATCAACTGAGCTACCAACTGAGCTATCACTGAGCTACCAACTGAGCTACCAACTGAGCTACCAACTGAGCTGCCAACTGAGCTACCAACTGAGCTACAAATTGAGCTACAGATTGAGTTACCAACTGAGCTACCAACTGAGCTACCGACTGAGCTACCAACTGAGCTACAAAGTGAGCTGCCAACTGAGCTACCAACTGAGCTACAAATTGAGCTAACACTGAGCTATCAACTGAGCTACCAACTGAGCTATCACTGAGTTACTAACTGAGCTACCAACTGAGCTACCAACTGAGCTACAAACTGAGCTGCCAACTGAGCTACCAACTGAGTTACAAATTGACCTACAGATTGAGCTGCCAAATGAGCTACAAACTGAGCTACAAACTGAGCTGCCAACTGAGCTGCCAACTGAGCTACCAACTGAGCTACAAATTGAGCTACCAACTGAGCTACGACTGAGCTATCAACTGAGCTACCTACTGAGCTACCAACTGAGCTATCACTGAGCTATCACTGAGCTACCAACTGGGCTACCAACTGAGCTACCAACTGAGCTGCCAACTGAGTTAAACCTGCGGAAGGATGCACCTTGCACGATCTCAGGGACTGATGTATACTAAAGCAAAAAAAAAAAAAGAGGAAAAAAGCCTTGTTTTCTTGCTCTTCCTGGGTGGGAAGGCATATTCCTGGTGCTTTATGAATGCCTGCTGTAAACTTAATAACTATGGGGTGTGCAGTTACATAGTGTTAAAAATACATATCTCACAGAAAACAGATCACTCACCCCAACTTGTTCCCTGAGCTCCTTGGGGTACGGTAAAGCAAATCCAAGAGTGATAAATATGATTGTGGAATATTGATGTCTTCAGTAAATCCCTTGGGTGATATTTCTATTTAATGAGATCCTTCCTTGTTGGTATCCTATACGAAAACAGTGGAGATTTATCCATGGAAAACTTGCTTGCTTGCACAGAATATGATATTGCTGTATTGAGATGTTTTCCAAACGAAAACTTAATGTTGAATCCTGCACACAATTAGATTTCTTATATTACAGAATGCAGATATGTGACATTTAAGTTGATGCTGAATCGTTGATACCACTTTATTCAGACATGGAACCACTCCTTGTCTCTGGTAACTCCAAATCACAGAAGTTTGCACATGTCCACTATATATATACATGACATTGTGTGATTCATGGGCTTTGATGTAATTGTGTTATATTTGGTGTGCTATTGTATTCAGTATATATGTTTACAGACAACAACATGTCTGTGTTGTAGTGGTGAGAATGCCAAGAATATTAAAGATACTGTCACATACTTCTGATGCACAACATGACTGCATCCATTTGCCCTCTAGATTTCATGCAGCAAAATGTAGACCCACGTGACTGTATTCTTTGGTTTCTTTTGATATTGAAAAATTCCATTCACAAAACTACATATCACAGTGTAAGATTTCGTGACTGTTAAGATCCCACGTGTTCAATAATTCATAAAAAAACTGATCTTCCCATTGCAGACATTTCATCTAACAGACATGAACTGGTGCAACATTTGGAAGTGTACAATGCATAATCCTTGATTTCTAGTGCTGTATCGTAATCCAAGATACTTTCTAAGACTATAGGCCTGCAAGGGCCCATGTCATCACTCCTCTTCTGTGGAATCCCATGGGTACAATCACATCCATATAACCACATCTAGAATCACAGCCATAGAATGACATATATATTTATAGCTCCACTGCATATATCCTATAGATATTCTATTGATATACTATAGCTCCACTGCATATTCTATAGCTGCTCCAGTGCAAATTCTGTACCATCCAAGCACATTCTGTGGCATCCCAGCACATTGTGTACTGCAGCTATAGTGTCAACATCCAGTTGTGCTCACATTCTGTAGGAGGCATCACTGTGCACAATGTTATGCAGGATCTTGCAGATCTGCAAAGGGGCTGTCTGCACAGGAGCTGTCTGCAGCTTGCTGCTGAAACTGCAAGTGTGTGATGGGGATGGGGAGCGTGAGAAAACACGGCTATCAGGCATGATGAGCCAAAGCTGCCAGCTGCACGATGGCTCTGAGAGGCCAGGAAGGCTCAGCTCAGACAGGCAGCAAGGCTCATAGAGGTTGCAGCCCAGCACTTTAGCTCCTGTGATGCCCCTCCCACTACACTGCTCCAGTGGCTTCCAGTGGCCTCCAGTAGCTCCAGGCTGCATTATTAAAGCTCAGGGATAGCAGATCTCCTGACAGTGCTTTTAATGCCTCCGTTCCACAATCTTATCTATCATCATCTGTAGGTTATCATGCTACAATCCTCTTGATCCAGGAGCTCGATGTTGCATTATATGTATGAGCTTGATTGAGGCATTGAGCACCAGTCAAGTGTACACACGTTCACTGTTCAGTGGTTTCTACATTGTAGGGAGTCCCTCTTCTGTTATTCTGAAACAGTCGTATAAATGTATGTGATAAATTTTGGTGAGCAATTTTGATATGAAAATAATATTCGTTGCATTGCGAAGTCCGCTCGAAGAACCGCTTATTTTGTAACTAAGGATGGATGGATGATTGGGGCTTTACGTACTGTTTTTATGCATTGAGTAGGCTAATGAGAACAGGAGGAGGACACGGCGATGAGGAGAAAGATGATTGAAACAGCTCTCCAACATACACTCAGGTGACCCGGCAGGAGCTGGATTCGAACCCTGAATACAGCAATTGGCATCCTAGCACGCTACCTCAAGGAACTTATCTATAATATAATGCAGGGTGCATTTTACATTGCAGCCCTGCGCAGGATGACCATTCCCCTGATTCTTGCTGGACTGATGATTTTTTATTCATGTATAATGAAATAATTAGGCCTATCCCAATATCTATTCATGTGCTGCCACAACTGCTCAAAACTTCCGTGAAACCTGACATTGATTGTAGAAAGTTAATACAAAGTCAAAGTGCCATGCCACTGGATTAATCATCTCCACTTATCAATGTTTCAAAGGTGGTTGACCACATGTTCAGGACTTCAGCCAATGCGGTCAGGATATTTGGCCTCTTTGCCAAATTGATCAAAAAGGCACCACTATTCACCTTTGTTTTGTTTATTTTTTAACCTTTCACTTTTAATGTTTGAATCAATTTGTTACTGTTATTTGGGCATTCAGCTGGAATGAAAAGTGGTACTCTGCTGCCAATCGCTTGGTCCTAGGTTATAATTGTGAGCTCTGGCCTGGTAACCAGGACTTATGTTGGACAACAGTTTCAATCATCCTTCACCTCATTGTTGTTTCCTCCATCTATCCTATTTAGGATACCAAATCATTAATACCGGATGTACAGCCCCAATTGTCCATCTATTCATCGCCTGGATTGAACATGGGGAGAAAAATCTGATACATTGGTCTGTGTAACAAACACCTTCCTTGTGACGTTTTTTGAGAAATATCTTTGTGTAATGTAAAATTTCCTGTCTGAGGTATATATAACTTCCATAACAAATTTATTCCAACAATCAGCCTCGCTAAAGGAATAACCTCTCTAGGTCAAAACAATAATAGACCGCTGGAACTTACAGTGTGGCCAAAAAAAAACTTTAAACATGGTGGCATCGCATTTGACCATTTGGCAAACCAGTCGAATGCCCCTAGTTTTTCATTTGTACCATTTACCACAGTATTGGACAATGCGAAATGGCCATTTCACACTATCTATGCCTGAGCATGCTAAAGAATACTGATCTTAGGACAACATGAGCATTTTGATTTTACTTAAATCGCTACTGTTCATGGAAAACATGAGAAAGATCAAGTCTCATTTCCTAGCTTCAGAAAGGGCAGAAATCTCACTGTATGATCAGGAACATTAATATGGTTCTAATCTCCGAATAATGTCTTTATAAGTTTATATACAAAGGAGAACCAATAAAACATTACAACTGCTGCAGTTAAAAGTTTGATTGCAAAACTATAGTAGCAATTTTTTAATGTTCAGTCTATTTCTTCAAATACTTGATACTTTATCAGACCTGGTCATTGAGAACTAACCAACAGTGATTTAAATAAATCACTTCAAAGCATCCTCCCATTTCAGGACTCGTTTACACTCGCCCTGCCAACAGGCTGTACAAAATATTGAAGATTTCTAAAGCATTTTCAGCTATTTTTCCGGCTTGATTTAATTATTTTGTATGGTTTTCTACAAAGAAGCTCAATGAGGTTTATTCACGATTGACCATATGGCCAGACTCCATTGTATTTGACCACTGTTTGAAAACTCTCTTTTGTTTTTGACCACAAATAGTTTGGCTGACAGTCATACCTGGTTGCTTTAAGGATCCAACCAAGAGACCTTGTGAATAACAGTTCAGCTTCTACTGTTTGCCAAACTGAAGGATTAGAAGTTGCTTATATCAGTTTTATTCAGCATTGAAAAGAAATCTCTGGACAAAATCACAGTTATCTCCCTGAAAGAGTCTCACTTCAAAAAGAAATTCTCTTTCTTTAAGACTTAGGCTAGCCTCTGATACATGGGTTTTTTTTCCAGTCTGTACAGCTAATGTTGGATTTATAAATATTCCATCTGGTAACAAGAGTGGCACATTACATCTTGCTCCTGTGTACTGCACTGGTGTAGGTCCAATAAAATCAAGTAGTACCGGATGTTAAGGCCTATCACACATCCCACCCCAACCCCTCTCAATGGGCCTCATGAACGGCAGGATGCACTCTTGTGACCCGAGTAACCAATGTTTAAAGATGGGGTAACCCATGGAAGTATATCATGGAGGTAAAGCTGAGGGTAGTTGAGGTGAGCTGAGTTTAGTTGAAACTGAGTTGAGGAAAGCCGAGCCTAGTAGAGGGAATTTGAGTTTAGTTCAGTTGAAGCAAGCCAATGATAGTTGAGGCGAGCCCAGGGTAGCTGAGGGAAGTCAAGAGTAGCTGATGGAATTTGAGGCAAGGTGAGGGGATTTTTGTCTAGGTGAGGGTAGAAGGGGTTAAGGTTAGGGAATTTGAGGCTAGGTGAGTCACCGCGAATGCTATATCCTGCCATGAGGCAACTTTACTGTTTCTAACATACAGGGCATAAAATAACAAAATTTTATCACTGCATATTTTGCCTCATGCGAACTATGGGTAATCTTTTGGCATACTTAATTGCCAGCATTCACCCAGGGTGTAACCATATGAAAATTATTATCATCAACTTCTTTATATATGTCTAACAAGAGATAAAAAATAATGATAGGCCTAAACTCTTTCTGGGCAGTCTTAAAAAAAATCTGATTGGGGTACTTCTTGACAGGGACTTGTTTGATCCTGAAATAAACATTTTTAGATATGAGCCACGTAAAATAAAATTACTGTCACCGTTACAACAAAATAATCTAATTTTGAGGAAAACTCCAAGCCCCCTCCTCTGAATCTCATGGTCATTCCCTGATGTATCATTCAGTTATTATTTAAAAATATTCAGCTCTATTCCAATCAAACCCCATCATCCCATTGTCAGTAATTTCATGTTTGTCATTGTTCCATGACTGACACAAAACTGAGCCAGAAGTGGTCAAATACAAAAGAAACATTAAAGCTGTGAAGTGAACTGGCAGTTGACAACACCTGAAGCTGTTAATCTGTGTCTTGACCATATGGTCAATCGTGAATAAACCTCACTGAAACAACATAGAGGCAACAATGAAATACTCAAGCATTCACTCAATTGCTTTGAAAAATCTCAAACTGTTAATTAAGTCTGTCACACCGGAGGAAATTTAATATTTTTTTTACTACTTCACAAAACACTGTTTGATGTGGTCAGGGTACCTTTCCAAGCTTACGCTGAGAATTGAGGATGCTTCAAACAGATTAAATGAACTTTCTGTGTTTCTGACAAACAAAGGTCTGATTAAGAATAAGCTACAAATTGACAGTGTTGGACTTTAGGTACCAGACTGTTCTCACAAATTACCTGCCTGTGAGTCTCATCTAGTTCAGCATAGACTCTTAAATAAAGGACTGTCCATGTTTAGGCACAATCTGATGAAACTTTACAAGTTAAAAAAATTGTAGACCTAGAAGAACAATGGAGTAAAAATTAAAAACAAAATGCATTTGACCATTTTCTGTTTTGGCATAATGCGAATCCTATGTTACATTGAAAATTGAGTACCTGTCATGCAAAGCTCCATTATAGGCCTACACTATTCATAAATTGTAGAAAGTTGAGTATTCAAAGTTTGATTACACATCAAAAAGCTAACACCAAAACAAATATTACAAATGAGTGATGACTGGAATTTCAATTTTGTGAGGTAATTTAAAATTAGGCAAAAAAACTGACCTGACCTAGCTCTTGTAGCAGATGAGCACACAAAATTTTAATTGTTACATTATTTCTTCTGCAACATTATGTGATTAATGTTGGTTGACCACTGCAATGCAAATAAGAACTAATATATAAATATAGTTTTCTTTGACATTTTATTGGCTAATCACAACTTGCTTCTTTTTCACATGGTTTAGAAAGAATCAGAAATTCTTACCCAATATTTCCTTGTCATAAATAAGGTTCAACAGCTGAGCAACTTCTATCATTATTATTTTTGTCCATTCACTAAAGATGCATATGTGATACTGAGGAATTGATTTTGCTTTGTAGCTCCAAATACTTTACTGATTATATTATATCATGTTATCTCAGCTTTCTCAGGTTTTTGGTCACAAGTAATATAATAATATACATGTGTCGTTATCACACCTGATGCGAAGCTATCAATTCAAAATGTGCTAATAAAGGTTTAGACTGCATATTGTAAAAAACAAAGGTATTGTCTGACTTAGACTTATAATAATTGTTTGGTGCTAACTGTGTTGTCTTCTGTCTATAAAATCAGCACACATAATATTCTTATGCTAAATCCCATTCACAAATTATACTGGAATGTGATGACACCAGGAACAGTCTCAATAGAATTTAATTATAAGGTATGTAATATAATTCAATTTATAAAACATTTTAAATATTGACACAGGCAAATTAATATCAATTTGGTAATTCATATAATGTGACATTAGTTAGGGAGGAAAACTAGCAAAATCAGAATTATAACAAATACTGATTAACCTGCAATATCACCACTTGATTAAGAAAAATATTTTAAATCATAATGCCCTTTTCAGTTCAACCATGTGACATTGTGACAAGTAATTAAAGGAAACATTTGGCAATGGACGGAGGGATACTTCATGTTTTATGTCCTGTATTGTTTTTTTTCACTCTGCAGACAAATAGCCTGAAATAGGACATGATGATAGTATTTCATGAACTGATAATTGCTTTGTGCTGTTATAATTTCAAGTATCATGTTCTCTTATATATATTTAAAAAATCTTTCATTATAGATAGTTCATATTGCAAACTTATACTTTTCTAGATTCTTAATAGAATGTAATGTTACTTGGTTAGGTATTTGTTACTATGCATTATCTGCCACTACCAAATGACAGCTTGGGAAAACTTAACTGGCTAAACGTGATTTAAATAAATCACTCCCAAGAAATTAAAGGAACTATACCAAGATTCTGGAGTGTTGACAGCTGCAGCCAGTAAGTTGGATAGTGATTTATTTCAATCAAATTGAGCAAGTCACCAAAGTATAACACCAAATGATACATAGAAGTTGGAAGTGACTATGGTTTTGAAAAAAGTTATTCAGAATGTTAATTTTGTTTAATGATGTACATTGAGATGATTTTAAGAATCACATTTCCTTCCATATTTAAATGCAGGTACACTCACATTGCCACAATTACACTTTACTAAATTCTTAAGCGCATGTAATGTTTCCTGCCTAGGAGTTAAAACACTTAGTCTTGTGAAACAGTCAGTTTTGCAATCTGCAAACTTCAAATCTAATGTTTTTAGAGAGTATATTTTGTATGAAAAGTAGTGATTTAGATAAATCAAAATTATCAAATAACATGAGATAATGGCGTATCCAGTAGCAATGTAAAATAGTCAACGGCTGACTTGCCAGAGTTGCTTACCATACAGTAGCATCACTTGTAAAATGGCAAATAGACATAGAAAAAAATGAAAAAGACCAAGAAAAATGAAAACCAAAGAGCAATTGACCTTTTGCCGTTATGGTCAAAAGCGATGCCACTGTGTTTTTACACTTATGAATAATTTTTTGGATGACACTCATTGTAACAAATACTTATTTTTCAATGCAAAAACAACTTGTATAGCAAAGAATAACTCTTCTAGAGACAATTTTGTTCATTCGGAGGTCCTTTTGGACTGATGACTTTTCTGCAGTGGGCCTAAATGATGCAGAGGTGTCAAAAATGTAACTTTGTGTCCGTTTTTTCCGATACAAACATAATGGATGCCTTTATTGGGCAACTAAGGTCTGTGGTGTCTTGCAGGTATCTGCCTCTAAGTTTGCCCATCCAGAATTATCACATTGATTGAGATCTTGTGATAACAGGGGCCATATTGTCCCGCTGAGAAACTTGACGGAGCGAACCTTGATCCAGTTCTGCGCTTTCAAGGGAGTGTGGCTCATGCCCCGTCTTGTTTTAAGATCAAATTATCTGCGGCACTGTATGTCTAATCTATCCAGGGCTTTAGATGCTCTTTCAAGATGTTAATATGTACTTTTCATGTGATTTCAACACCCTGATCATCCACCTTCAGACGGCTTTGTTTTAAAATCTTATAATGGCCATAGTGAAGTCTAAACTTGCTCTAGCACCTTCTGGTTTGTGCTGAATTGTGCCTCTGTCTTCTTAATTTCATTTTATGTTGTATTTATTTTGTCCTGTGAAGCTCAGTAGCTTCAAAATTGCTGATGGGCCTTGAACAACCCAGAGTAGTAAAAACGCAGGAGCACTCCCGGCTTCCATTTTGTGTGCTATCAAAAAAGTAGTGAACCGATTTGATTATTAACCAATTTTCTAAAGATCTAACATACTTGGCTTGTATACACAATAAGTACCCAGGCACTGACTCAATCATGGCAGCCTGGAAAATGAAATATCAACTGTAAAGTTTTTTTTGACCACCCTGTATACTCCACACTAACGTCGTTTATGTTGAATTTATCTCAATCTTTTTGTGAGGAGGTGTTGGAGTTCTCCATCTACGACATAAAAGTAAATAAAAACAAGGTTATTGCAAAAATAGCTCCTCCATCTCAATTTTTACTTAAAAGAAGGTGATATTGGTCAGTCAGCCAACATCCTTCAAAGTCTACTGATTGAGGCAGTTCCAAAAGTCTGGTATTAACCAACAGCATCCAACTATAATAGCAATATTTGATATTGGAAGTTGCTTTGTATGTTATGTTACTCCTTTTTCTTTTTTCTGCTTCAGATTATTTGTACCTTCAAAGGTTATGAAAGTCTTGTATTTTTGTGTCTGGACCATGTCTGAATATAAGAAAACTATATCTGTCTAAATCTGAAAATATTATATTTTTCAATTTTGGAATATTCATATAGATTTCACCACAAAACAAGTAATTTACCACATATGAGATTGCTTCATATTCCAGAGACCGTATATTTCTTCTCTCCCAATTATGATTTTTTCTTTTCCTGAATAAAAGGACTCCGATTACTTTGAAGTATATTTCGTAGAGGATACTAGTGGAAGGATATCATATCGAGTAATTGGTTGCTAAAATTTCCTGTAATGCAGAAATGGGAGAAAGTAGCTACATAGACTTGGGTGACCGATTCAAACTCTGTAGTCTAAGGGGGCGACCTATATATAATCAGGGGGGGCGGGCTTGGACTTTTCCTCAGCGGGAAATTATTTATTTCTGGGCAACACCAGCCATAATTATTTATTTCAAGCGCATGAAGTCCCCGAATATCCATTCCAAAATCAACAACGCCTCATTAAGAAATACCCCCCTCCAGAAATTATTTATTTCGAGACTGTCCGTAAAGAATTTATTTATTTCACCAAAACTGAGCCAGAAATTATCTATTTAAAAACATTCCAAGACCCCTCCACCCTTAAGATTAAATGGTGGCCCCCTAAGGGGGGGGGCGCGTCTTTCAGCATTCACAAACTTTGGTTGTAATGCTTCTTTTCTTGTTAGTGGTGAGACGGTGACAGGGGCTGGCCCCGCATAGGCCTATATCTCTTTTTTAATGTCAATGCCTCGACGGAGCCAGACCAGCAAAAAGAAATGTCTGCCTCAGACAGAGCAATCTGAAGCTAGGTGCTTCTCCTTTGTTCCAGGCGATGCGCTTATAATTAGCTGGGGTGGATTACAACTGGCTCTGCATGTTATGTCAAATCAAAGGGCTGAATGGTTGTGAAGCTATCTCCCGGGGGTCGCCAAGCCAGTTAAAGCCACCCGTACCACTATGTACAATCTGCACCACTTTTCTGGCTCATTCCTTCTATTGCTGCTTACTTCAACAATAATATAATTCCGCCAATTGACTGGCTCCAGATAAAAGTACTGAACCAATAACTAATAATGAGAGGGTCTGTTAAGGGTTCTCGTTTATATTGTTTTATTTTAGCCCGGCCAATGATATAGAATTTAAATGTATTTACCATGAAGCTGAAGCTTATGTTCAAATAAAACTGATATCAAATTACTAGTGCGACATCATCTTCTCAGTTAAGTTTACATATTTGCAAAAAAGTTGATTGCAAAGATGTTTTGTCAAGAACAGGGTAATATAATGATGAAGAAGAAATTGCGAGTTGTTTGATTATAACTCAAAATGCCAAAGACTTCTCTGACTCTAAAACCTTGTACATTATTTTATGAATATGAAAACTTTGATTATTTTCAAAGATAGCCACCAAAACCTTGTTGAAACAACACTTTTCAGAATTGTTCGATCAAAAGCCTTCCAAAAATGAGCAAATCAACAATTGTGGCAAATAGCCCATGAAAATACATACAGAACCTGACTTTTACTTTAAAAAATTAAATCAAAGCTTAGCCTTTTTAACTCCTCAGTAACTTTGCAGTTCTGTTAGGGAAATTTCTTTTGTATTTTTGTAATATTTATCGAGCCGGCCAAGTAGGGCTATCAACTTCCTAGCTGAATTTTACTCAATGTAATTTTCTTTTTTATTTCAATTGGGATAAAAACATAATGGAGAATATTTTGATAGACTGCCAGCATATCCAAAAATGATCTTTCTTGTAATCAATTGTTTTATTGCTATGAATTCTGTTATTATAAATAATAATGCAGCTAGTTTTTAAAATTTTGTCAAAAACCTTGAGGAGTGAGCAATATCCATAGCGACAGAAATGTAATTTAGAGACTTCTGACAGGCACAATATTTCTAGATAGACAATAAAATGTCTGAAGGCTTGTAGCATGGTATTGTGTACAGTGGCTTTTTTCAGACGGGAAAGCTTGTAATTTCGACATGATATGTCATTGGGACTTGGCATGTATCTGATTTACTAGAGGAGAATGTGTAGTTTTCAGAAATATATGGTTTGCTATGTGTTGGTTGATTCGCCTATCACCATAAATCAAAATTCTGCTCAAAAAACGCATTTTTTGCCTTGTTTATAGCTCATTCACAAATAGTATTGCTTATAAACGGTGATGCTTTTGATATTTTAACAATTTTCAAGATGAAATAATCAGTTCAGTATCATAGAATGAAACACAAAGAACATATTTAGTTAAAAAAATTATGGTTTTACAGTGTTAGCGTTCGCCAAGAGAATTTTTTACATGACGATGTCACATAGTGTGAAAACAATTAATTTTCTTGCATGCACTTTTGACCCGTCCTGGAATATATATTCTTTATTCATGGAACATTGCTAACAGCTGCGTGAAAGCCCCATAGTATCGCTCTTCTAGACCAACACTTCTTCAGTTCCTGAGACCGTTATAAGGGCACATTTAGGATACTTTTGCATTGCTTATGCAAATGTTCACAAGTACGTCGCGTTTTACAAATTCGTAGGTTTAGGTGTCAAACTTTTAGAGGTAAGGTTGACATTTTTTTTACAGATATTTATGCATCAAACTGCAATACTGGACAAAATATTAAGTCTCTAACCATCATATTGAACTTGTTAGAGCTGATCTTAGTGCGTTCACAAGTACGTCGCGTTTTATGAAACCGACACATCCTGCTGCTACGTCACCATGGTCATGCCAATAGTATGGATACTTATGAATAATCATTAGCAAATATATTTAAGAAGCTAAAAAAAATTTTAGAGAGCAATCAGAACTCAATTATGCGCAAAATTAGCATATTTTTAAAAATATAAATGAGAGAAAATTGTCAAAAACTGTATTTTTCTGCTAGTTATGCAATAGACAGGTAATTCTTGATTAAATCAAATATCAATAATGCCAATTTGAATTATTTTCTACAATGGACCATGCATTTATATTCAAATGAAAATTACTTGGGATATTTTGGGGTGAGCCAAAAATCTGCTATTAAAGATCCAACGTCCAAAATCAAATACTATGTCTAATAATCTGGTTCCCTAGAACTATTTCTAACTGATTTGGAACCGAATTTCCTTATTTTGATACCTTCATCTCTATATTATATCACATCATTTCTTTTTAATTTCAGGGAATTTATCGTTATCCCAATATATAGTGCTTAATCATCATTTACCAATTTTAGAAGGTTAAATTGATTTTCCACTATGTTTTAACCATGTAAATTATTCATTTCATATTACTTGACCCCCAATTTCGCTTTTTCTGCATTTACCAATCATTTACTTTCATCCAAAAATAACACTAAAATAGACTTTGGCTTGGTTTTGTTGAGCATAGTCAATGCTGTTATGGCTATGGTTACAATTTTTTCCAGAGTTGGTCAACACTATATCATGAACGTTTCCTGGTGGTTTGGTGGCTTTAACACTTATACTTTTTGTGGCACAAGTGTTTTGACCAACTGTGGAGAATTCAATTTTGGCAGGGTGGAGCTTAAGGCGCAGCTCCTCATTGTTTGCAGTTAGAAATGTAAAAACCCCAGTAAAATGTACTCCAGTATGTGTGTTATGAGTGTTCTAATAATTAACTTCCTGGATTAAGTGGAAGTAGTTATTTTTTTTGAAGAAATAAACCTTTATTCTAGTTCTGTCACGATTCACCCCAGTGTACCGATTCACCCCATATTATGGAACAACGAAAGGTCTTTAAGCTCAATCCTTCTGGATTTAGTTTCCCTAATATATTAGCTATCAAAATATAAGAAGTAGTTAATTGTGTTACAACTTTCATTTTTCATCATCGGTGGCCAAAATGTGTACACAATAGTGTGCTACAAGCCTGAAACTAATTCAGTAAAAATTCCGACGTAAATCTAAAGGTCCACCAAAAACATCAGTAAGACTCCTGAAATACCCCTAATATTGAATGAAGATTGTAAACAGTTACAAATCTAGGAGAAAGGCCATTGGTATGTGTTAAAGCACCCAGGCGTTTTACATTGTCAGATGTGACTCTAATACCTTGAACATAATTTTACACATGGCCACCAAAACCTCATTGAAAAAAATTGAAACAACATTTTTCAGAATCCTTCATTAATAAGCTCTCCATAAATGTATGGATCAATAATAATGGCAAATAGCCAACGAAAATACAAACATTACCTGACTATTATTAAAAAATAATAAAGAGATGCTTTTTTATACTCTCAAGTAAAGTTTTTTCCTTAAAGAACTGAAAAGTTACTGGGGCATACTAATTTATGGAGTGTGCTATACTCTAGTTAACAAATTTGACAAACACAGTCTACAAAATATATTGGATACATGCAATAGCAGTATTATGCATCGCTGCTATATATCTCTTTTTTTGATAGCAGAGATGCCTCAATGGAACCAGACCAGCAAAAAGAATTCTCTGCCTCAGACAGAGCAATCTGAAGCTAGGTGCTTCTCCTTTGTTCCAGGCGATGCGCTTATAATCAGCTGGGGTGGATTACAACTGGCTCAGCGTGTTATGTTATCTCCCAGGAGTCATCCAACCAGTTGGAGCCACCCATGCCACTCAGTATAAAGCCACACATGCTGCTCAGTATAAAACCACCCATACCGCTCAGTATAAAGCCACTCATACCGCTCATTACAATCCACACCACTTTTCTGGGTTAGTTCACAGGCAGTGTTCACATGCTTTGCCCTTATTCTGTTATATTATACCAAGGTGTATTGTTCAAGCTCCCCCTATGGAAAATGACAGTTGTCGTGTGCGGTCATATTTGCAGAAGTTGCCATAAATAGTATTCTTTGGATATCCCATGGCCACCAATCCTGTTTTGTGGTGGCTGGGAAACAGGCTATAGTATGCTCACCAAAGGGCAGACTGAGGTTCCAATTTAATCAAGAGATGGCTCTGTGGTCTCCTAAATTCTGATTGGCTGTCAAAGGGAATTCCCTTGTGATGTATGCTGACATGGGTGCACACATAGGTAAGATTGGCCAAACAAGGTTTAATGCGAGTCTAAATGCAGTGTAGTGGGTGAAAATCATCTCTAAGTGTAGTCGAGAGACTATTATCTCACTGAACCTACAAGAATGTAGTGAAAGGCCGCTCCTAGAGCAATTTTAATCAATTTTCTGTATTTGCACTCCACCAGGTGGCAATTGAACCATACACCTTCCTCTCTATCTCTAGAACTGCTAAGCCGTTGTGTTCATTCCGCCTGGGGTTAGTTCTTGAAATTGCTGCTACACTTCGACAACAGTCTAATCCAGCCAATTGACAGTCTCCAGACTATAGCACAGCAGCCTGAAAACAATAAAGTCATAAGAATATAATCTTTTAAGGCTTCTTGTTTTTATTGTCTTATTTTACCCAAGCCAATAAGATGGTATTTATTTCGCACATGTATAGCTGAAGTTTGTGTCCCAAACGAATAAAGTGTGACATTGTCATCTTCTCAGTAAAGCTTGCCCGTTTGCAATTTACTCTGTTGTGAGGGTTTCTTGTTTAGATTAGAACGTTGTTCTTAATTTTACTTCAAAACGGATATTTCTACATTTATGCATTGATATCAACTTAGTCACCAGAGAATGCCCTTGACAGCCAATCACAGAATAAGAAATGAAAATATCCCTTATGACTGACATGGTCTGCCTGTTGAACAGCAACTTCCCGTAATATCACCACGCACATTGATAGACTATGTTACACAGCAAGGGGCGCAGCCAGGGGCACAGCCAGCCAATCAAACTTCACCAATTCTTGTAAAAATTCACAATTAAAGAGCTGCTGTGACCAGAGACCTGTGTCTTCTGTGATGTTTTTTTTTAATATACCTATCCACGTTTCTGTCTTCTCTCCACACCATCTTTAGCCATTGTCTTTGGATTTCCATTATTTCAGCCTCTCTGAATATTTGATTGTGAAGTGAGAAACTCATGCATGAAATTTCATTATCAAAGCTTTGAGGCTGGATGGCATGTGACTTCAAAGTAATACCAAATGTTTGATCTGAAATTTAAAATCCTGAAATCCAACAATCGAGTCTATGAAATAAAGTTCCACACCACAAAGTTGTTTAGTGTTTTCAGTCGGTCGATTTTTTTATGTGAAAAGAGTGGACTGTTAAAATTGCACTTCGCAAAGTTGTTATCCTGAAAATTTTTCATGATCAAACATTATTTTTCACTAAACTTTTCGTCGCAGAAGGTGTACAGGGTGGTCAAAAAAAACTTTACAGTTGATATGTCATTTTCCAGGCTGCCATGGTTGAGTCAGTGCCTGGGTACTTATTGTGTAAACAAGCCAAGTATGTTAGATCTTTGAAAAATTGGTTAATAATTAAAACGGGTCATTACTTTTTTGATAGCAGACAAAATGGAAGCTGGGAAAGCTCCTGCGTTTTAACTACTCTTGGTTGATCATGACCCACCAGCAATTTGAAGCTACTGAGCTTCACAAGACAAAATAAGTAAAGCATAAAATTAAAATGAAAAGACAGAGGCACAATTCAGCACAAGCCAGAAGGTGCTAGAACAAGTTCTGTCTGCATTATGACCATTATAAGATTTAAAAACAAAGCCGTCTGTATAATCAGGGAGTTGAAATCACAGGAAAAGTACTTATTAACATCTTAAAAGAGCGTCTGAAGCCCTGGATATATAAAAGATACAGTGCTACACATAATTTGATCTTCAAACAAGACAGGGCATCAGCCACACTCCCTTGGAAAGCCCAGAACCGGATCAAGGTTCGCTCTGTCAAGTTTCTCGGTGGGACAATATGGCCCTTATTATCACAAGATCTCAATCAATGTGATTATTCTGGGTGGGCAAACTTAGAGACAGATCCCCCCTAGACATCACTGACCTTAGTTGTTCAATAAAGGCATCCATTATATCTTTATGGGAAAAACGGACACAAAGTTACATTTTTGGCACCTCTGCATCATTTAAGCCCACTGCAGAAAAGTCATCAGTCCAAAAGGACCTCCGAATGAATAAATTATCTGTAGAAGAATTATTCTTTGCTGTGAAAGTTGTTTTTGCATTGAAAAATAAGTAATTGTTACAATGAGCATTATCCAAAAAATGATTCATAAGTGTAAAGTTTTTTTAAGTGTTGATGTCTGACTAACCAAAGAGTTATGAATCCAAAATCTGTTATGATGCAACATGTTGATTATGACTAATCAAACCAAATATCTGAGCATGTCAATATTTTACCTGTATAACACTGTATATAGCATGGTGACATCCTCAACAACTTCTGAGTTACATTTATTGCTTATGGCTGCTGCAGTAAACACTGTGGCAGAGTTAAGACAAAGCCCACTATCATATATATACAGCTTTATTTGACAATCTGAATATCATGAAGATACATGTGTCTATTATACATTTATCAACACGTCAGAGAAGCAGCAAAGAACGAAAAAAGCATTTTTGGGGGGGATTTTCATTTTGGAGACAAAATGATTGACATTATAGCTGTTTGCAGATTGGCGGTCCGAACAGTTTCAAAATTAACTTTCAAAGTCATGTGACATCACTAGCTTGAAAATGCTTTGTTTGTCTCGGTTATGGCACTTAAGCAGATTCTCTGGGTGGGTTATGGTTGATCAGTTAATTCAGTGCTTATCATATCTAGCAGCTTAGGTGACAATAAACAAAATAATTAATGACTTATATTAAGGTACTTTAAAAAAATAAGAAGACAAAGAGACCAACAATAAACTGTCAATGACGTGGCAAATCCAGTTTGCGAATTTCAAATAAGAAAATTAATTTCTCCAGTGGACTGCCAATCTGAAAAGAGCTATGAAGGACTATTCACTGAAATGCACATTAAGGCATCCATGCATGCACATACACTCTAAAAAATTTCAGACAAAATTGGTTTTTTAGATTCAAAATGGTTTTTTAGAATCAAAATGGTTTTTTGAAAAACCAAATTTCAATGCATTGAAATTCAGTTTTTCAAAAAACCATTTTGAATCTAAAAAACCAATTTTGTCCTGACAATTTTTAGAGTGTAATTATGACTTATTTACTGATATATGTAATCTTTATTTAGCTCCTGACATGTTTGCGAAAAATTAAGCAGGCTGTTACAGTCGAGTACTTACAGAATTAATTGGACTGAAATGTTCCTTGTGAAGCCATTTGCCTATCCATGTCATGATATTCTCTCTGACTCGTAAGCAATCTGTGATGTCACATTGTACACTTTCAATGCTGTCAAAAAAAGTCACCAACTGAGTATCAATGAGGTCACAAGTTACTCATTGACAGATTGACGTGATAGTGCCTGCTTTGAGACAGTTGATGTCTGAGTAGAAGTCTACTGGTACTGGTATGTACATATAAGTACTCGTCATTCATTGACTGTAATACTCTAGATAGGCCTAGTCAATTTCAAATAAAGAGAGTGCCAAACAAAAAAAGGTGAACATGAGAATGATGGCTTTTTTTATTATACAAGGAGGTATAGTTTTTACATGATGAGGAATATTATTATTTTGACTCCTAGTTCAGGACAAGAAAAATAACATATAATTAATATAGCCAGAAACTTTGAAATGTTTCGCATATTGGCACAATTTAAAACTAAAGCGCAATGTAGATGTGTGAAAAAAAAGGTCCCCAAGTAACATCCATGCATTTTAAAATGGGAGACCAAATCTGGTCACTGGAAGACTATTTTGTTTCCCAATTACATTGTTACAGTCAACAATTTACAGGTGACCACAGAAATTCACAGCCTTGTGAGGTCACATCCCCATTCTTGCAATGTTATGCTGTATGGCCTATAAGTAGTTATTGAGGTCATATCCTTTACTTGCAATGCTGTCAGGACAGACACTTAATGAGTCACACCACACATCACTGAGATAACATTTCTCAAGCTCACAGTCAGCCTTAATATAGTCACTATGTCAAATATTGACCAGTTACTAAGTTTCTCTATACAAGTGTTCAGACAAGTTAGTGTTAAACAAAGTATTCACAGCTGCAGGTGAGCAGGTTATCTTGTTGAACTATACGGTATAGTTCAGGATGACTGACAGCTTCTGTATAAGATGGTGGAACATTCAGAGAGTTCAAATTAGACAATGAAATGGAGGTTACAATATGGGGCATCTCAGAGGGTGATCCATAGGGTAAATCTGCGGCTAAGTCATCATATGCAGGGGGAATTTCAGAGTTTGATCCAGAGGGTAAATCAATGGAAAAATCATCATCCGACAGGTTGGTCAGGGTCATCCCAGAGTCCCATTCCATGGATTCATCTGCGGCTAAGTCATCACATGCAGGGGGCATTTCAGAGGGTGATTGAGAGATTATTCGAGAGGGTACATTAAATGTCATATCCTCATGCGAAGGGGGCAGATCAACGACAGTGGAAAGCTCGGCATTTGGTAGTTTGTTCGGCTGTTTGTCTGATGGACTCTTTTTTGCTTTTTTGAGTTTCCATGAGATGTCCTATTCTGACAAATGTAACTGTGATGATATGAGATTTTAAATAAAGGATAATATAAATCATCAGAATTGGTTGGTTTATCACTTTTAAAACGGAAATACCGTTGTCGTATTTGATGCCACCTTTTACATATATTCTTATCCTTACACCACCCTACAATTGCACATACCACACGACAGAAGATAGGTAAGGCATAAATGAGCACTAACATAAACGTGTAACAACTTCTTACACTCCCATCTTCGCACAGATGACCGACTTTTACACAAGTACCATCAGCACAGGTGTCTTCTTCAGAATTACACGGTTGTCCGGGACAAGTTCTGTGGATCGGCCAGCATGCCAAGGATCCTTCACAGCGCCTGTATAACCCAAAATTTTTGCAATCCTGCTCTGGACATCTGTCGTAGCTCTTTTTCGGACAGCGGCCATCGTTACATCTGGCGCGAGGGCAATCTGTGTCTGTCTTTTTCTGTGTACGACTTTTTGCCTCATGCAGAACAAAAAATATTATAAACAATTTCCAATAACAGATTGATATATCCATGACTTCTTGATATTATAAGAGTGACATTAAAATGTTGCAATAAAATGTACTTCTTGCCACTATTGCGTTTGCAACCCCCTGTGTACTTTTAATGTCTCATGTCAATAACAACGTTTCATTCTCGGATGATATAAAATGAGCCACTTTCAAATCATGTATATAGCCAGGCAGGCAGAACAAGAACACTTTAGGTCTTTACCAGCCAAGAATTTTTTATATCCATAGACATTAAAGCCAGGAAGATTTAAAGATATATGTAAAACGTGTATTCTCACTGCAGAAATTGAAGTTCTCAGGAAAACTTGGTCAAATCAGAGGGTGATTTCACAATCTGATTGCCACATAATTGTAAATTATGAATTTTCTCTTATTTTTTCATCATGAAATATCTTCGTTCCAGGTCTTTAATGTGTTATACATCCAGGTTTTTGTCCTTTTGTGTTTGTCTATCAAATTAAATATCCAAATATTTGGAATTATATATTTCATAAACACAAAGTACGCGCAATATAACAAGCATACACCTGTGTGCGTCAGGCATGAAATAATGACCTACTAAAAACGTTTTTAGTCAAGTTTCGAAACATTTTCAGCCTATATTCTCTTCCTGGATAATTTAAACAGATATATCAGAAAAACAAATGAGGCCAAATGGGAATATATTATTGTTTATTGCAAGCCAAGGATACAAAATAAAAACCTTCATCCATATTCTGGTTTTCAAATGAATAACAGACTTTGGCCATTTACAACTAAAAATAACCGAAGAACATGTAAACAGAATTAAAACAAAATATACTAAGCATACAATACATAAATATATAATATAACATATGTGTGAAACTACTCATAATAAAATAAAGAAAACTAGAATACCCTGCCCCTCCCCCAGACAACTTTTTGTGGGGAAAATAGAAGAAAATTTAGCTGCGTCGAAGAGAAAGGTCTGCAAAAAAATGGTCAGAAATTTCTGAACGCCCCTAGAATTAGGAGAATTGCAGATAAAATCATGATGACAACAAAGAAAAGATCAAATTCAAAAGCAGAATTTATGCATAGATTTTGCACTAAATTTATTCACAGTCCCTGTAAAATGGTATGCCTAACTTTTCAATTATATTAATAACCTGCTGAAGTCTTTGGATTAATGTTTGAAAAAGGGAGAGAGACATTTCATCTTATTACAGACATGAAATCACAATACCAAAGCTTTGAGACTGGTTAGCATTTGGCTTCAAAGAGGAAAAATTCCAACAAAGTAAGTGGCATCCACACTAGGACCTGCAAATTTTCGCATTGGCTGGTTCTCCTGGACTTATGTTGGAGTTGTTGGATAGCTGTTTAAATCATACTTCACCACATGCCAGTGTCATCTTTCTGTCTTAATAAACCATGCATTAATACGTACAGGACATAAGGCCCAAATCATCCATTCATTCATCTATTCGCATTTATTACTCCAGACATACACCATTAATTTTGTTTTCTAACACAAAGGCATTCGTGAAAAATGACCGGGATGACCATAATGTAGGACGAGTGTGTACCGCAAGCCAATTCTGGAGGAGTTATATTCTGTGAAAAGCCATCTGCGCCACTATATAGTCCTCATACAGAGCTTTAAATATCCATTTTCAGTAAGGAGATCATTTTTTAGGATGTCTTGGTGTTTTCAAACAATCTATAGATACAATTATGGGTGTCACGATACAATACATACCTCAATATTAAGTTTTCAAGAAAATATTTGTATTTCAATGCAAAACATTGAGATATATCGAATTACAACAATTTCGTGACAGCCCTAATACCAATTGAATATTGTGTCGAAAAGGTCTTGAAAGTAAGGCAAACCTACTCCTACCATAAAGTCCAAATAGTGAGAATGATTGGATATTCTTTGCTCGTTTCAGTAATCTGGCCTTCTGGACAGTAGAGGAACTGAATGGGAACTTAATGAGGTCACCAGGGCCATTAATTCACTGAAAGACCTAATAATGAACCTGGTCAGTGTTTCTATAATTGCATTACTGCTGCGCCAACCAAAGGGCCACATGTCAACTCGTTGTGGAGCCATACACTCTAAAAAATTTCAGACAAAATTGGTTTTTTAGATTCAAAAATGGTTTTTTGAAAAACCAAATTTCAATGCAAAACCAACATGGATTTTTTTATAAAATCCATGTTGGTTTTTTGCATTGAAATTTGGTTTTTCAAAAAAACCATTTTGAATCTAAAAAACCAATTTTGTCCCGAAATTTTTTAGAGTGTACCACATACTTTAATGGTCACTAGGTTTGCCAAGTGCTGGATTAACAGATTGAATATATTGTATTTATTTGACGAAATGTAAATGTTGTGCTTTTAATAATCATCAATCATGGAGTTGCTATGGCTGTCATATGTATATTGTATTCACATTTCGGTTGTTGCACAAATAGTTCTAGGTCGGTGGACAGGAATGTGCCAGCAAGCAGGCTAAAATATGAGATCCTAAATTTGGAAATAAAAGTACAAAAAGAATGAGATGGTACATGTAAGCATGTGACCGGGAGAGGGGGCTTGGCGTTGTCCTCGGTGGGAAATTATTCATTTCAGTGTAATGATGCCAGTATTTATTTATTTAAATCCCTGAATATTCATTCCTAAATCAAGCAATTTATTCATTTCGCCAAAACTGAGCAAGAATTATTTATTTTTAAAATAAACGAAACTAGGTACCCCCCTGGATAATTGAATGGGTCTCCTCCAAGCACCCTTCCAAGACAACCCCTGCCCACACAAGCTACAAAAGTCACTCATCTTTGTGAAAATTACATATTCATGAGTTCCTGGTCAGCCAGTGTCATTCCTACCATGTCACATTCCTGTGGTTTTCAAAATGGTGTAAATTACTTTCTAATATATTTAGTCTGCGGGCCACCAACACCCCCCCCCCTTCCCCCTTGGGAGTTTTTAAGACACACACCATCGGAAAGCTAATATTCTGGAGAACACATTTTTGCTTGTTGGACGTTATATAACTAGTCGGGCGCCACAGAGGGGTCCCCCTGCACCAGTGTGAATATTTAATGGGACCCTAATAATGTCCTTTTAACAAAAAACCAATGTTAACATGACTATCATTGTCCCATGGGGTTTTTACGGTGGCCATTTTGAATTGAAGTTGACGACAGAAAAACGACTCTTAGAAATTACAAGTTTAAATATCTCAGGAACTATTCAAGCTACATTCACAAATGGCACATCTATTTATATGTTTTTGGACATGTAGAATCTGAAAATGACATTGATTTCTTTCTAAATTGTAAATATCACCTCATAATGGCCAAATAGTTACAAAAAATCACTTTTATTATGTGTTTCACATTTTTTTCAGTTTATTCCACATCAGCCAGTTAACCAGTACCTCTCTGTGATGATCTTATTTGAAAAGCACTGAATATAAGCTTTCAAATGAGGTATAACATGTCTGTAAGAGATGATTATTTGATGAGCTGTGCTATTTTAAAGATTTAGATTTGTGATTCTGTGACCTTTCAGCAGCACAGGTCGGTAGAACCACTAGTCATGTTGCAAGAGGGGGTTCCATGGCATGCACCCTCTGGAATAGTTAATGCCGCCGGTTCTTTTAATGTCAAATATTGTCAGGAAAAGATTTTAGATGTTCCCATTGTCAATATTGTTCCATGGTGTTTTTCGTGTAGGCCATTTTGGATTAACCTCTAAAATGTGTAAAAGTACGCTTTTAGCAATGTTTTCACTTAAATTGACCAAGGTGCCAAATGAAAGCTGACATCAAGGGCAATCCATTTTGGCATGTTATGAATGAGTCATCTAGTGATTAGAATGAGTAGAATTGAAAATAAATGGGAGGATCTTGTGTTTCCGAGGAGTTTTTTTTTTACACTAACAGCAACATTTATTCAGCTTTGACTGGGTACAGTTCAAGTAACAAGAATATTAAAGTGCTAAATGAAAGTTGACATCAAGGGCTATCCAGCTTTTGGTTTGAGATGTTTTTGCAGTAAAAAAAAAGTGAAATTAGTTATGAGATAATTGTATGCTTGTCAAGGAAATTACTACCCTACGAAGTAAGATTTTTCAATATTTTTATGACATCCAGCACAAGTGTCTTACAAGCATACTATTTACACCATAAGAAAGAATAACTCTCTGGCTTTTAAAGTTTAATTCTGTAAATCATTTTTTCCACTTGCATAAAGTATGATAGAGTAATGGCTGCTTTAACACAGAAAGTGAGTCAATTTAAGTGACAATATTGCTAAAAGCATAATTTTACACATTTTAGAGGTTAATCCAAAATGACCTACACGAAAAACCCCATGGAACAATATTGACAATGGGAATATCTAAAATATGTTTCCTGACAATATTTGACATTAAAAGAACTGGCTGGCATTAACTTTTCCGGAGACACCTCTGTGGCGCCTAACTAAACCTAAACGGCTAGTGGCCATGATGGATAATTCCAAGATGGCCGCCAATCAACCATTTTTCCCATATTTTTGGATCTAATTAGGCTAGAAGAATGATTTTTGAGTCTAAATATATGTTTTCGAGGGTCAGGAATTCATAAAGACAGGTTTTGATACTCTCCTAGGAAGTTAAGTGCAGTTTAACTTTGTTATTTCAAAATGACGGAGGTTTATTTTGCCTCAATCATCGATATAATAATACCAAGGATCTTTGGTGTTATACAATCTATTTCAATACACTGAAATATGACTTCATACTACTAAATGTTTGCATAAGGATTAAGGACATGGAAAGGGTATTGTTTCATTTTGCACCAAGGGTCTGGACACCCAAGCCATAGCCAATTCAATGTATGGCAGTAGTTAAATTTTAGAAAAAACCTGCGATGGTCCAAATTAATTTTAGGAGTGTGGCTGGAGTGTCCAGACCCCTGGTCCAAAAGGAAACTGTTTGTGCCAGATTGCCTTGTAAATATACTAAATTACCATATAAAATTCTAGAAATTTATGCCTCGCCATTTTTTTTAACCACTTTTAAGTCCGTTCAAACTTCAAAGTTTAGAAGTTGATGAATTTTAGCAAAAATCTGTAATAGTCAAAATTTTACAAAGTCTGGCTTGAGCTTCAAGACCCTTGGTCCAAAATGAATTTATATGTGCCAGATAGCCTGGTAAGCACACTTAATAAACATACAAAATTCAACATGACTAGTCATTTTTATGACCACTTTTAAGCTAGTTCATAGTTTCGAAGTTGTTGAATTTTATCAAAAATTTGCGATAGTCTAAAATTTACAAAGTGTTGCTGGAGTGCCCAGACCCTTGGTCAAAAATGAAACTATATGTGCCAGTTGGCCTGGTAATAATACTAAATTACCATATGAAACTCAATGTGCTTAGCCATTTTTATACTGCCCTGTGATTTCAAATCACAGTAACTGCCATTTCAGTGATTTTGACAAAAACGCATTTCTTTGTTTGTAACATTGTGACCTATATATCTTAATCTCCAGAAGAAGCACTCTCAAGTCAGTGCTTCAAATATGAAGAAATATAATCAAGGTGTATGTGTGTATATCATTTGTCAACCAAAACAACTTCTTACAGATATATTAGACAATGTTGTGCTTTTTAATGACTTACTGTGTTATGAATGAGAAACCTTTGATTTTCTATTTATGTCATTGCTGAAGACATCTACTCAGTTGACGTAAAAAAGCAGTATCTCCCTGTTTCTGTCATGTCAAAACACGGTAACTCAAAAATTTGATTTTGAAACACAGTAACAAGCCAAAGAGATACTGTGTTTCAAAACAAAAAGAGTAAATTACTGTGTTTTGGCCTGACATGACATGTCCATTTTGATGTGAGCAGTTGATACTGTGTTTGTTAATCATGGATTTGTGGGGTAACTAGAGGTCATTCAGGTATAAAATTTGGCATGGAGGTAGATAATAGGATTGAGAAGTTATGCTCAACTCAGTTACTGTTTTTTGGTCACTTACTGTGCTTCAATTTCACAGGGCAGTATAATATGACCACTTTTGAGTCATTTAAAAGTTTCGAAGTTGTTGAATTTTATCAAAAATTTGCGATAGTCTAAAATTTACAAAGTGTTGCTGGAGTGCCCAGACCCTTTGCCTTGGTCAAAAATGAAACTATATATATGCCATGTAGCTGGCAAATATATCAAAAAGATTACAGTATAATAGGCCTACTCAATATTTCCTTTGAAATAATAATGGTTTGTACTTTTATTAATTTAACATTTTTGTTACCATTTCTGAGCCAAAATAATTTTTAGCAAAGGAAAAAATTTGGCAAAAGAAAAGCTAGATAAGGAAAACAAAGGGCCTCTCCTGTTATGAGCATTCCTGTTATAAATCAGAAATATTTTTTTTAATAAACCAAATTCTTCTTTTATTAACCCAGGCTGAATTTATGACTCTGCAAAAAATTACCTTTGATTAATATAGTGATTGCATGTGTGCGGATATCTTTTTTTTTTTAGTGTTGGGGTAAGAGTAGGAAAATGGCCTCCTGTCAAATTTCAGTCCCTCCTCCTTTGTAAATCAACATAGCATCATGTAGGATTGTTAGGTTGCCATTTTTAATAACAAGGGGGTAAATCCACCATCTTCCTTTCAGAGCAGGAAACCCAGTTATGATTAAGTTCTTATTTCATGAAAAATTATGTTTATCCCAGAAACCATGAATGTGGGTCACCCGGACATGTTCAAACAAAAAAGTTTGTTTGCTAATCTGCAATATTGCTGCCATAACAAAGTACCTTTTTCAAAACCCCTGAAACATAATTTGCAAAATATAGAGTATCACAAATATCTGCCATTTTTAAAATAAAAATACACAGAATCCTGGAAGATATATTCACAGTAGAATCTATATTGTTCATCCCATATATGTGAAAATTTGACTTGGTTGAGTAAAATTTGACTTGGTTGAGTATAAATGCAATAATGAATAATTGACTGTATATAAGCTATTTTTGTAGTTATATGGTTGTGTGATACATCATTTTAAAGCTATGAATATATCGATTGATTTAGTAGAAATTTCAGGAAGCTTCTGACCCCCAGTGACCCGTACAGGGTGAAATGACATGTAATTTTCTTTTTAATTTCGAGTCATGGCCGCATGTTTTGCACTCTATTGACCAAAATAGATGTCCCAATCAATCAATTGTTGCACTAAATAGATGGAGGAATTAAATCCCTTCAAAATGATACCATTTAAACATCTGTACATGGATTAGTTCATGAATAACAGTACATTTTCTGAAAATAGCAGCATTCGGTTTGACTAAAATTTATTTTCAACCTTCCCGCACTCATATAGCTCTGGCTGGTTATCGTTGAGGTCTATGATTGTCCAACAAGCAAATTTTGTAACTTCAGATATATATCTTTCAAAATATGGGTCTCCGAAATTCCCAAGGAGGGGGGGAGAGTTTCGATATGTGGCCCATGGATTTTAATGGGAGTTTATCTCACAATCTGCTCTCTTATATTTAAAATAGACCATGTGTTATTAGTTTAGAGGTTGCCATTTGTGTGGCTTGAAGTTTTATAAGTTTAATATTACCTCCCTGTAGAGCTTCCTTGTCTTCAACTAGGAAGGTCAAATGAATTATACCCTTAGGGTTTTTTCATTCCCGTTAGCCGATTGGCTGAGAAGACCAACTACCCTGTCAGCATGCCTCGGCGGTCCAACGTCCCAGCGTCAGTCCGATGACAGCAGCGATGGACCAGCTTCGGGCCGACGTTGGACCGCCGAGGCATGCTGATAGGGTAGGTCAGAATCTGAAACAGTTGATGAAGCAGGCTGTGTGGGCAGTGTAGTTGCATAGGAGTATGCCTCCAAGGTGCTATTATAATAGTCACATTTATTTTATGTTCCTCAGATTAGTCATGAGACCGAGGTTGCATTGGCTGACCCATTAATTATGTTATAATTATGTAATAAAGCATAGAACTGGTATAGATTTTGGGAACTTTTTCAACAGATGATAACCTCAATGCATGAGCTGTGTCATGGCACAACACCATTGGTATTCCATTGATAGTTTTTAATTTGAACACTAATTTGGTGCTCCAAAGCAGCTATGATAACCCCGTTATACAGTATAAAATATAGTTCCCATGGTGCAGCAACATTTTTCATATTGCATGATAAATGACACATGACGCTACATGCAGCTGAATAACCCAATTAGCATCTGCACTGGAATATACTTATGTTCACATCATGAACATGTGAAACTGCCATTTCATTCTCAGATTTGCATTATTCATACTTTCATTGGTCACTGTGTTATTCTAAGGGACAGGTCAAAAATTTATATATATATCATTGTGATCATTGTGATATAATTATGATATCATGTTCTATCAGTTACATTCCATTCTTGCAATTTGAACAATGTGCGGTAAAGAAGTTGGCTTCTTATTATGCATAAATTCATTTGATGAGCTTCTTATCATGAATTCATTTGATGAGCTGCTGAGTGCAGAGCTTGTGTTCTAAAATTTATCAAAAGATTATTACTTGCCAAATCCAACACCGAAACTATAAGGGGTGAGGATTGGTCTAATGGTAGTGTGCTAGGCTGTCAATCGCTGGGTCCTTGGTTCGAATCCAACTCTTGCCAGGTTACCTGGGCCTGTGTTGGATGGCTCTTTCAAGCATCCTTTGCATTTGCCGTGTCCTTCTCCTGTCCTAATCAGCCTACCAGATGCATAGATGCAGGAAATAAAACCCAAATCATCCATCCATCCATCCCCCACATGAACTCAATCTCTGAATTAATATTGTATGTGCCAGACTCTTCTCATTAAACATCATCATAATGACAATTGCCAAGATTGAGGGTGCTATGGCACGGGAATCCTGGGCAATGTTTTTATATCCTCTTCTCTGCCTCAATTGAGCAATAATCAGTGGAAGGCTCACACAATTTACCACATAACAGGGGATCATGAAGATATGCAAATTCAAATTATATCACAAGGAAAAAAGATCGTCATTTGGACGTTTCATACATTTTGCCAATACAAATTTTTGACTCAATGAATAACAATTTATTATGAATATCTCAGTATTTTTAAAACATAGTTTCCTTTCAAATATAAGTGGAAATGTTCTTGTGAGGTACGTTATATTATAAGAGTTCCTTCTTTTCTGCTATATCCTTTCCATGCCTGCAAGGAAACATCTATCAATTACCTGATAAGTTATAACTGCAGCAAATTCCAGATTTTCTCAGTTTTCTTTTCTGTTTTCTTGTATGTTTGTCCCGAAAGATGCAGGAGCCTGATATCTCAGACTCACAATGAATATTCTACCGGAACCTTTTTTCACCCTTCACAAGGTTTATAACAAAATTTTTTTCTCTCTCAAAGGTTTCTTGTCTTTACTGCTTGTGTCAAGATAATAGCTCCCACGACCAGCTGGACAACCATGTAATGGTGCTTGTCAACTTGTCAAGGCGCATTGACCAGCTTCGCAGGAGGATTTACACAGATGGATGCCATATAATAACATGTCAATCTAAATACCAATGTCGAGTGGCATATTAATATGTATCATACCTTTCAACACCTCGATCTGTCAACCATCACAAGCCAGTGTTTGACTGTGATAAATCCCATGACCTTTCTTGTCCACTTATTGTCTCACGTTTGATAGCTTGAGTGTTTGTCTCATGATATAAGCTTGTTATTCACCAGGGGATGAGGAATATGTGTTTATCATACCTCGGGCTAAAGCTCTCGCGTAGGGTGTCCCAAAAAAAGTGAAAGTCTGAAATTCATTGGGGCTAACCTCTAAATGTGTTCTATAGCCCCTCTCTGACTCCCATGTGAAATTTCAGCTCATTTGAAGATGTTTTAGATGTTGCTCAAGAGCCCCAAAGATAGATAGGAGTTTAACATTGAATTTTAATACGAAAATGGCTATTTTAGCTTTAGCCCGAGGTATGATAAACACATATTGCTCTTGAGCAACATCTAAAACACCTTCAAATGAGCTGAAATTTTACATGGGAGTCACAAAGGGGCTATAGAACACATTAAGAGGTTAGCCCCAATGAATTTCAGACTTTCACTTTTTTTGGGACACCCTACTCTCGTGTGATAAATCACATATAATTATTGCCTCTCCGGTGGAAAACAACCTATTGATAATAAACTTTTTATCATAGCTCACAACTATTACATTGTTCTCTGCTGAGCTATTGTTTGTAAGGAAATTAATACCAGGAATAAAAAATAGCATGCAATGCATGCACCGTGTCCTCGAGCAATTATATATAACTCAATGGGATATGATCATTACATTAACACATCTCTATAAATTGTTAAAAGTTGCATTCTATCTATAGATCTATCAATCTACCTATCAATCTATCTATGTGTCTATCTGAGAGTTCCTCCGTGGCCTAATGGTTAAGAGTGCTTGTTTGCACAACCACTGGCTCTGAGGGCGTGGGTTCGAATCCCACCCCGGAACTCAATTTAGTCCGAGCCCATGGGACATTAAATGGAGGCGGGTTGTATCCAGTGTTCTATGCTGGGGCAACTGAAAGACCCTGGGCATCCCTGAATTAATAGGGTATGTACCAGACTCACAGTCTTCTCATCTCATCATCATACGGCGATCGCCTGCCTCGATATAGCCCACTAAGGTGCTGCTGAGGCGTAAAACACAAACAAACAAACAAACAAACTCTGTGTCTATCTGTCTATCTATCTGTCTATCTTTAGTAATTGGCTGAAGCATAAATCTCTGGTTATGGTGCAACCCACTTTGTCTCAGGGCGGAAGGGCCAAAGGGAAGAAGAAGAAGATGCTTCTCAGAAATCGTCTGCTGAGCAAGGAGAAATTTGGGAGATTAAAGTTAACTATTTAGAGCAGTGAGACATAAGATTAAAGCCAGGGCATCTTGTGCAACAGTGTAAACACTGGGCATCATAATGGCATCATAACTTTAGGTGGTTCTTGCATCTGTGAAATGCTTTTCGATCCACACCAACTTTTGATATGACAATCCCATTGATGACGACAAAGGGCCCGAGGCCCTGCTCTCGGACACAAAAAGGATGCAATCAGGCCAAGGACAGGACAAGCCTGGGACTACACAAGCCAATATCTCACTGATCTTAATAATGTATCTGGTCCTATTGTCTGATGCTAAGTTGGTAATGGTGTGATTGGGCAAGAGATAGCTCAGCAGAACAAAACCCGCACCACAAAGAGACAGATTGGTCTAATACAGTGTAGGGACAGTCTGGACACAGATAGAAATTAAAAAGTAACGCTTTATTGGCTGCACATCATTGTGAATATAATGTTATTGTAATTATTTATCTAACAAGCATGAAGTAGCGGAAATCATGTGCTCCATGCTGACTATTCTGACACGACCTTCCAGGAAGCACAGGAACTGAATGAGGATGAAAGGAGGTCATCTGGTCCATTACTTATACTGAAAGACCTTGTAATGAATAAGGTCACTGTTTCTGTAATTGCATTACTGCTTTGCTAGCTAAAGGTCCATGTCTGGACAGTGTCACATAATATTATGTTCATTGTCACTGTGTTTGTGGTGAAGTGGGGAAACTGACAAATATATTTGTTGTTTTAGAATATTTTGTATTTGACATGTGGTCACGTGTCGTAATGTCGTGCAATTTCAGAAATTTTGCATTTAAATGATGATTACATGTACTTTACAAATATCTATTATGCAATATGATACACCACTGGAAGACCTGACTTCTTCTTTATCATATTAGGTTTTAAAAAGTCAAATTTATCACAAAATGAGGCTTCTAGCCATCAAAAACCTCAGGAAAACAAGTGATTTTTTTGTGTCCCGCGTTACATCAGATTTGAAAAAATCATCTAGAAAGTTAGTTTTCTTGCCAGCGACAAAAGCTATTTTAATCTGGTTTTCTCTGCAGGAGTACTTGATTCCTACTTAAGCTCTTGAAGCTTAAATTTTCTATCTAACTGTTACAGTGCCTTCTGTAGATCCTTTAATGTGCAGCAACGTGAACCTGTCCCGCTGGCAAAAAAAATTCAAGACATTTTCTTAGATTTAGTCTGTAGCTATTAATATTAAAGCTAGGAAGTTCAAATATATATCAATTAAATGCTCATAAGTTCTATTTTCAAATGCATTTATCAGATTTTGCTTGCAGGTAAAATTCTTTGTGTGCTGCTTGTCTACTTTACGCTGAACTTTTCGTAACACTTGCAAAAACCAGTAAAATTGGAGAGGGGTTCTAAGTTTAAACCACGAGAACTCGAAGTAGGTTAACCACACCCTATGGATAAGGCTATTGTCTAAATGCTCATGAGCTATATATTACTATGGAATAAAATATTGCTATGTTTTCAATCATATTCTCACTTCTGTGATGCTCTGAACAAGGCTGAACCAAATGTAACACATACATGCTTGAAGCGTACACAATTTTTTCGCTTAATGTAATGGACTTCCAAAACGACAAAAAGGGCAGGCCACATCATCAAATGAATAAATAACAATCACATTTGATAATCTTGCTCTCATATAGCCAAAAAAAGAGATACATATGGGTTAAATCCACAGATAGCTCCAGAATGGTATGCTCACATGAGATGTTGATTTCTCATGCACTAGACAATAACTGATATAAGATATCTTTGCAACATGTCATGTAAATATCTTATAATTTCTTATTTGCAATATCAGAATTTTGTTCTCAGGTGTCTTGGTAATGTTTTTAAACATTTTACTTCAGATTTTGACAATAATCAGGCTTCTGGCACAGTTTTAAACATGATGCCTGAGAAAGGTTTTTTCTCTGTCGCAGTAACATAAATTCATTGACGTATATAAAGTCTTTTGGAGAAGAGGGAGTATTTTTTGTTGCTTTGAGTAGTAGGACCATCTTCTCAACTAACTTCAGTGAAAATTTCATGGGGATACAAGGAGTACTTTGTACTTTATAGTAATGTTGCTGAAATATAGTCGTTCTTGAGAAAAATGTCTTTAAAGTTTGAGCTTTACATTGATTTGTATGGTGAATAAAATCAAATAATAAGACGGACAGCCCTAATTTTTGTGAAATTACGCTGGTTTTTGGTTTGAATAGGATATTTAAGACCTAATTTAGACTTTTTTGATTAAAATTTTTTTTGGTCCAAAACCACCACGTAACGCAAATTGTACGACCTTGTAACACGCGACCATGTAGGCTTCAGCTTACAAAGAATCAAGCATGCTATGTACCGAATTGATACATCCAAAAATCACAGATCATGGAAATGCAGGAACATGTCAGTTCATACTTCATAGCCAAAAACCATCATGTATGTTATGTTAAAGATGATGCAAACAAATGGCAAAATGGTGATGATAAAATGGTGATGGTAGAGTGGTGAGTCTGGTGATGGTATAGAGTAGGTCGGGGCATGCGGCCCCCCTTAACTTCGACGTGCGACTTGACCTACTTTTTATGGGCGATTATTTGAATGCTTGTGCTGTCAGGAAGGGATCACTTGTCTCTACTAATAACTAGTGAAACAAATGTCTACCAATTTTAATAAAGGAGTTACGGCCATCTTTGTAAAAAAAATTAAAATGGCTTCTTACCCAACCCATCGGGCAAGAAGCCCCCCTATAATAATCCTATGGCAATTTTTTTTTTTGCGAGCGCATTCAGCCTAAAAGTTATTTCTTAAGGTTCTTCCATCATTTTTAAGGCATTCTATTCACTTTTTCTGAATTTCACAATTTTTCTGTTCATATTTCTATTTTAAAATTTTTTTTGCCCTGTTTCAAAATCGGGCCAACATTTTTCTATTTTAATTAGCTATTCTATCAAGATTTAAGGTAAAGTACACATTATTAAATGGTTCCTAAAGCAGCTTCGACCCCCCAGTGAAGGGGGCCTCATGCCCCATATCATGTGGGGCCTCTCGCCCCAAACCCACATACTTTAATTTGACCTCTATATTTTGAACTAAAATACTAAAAACATGATCCAAATCATATTTATGTGATGGTCAAGAAGTGAAGCAATGCAGATATCCATTATACTTTTGAATATTTCCAAAGTTATTTCTGACAACCCCTTTCAAAGAATTAGTCAAAGTTACAAAAACCATGCACATTTTTTTGTTTCTTTAATTTCTACTATGGTTTGGTGCCGTTTGCCCTGAAAATTTGTGACGTCACCTAAAACGCCTCTAGCTTCAATCCTATCATTAGATAAATGCACCAAGTTTGGATATAACCCTGGGGGGGCCTCTCACCTAACTCGGGCTTCTTGCCCCGACCTACCCTATCAGGGTGCCTCGGCGGTCCAACGTCGGCCCGAAGCTGGTCCGATGCTACTGACATCGGACTGACGCTGGGCCGACGTTGGACCGCTGAGGCATGCTGACAGGGTACTCTAATGGTGATGGAATTTCTTTTCTTTTCCCTGGATTATGGCAAAAGAAAGTTGCATTGAACAAAGATATTGGAGCTTGGTGATTCATGTATTTGTATAAAATTGTATGGCTCTCCAATTAATTTATTATGTGATGAATTTAGCAAAGATATTTCTTTTGCTTATTCACAGAGAGAGTTCATTCCTGTTGATTCTTTCAAAGCTTGATTTTCTTGCACTTCTACTTTGATCATTTCTCGATTTAGATTCAGCAAAATGGAGCATTAAAGCAAATAAATCACATCTCTTATGTTCTTGGATTATTGTTCGATGTTCTTAAATGGTTGAAGACCGTTCCTTATGTTTTGCATGCCTGCATAGAAATATCTACCACCTACCTGTCAACTGCTAACTCTAGATTTTGTTTGTTATCCTTTCTCCGTTCATATGTCTATTCCATGATAAATGGAGAAGCATGATATCTGAGACTGACAATGAATCTGCTGGATGTTTTTTCTATCTCAAGATATATCTAAGGCAGTTTTTACATTCTTCCTTGTTTATAGTTGTAGCTGGTAGGTCTATCATGCACTGGTATTTAGCACTAGTGGTATACTGGAGGAATGAAAAGCAGACCTCTACAACAGTTATGTATTAGTGAATTTGCATGAAGAATTCTGTTCTGTTGATTTATTTGGAGGGACGGTTAGATCACTAGTGGCTTGCTGGATAGCCACTTACTTGGTCCAGGGTTTAAATCCAGCTTTTGCCAGGTCACATGCGCCTGTTTGCTGTATGACAGTTTCAAACCCCCTTTGCCTCATTGCTGTGTCCTCATACTGTTCTAATAAGCCTACCAAGTGTATGTTTACATACAGAATGATTTGAAGAACAACATATCTAAATATTTGTAATTCAAAGTCAAAATTTGTTCAAAAAGCCCTAAGCTGAAAGGTGGCACAGGGTTTCGATAAAATCAGAATTTCCCTAAATTGGCCATGCACCAGAACCGAGTTACCACTTTAATTTTTATACCATGGAATCTTCCTACACAAGATTCGCATTAATTTGATGTTTTAGAGCGGTCATGATGCAACAATATGCTAAACAGCAACAAAATATCCAAATAAATATTTTGTGGTAAAGCAGCTGCCACATGGAAAATCTGTCAGACAGAGCAATCTTGAGCTTGATGCTCCTCCTTTGTTCCAGAAAATGTGTTTACAATTACAAGGGATGGACTACAACTGGCTGAGCATGTTATGTAATATGAAAGAGCTGGGTGGAAGCTCATCCTTTAGTATCTGTGAGCCAGTGGTTGCCACCATGCCACTAAAATCTATCCACACAACTCCTATTGGGTGGCGGTTAGCTCAGTTCGTAGAGCACTGGACTGCCCAGCGCTGGGTCCTGGGTTTGATTCCCGGCCTGACCCGGTTACCTGGACTTATGTAGGACAGCAATTTCAATCATCCTTCTTCTCATTGCTGTGTACTCTTCTGTGTCCTCTTCGGCCAACCTAGTGATGAATGCAGGACATAAAGCCCCAATCTGCCATCCGTCCAAATTAATATGCCATTCTATTTTCCTACCGATCAAACAATAGTGCATACATAGAGGATAGCGCCAAAGTCATCCATCCTCCAGGCGAACTCCAGCACTCTGTACTACTTATCCAATTTAGCTGATAGCCTTCCGAGTCAAGACAACAGCCCTGGCTTTCCAGAAGCCAATAAAGCTCTTCATGAGTCTTTTAAGGCTTCTTGTCTTTGTTGCTTGTGTCAAGTTAATAGCATCTATCTCAACAATCTCCAGTGGGAACTAGTTTTAGAGTCCTTGTTTCTCAATAGGCTATACGAGGTAACATTTGCAGCCTGCAGCCATCATCCAGATTTGATGGAAAATTACATTTTGTTAGGTCTATTACCTACAACATTCATAAGGCACTTTAGCTATTTGATTACATGATATATCCTCAGTTTCATAAAAAGACAAATTTGATAATGTGAAACAACAGGATTGTATTGTACATACACACTTTGCACCAACATTGTGTTGCCTGAAACAGCACCATAGCTCAGATGATGGAAATTGGACCTACACTGAAAACGTTTCGATTATAGATCGGTTATAGTCATTGGTCTTAATAAGTCAAATTCTGTCAAGAATCATGAAATTGAATAAGTTTATAAATCAAATTAGAGGTTAGTCCAATAAAAGAGAGAGCCACATATTTCACAGTGTTTTTGGAAAAATTGTGCCCTCAAGAGACTCCAACAAAGCTGGATGTAAGGGTTGATAAAGAGGAACCTGGAGTCGCTTGAAACTTGCACAAAGCCCTTGGGTATGAGATGACAAACAAAATTCAAAAATTTGTTTTTGCCGAAAAAAAAAAATCATCTGACAACTTTTTTCTGAGTAATTAACCTAGTCAATTCACTTAATTTTGATGACATAAAGTTGGTCCTGCCTTAGCAATTTTGACATTATCACTTAACTAACTTAGTCAGTTTGACAAGCATTATAGTCAAAAAGATTTTCAATGTACCACAAAAATTCAGAAGTTGATTATTTGTTCTATCCATGAACATTTTCTAATTCTTGTTTAGTTCAGATGTTGAAAGATCAGAAATTTGTGCTTCCGAATTTCCGGAAGCTTCAGTTTCAGGTGAACAAGCCTTGCGTCGTTAAAAAAGGATGATTTGAGAAATGCTACATCTCAGAGATGAAGTTCGACAATCAAAACTAAGAGGTTGGTAAGCTTATAGCCTCAAAGAGGCATTTTAGATATGTAATGGTCAAACCAAAAATTGTCAGTGCACACGAATACCTGAATTGCGATGCAAACAATTCAGCATCAATGTTTACAGTTTATGTTAGATGTGGAATAGCTTGAGGAAAGAGTGAAACGACCACCAAGAATTGATTGTATAGTGTTGAGAGCATCCAAGGACTGACTGACAAGTTTGTGAAAATATTTTGGAACTGCTTCGGTAGTCCCCCTCTTGTTTCTTCCATTTGACCTTCAGGGCAGTCAAGGGTTGATGTATAGGTGATTGGGGCTTCACATCCTGTATTAATCTTATGCTCCTGAGACAGAAGGTGATTAGGACAGGAGGAGGACTCCACAATGAGTAGTCCATCCCCCAAGAGGTGAAGGATGATGGAAACTGTCGTCCAACATAGGCGAACCTTGGACCATCTTGAATAGGTCATCTTGGACATAAACCAACTGAAAGAGCTTGTAATGAACATGGTCACTGTTTCTGTAATCACATTTCCACCATGTCTTCCAAGGGGTCCATGTTTCTAATCACCTATTCCTTTATGGCCATTCATCTGGTGGAGTTACTGGATGAAGTGAGGGAATTTTGTTAATATATTTCATGTCAATTCACTAATGATGAAATCCATATCTTTCCATATCGTCAGCCTAAAGCAAAATTGGCCTAAGTCTTAGGCCAATTTTCCTTTTTGGTACCATAGGAAGGCCCTTATGATAATACATGTGCTATAAAAATTTGGACTCCTAAATTAACAATAAACCCCTCAAAACCCCAACTCAATTTTCGCACCAATGGCCTAAGTCCTGTTGACTTAGGCCATTTGCGTTATCACTAATTTTAGTGGATTTCACGAATATTTTTCGGTCATAATTGTGAGTATTAATTTTATTGAAGTTGTTTCCTCGCATTTCATTCATAAATTTTATGGAGAATTGCTTAATAACACAGCTAGACCACAAAAGAATTTTGGCCTAAGTCATTTTTGTTTCAAAAAAAAAATTGGCCTAAGTCAGTTTTTCGCTGTTTGCCGAAAATTGCCAAAAATGACTTAGGCCAATTTTGCTTTAGGCTGACGATATTCACTACAATGTTTTTGTCGACTATATTTATTGTGAGAAATCCTAGTGTTTGCCAACTGTACGTTGGAGTGTTTCTGACTGGTGGTGGAACCTTTCCTCTAATCCTTGCATGCCTACATGCCAACTGCTACCAACTGCTGAAATTCTAGATTTTATTATTTTGTTCTTCTTTTTTGCACTCTTCTTTTGTCTGTTTCATGACACACGTGGAAGCCAGGAAATCTAAACCAACAGATGTTGCTCATACTTTTCTACCTTAACAATGATCTGTCAAACAATGTTTTCCCCATCCTTCTAAAAATAAGTATCCAGTTTCAATGAATCCTGCGGTATCAGGTAGAGCTCTTGTAGGCTATATATTTGAGAAAGCAAACAAATCCAAAAACTGCTTCGATTCTTCTTAACAATTTGAACGACCAAAACTGGTAGAGTAGAACCGGTGAGCCCTGCACTCTTAGGCAATACTTTTAAAATACTACTTCAGAAGAGACCAGATATTATAACCCGAAAGTCTGTTCTCTTGTGAGAATGTCTAACCTTTCAAATCATTTCAAATTAATTCAATAAAGGAACTCTTCTCATTTTCTGAAATTGTGATGGAATCTTTAAAAAAGTTATTCATAATTCAATTACGCAAAAACAAGGGAGATGAAAGGAAAACTAACAAATACCATCAAAATGAATGAAACATTAAGCACCCAATGCCATGATTGATTCCGAAATGCAAATGTGTTTTCAGGTAAAAAGGGACCTGTGACACTTTAATGGTATTTACTTGGTTTTTGATTATCTTAGCATGATAAAATTATGGAAAGTAGGTGTCCGTTAACACCAAAAAAGGATAGAAACAATCTTCATCAGGTTCTGGTTCATTGAATGGAGACCATGAGACAATTGAAGACCATGAATGGAGACCAGGAGACTATTAATGACCATGAATGGAGACCAGGAGACTGGATGACGCTTTTCATGCCATCAATTATCTGATAAAACAATTTTCATGCTTGAGTTAAATTCCAATGAACTTTAGTTGATTCCAGAACCAAACTCTGATTGCTCAAAATATTGCAGTAACTAAACTCAAATCTTCTTTAGAATTCAATTATGGAATGCCAAATCCATTCCTCAGTTGATCAAGCATTACAGTCAGTGGCGTAGCTAGAAATCCAGGAGTGGGGGGGCCAAGGGGGGGCCAGGGTCTCAACCAGGGGGGCCGACCTTTTGCGGCATTTTGGGCGCAAAACAAAGGCAACAATTAAAGCCGCGACACAGGCCCTCTTCAGGAGAACACTTAATGCATTTACTATTTAAGTCATATTATGGTACAAAAACCTCAACATTTTCTTTCACAACTACTTAAATTAGAGAGAAATGACTTTCCATAAAACCAGTTGGACAGAGTGCATGCAGACTGTTTATTTCAAGCGTTCAATTTGTTATGCACACGGAATGAGAGGACTGTTTGTTGCGAAAATAGCACTTACTGATTAGTAATGCTGATGACCCTCATGATCATCTTTGGGTTGGGTTGTATTTACTTTTGAAAAAGCATGATCCCTATCAGGACAAAAATTCCCTGATACAACATCAATGACCATGCTTGTACATAAAGAAGATAACCTCAATGGTTCACACAATAATGTGATCTTACAATGCCATGACACAAGTTTAACACAGAATTTTTTTTTATCTGGTCATATAGGCCTAAAAGCTTATAGTGATACCAGTTCCGATCTTGTCTTTTATATTACAGAGCCCTGAACAATTACTTACCATCATATTTTAAAGATACTTTGAAAGCAAACGAAACAACTCATTATCATTCCACCCGTTGAAGAGCAAACATCCACATAAACTCAGTTCAATCCCAAATTGGTAAACAATGCCTAAACTACAAAATTGCTCAATCCTGGAACAGCTTACCTGAGGACATTAAATCTCATCGTACAGCCTCTATTCATATCTTTACGTCTAAAGGGCAATTCCGTAAACTCCGATTTACAGATTTGACACTTTAGCAGCTTGTGTAGCCCCACCACCATACCTTAGCTATTTTATTGCTAACCAGGCATGAGGCCAGGTAATAGGGGTATCCGACAAGCCATCAACCAAAGCTCCAAGTGCAACAGGAGCTGAGCTATGTCAAAATATCAGTGTTTCGGACGTACATCATGTGATGTACGTCCGAAACGCTGATATTTCTAACTATAACATAGCTCAGCTCCTGTTGCACTTTTAGCTTTGGTTGGTGGCATATCTGATACCCCTATTACCTGGTCTCATCCCTCTTTAACAATGAAATAGCTGAGATAAAATGGTAGGGCTACACAAGCTGCTAAAGTGTCAAATCTTTAAGTCGGAGTTTACGGAATTGCCCTGAATTAAAAATCTTTTTCATCAATAAATATTCCTTGCCATGTACCATAAGGAACTGTTACATTGCAATCGATTATGCCGTAACTGACTCTATTACCTCCATCAGCATTCTACACAAATTGTCTACTTCTATTTTTAGATTAATGATAGATAAAATTTTAATTCTTATCTAGTGTATTAATTGTATGGTCATGTACTCGTACTCAGAAAATGTAATCCTTGTCAAAAGATTGTATATCCACGTAAATTGTCTTTTTCTATTTTTAGGATTTATGATAGATAGAATTTCTATTTTTTTCTAGTGTTTTAAATGTATGGTCATGTAATCAGAGAATGTAATCAGTGTTATAAGATTGTAATTATCTAAAAGCTTTATTAGATGCTGTTTTGTAGTACTAAGCAGGAGTCACTCGCAGTTTTTGTCAAAACTATTGGCCCTGCTGTGCCTTATGATTATATTATATTTATGTATTCATTTTGGTACAAATAAAGTTCAAGTTCAAGTTCAAGAAAAGACACAAATCCCAAAATATAGGGAAATTCTACTCAACACAGGAAAAGTCGAGTAGTTTGTATGAATCACTCTGATTAATCAGTCCTTTCCAAAGGCACAATATTTCTTTAGCTCAACAAAGGCAAGGCAAAGATTTCTTCAAATCACAAAATTTTTGATGTTGCACGGAACTGCTATAGATACATTGGAATACCTGAAGGGGCAGGGGTAAAACTTGGGAAACACTATAAGAAATAAGGCAAAAAGGCAAATGATTCAAGTTGATTATTGAATAAACATAATTAAAAACCAATCCATGGTTTCCACAAGATTTCTTCTGAAATAGTATTGAATCTGGATCTTGAAAATTTAATAGGGCAAATGTCGCTAGGCTGCCCTAAAAAGTTCGGAGGCAGGTAAGCCTATTGCCAGATATATTCAAAGAAAATAAAACAATTTTCAAATGCTTTAGAACTTTTTAAAGCATGGTGTCATTGGCCTACTGGTGAAAATCTAGGATTAAGTGAGCGCTGGCCAGGTCACAAAGATGGACGTGCTCTGCTCGAATAATTTTTCAAATTTCTCAAATCTGAAAGGGGGGGGGCCAGTGAGAGGGCCACTAATCCATTTGGGGGGGCCCTGCCCCCCCCCCCAGGCCCCCCATAGCTCCGCCACTGATTACAGCATAGGTTAGGGAAATTTAATGTTCATTCATAGTGAATATTTGAATTGAGAGTTAGATAGATACATGCCAAAATATATTACGTTTAAGCAATTTTGAAAGGAAGGCTCATTGACTCATATTCTGATTATTGTCAAATATTCTCAATTTAATTTTTAAAAATTAAATGGGAGTTTTCCAGATTCCAAGCAGTGACTTTGAGAAAACCGACGAAGTAGATAAAGAGGATGGATTATAATTCATTTAAATGTTTGAAATTTCTGTGTGTAAAGACCATAATGAGCTTCGTCCCCAGAACTTCAATTACTGCTTGCTGATTAGGAATAAACTCCGTAATTTTGTTTTCGATTACTTCCTCTCTAGTTTAATTAGCTTGTCTGTGAAGAGATTCTTAATGAATGGGGAGCATTTATAATCAGCTAGACCCATTATGCCTATGGAGTAATAAATGTTATCATATAGACTTCCTTAGTATGCCACATTGTGGAATGAAATGTGAAAATAAACTATTCTGCAATTTCGTTCATGTATATGTGTCTCCTTGAAGGCTTGAATCAGTGGCGGATCCAGACACTATAGTCTAGGGGGAGCCGGGACGTGTTTCGGCATTCGCTGGCCCGCGTTATCGCAATTTTTCTTCAAAATGCTACTATTAATCTTGGTGGTCTAGGGGGGCCCGGGCCCCCTAGGCCCCCCCTGTATCTGCCACTGTGAATGATAAAATTATTAGACAGGCATGAATAATACAACATTTACAATAACACGACAAAAGGACATGTTCATGATATAAACATGAGTAAATCTCTATGCAGATTGAGTTATTAACTGCAGTAGTGTCAGGTGTCATTCATCATACAGAATAGTTAATTATTCCATTGTTTATCTTGTATGCTCATCAAAATACAACATAATGATGTTATTACATAATAATGAATATTTTAGTGGTCCTTATACCTAAAGGTCAGTGTCATAGCATTCATTGTCTGTGTGAAAGTCTCCATCTGAATAGGGGGGGGGTTGGAGGTCTGATCTATCGGTAGCATGCTTGGCTGCCAATCGCTGGGTCAAGGGTTTGAATCCAGCTCTTGCCGGGTCACCTGGGCCTATGTTGGATGGCTGTTTCAATCATCCTTCACCTCATTGCCGTGTCCTCTTCTGTTCTACTTAGCCTACCAAGTGCAAAAATACAGGACGTAAAGCCCCAGTCATCCATCCATCCATCCACCTTCTGAATGGAGACTTTTTCCTGTTTATGAGCTTCCACCAATGGAATAGCTATCAAAATGTAACCTACAGGTCAGTGACTACCTCCTGTATATATGAAAATTGTCCTTTTTACCTGACTTGCTTTTATTGCAGTTTGACTCTTCCATGCAATGTTAATTCTACTTTTTGTTGTCAACCACAGTAATAGACAGTCTCTACAGTCCACACAACAGTCCTGGCTTTCCATGACCCAATAAAGCTCTTCATATTGGAGTCTTTTAATGGATTCTTGTCTTCCTTGTTTGTGTCAAGCCAATAACGTCTAACTCAACGGCATTAGATGCTGACTGACGGAAACCTCATTTCTCAGCATCTGAAGCAATAAAATCATTGGCTTCATGCAACTTATCAATCTAAACTAGACTGCTCCTATATTCATGTGCAAAGTACTTTTGACCTTATCAGTCTCAAAATTGTTTGAATTTGTTTCATGAAATCGGTAATTACGATACCGCCTGTAACTGAAATGGCCAACTAAGTTGGCATTGAAGGAGAACGGTTTGAGAAAAGGCTACATCTCAGTCATGGAGTTCTGCAGTCATAGCTTGTCCAGGTTTCACTTTCAATGGCTGCAAGATAGTTACGCAGAGTTGAAATGAAAAAAATCTGCATCACTGAATTTTCCCCAGGTAAAATGAATTTTCTTTGTAGTACTCTGCTGTATGAATTATTACAATACAACAAACTTCTTTACTTACACTTTATCTTGTCGCTTGCTAAGGAAATTAATGCCTGCAGCAAGAAAGACCATAATACGGCTGACTGGAATCTCACTTATAGATCTTACTGTCTATGTATATATCAGTGGGATTGTAAACTCAGCAACATTAAAAACGCACACTTTTAAAAGGCTAAAAATAGTACTTCCTTTTATGATATCAAGATGAAAATTTGCACACTCTAGAAGTTGCCATCAGGTATATTCATGTAAAATTTCAAATCTCTAAGTGCAGTACTTTTGTGTCAAATTAAATCGTCGTGGTCACTTTCGAAAATGCAAGTCACAAAATTTCAATTTCCTCTAATCATTAATTTCAACAACGTAGCTGTTCTTTTCACAAACTTTTTTCATAAGCCAGGAAAGTTGATAATTTTCCTTGCTTGATGAGTTAGGGAAAAGGGATATTTGACCCAACAGCAATTAAAGAGGATGACTTTAATAAAAATTAAGTGTCAATGCTGACACGCCCCCTACTAGAGCCTTTTATTCAGCTTTTTGAGACAATTGATATGGAACGATTGTCTGTGTGTGTGTTTCTACCCTGGACATGTATAAAACCCCCATTATTTAACAGCTCTGGTTCACATGCTTCATTTGAAGATGCAAACTCCTAAATTTTGAGTTTTTAATTCAAAATCTGCTTTATCATTGGCTTTTTTTTTCAAAATTTTCCGTGGGACCACTTTTGGAAGTCTTGTGCTTGTTATGTGAAAATTTCATAAGATTTATCCCATCCAGTATGCCACAAAACCAATATTTCCAATTGTGCGTTTTGTGTTGAAATGCAGTTTGTGACTTCCATTTTTGACAGTGACCACGATGATTTAATTTGACACAAAAGTACTGCACTTAGAGATTTGAAATTTTCCATGAATATACCTGATGGCAACTTCTAGAAGTGTGCAAATTTTCATCTTGATATCTTAAAAGGAAGTACAGTAACTATTTTTTAGCCTTTTTAAAAGTGTGTGTTTTTAATTTTGCTGAGTTTACAAGGGATAAATATAATGGGATCAGAACCACACTGTGAAACAAGCTGCATCACTTTCATGGAAATTATTGTAAAGACAGCCATACAAATTGAGATTCTTGGCATCGTAAACCAGAAAATACATTTTGTTTTCCTTCATATTGGTAATTGCTGTAACAGTGACGCATCTACTTATACATTGTGATTGTTGAAGCTAATTATTATCAATTAATGGAAAACTAACTGTCAGCCCTGGCAACAACAATTAAATATACATCCAACACATACCAGCGAAAACACAGACAGTAAATTTAATATAATGATTCAATGGCTGACATATTATATCTTTTTAAAAATTGCCATATTCTGCTGCAACTTCATGAGGTACATTCCAAAATAAAAGTTCTACATTCTACATGTAGCTCAGTAGAAACTTCTAAATGGATGTTCAAATAAGTCGTTTTCTTTTTAAATATCTGGATCAGAAATAATTAGTTGCCTATTCCGGGCAGTAGATTTCAGCGTTAGAGGTCTCTAGGCCGGCCTCAAGGAAGAAGCAAGCCTCGGGGCCTCATTTTGATGGTATCGGCCTTGGTCTGGGTCATGGATGCTCAATCGTTTGCTTTGGTTTGGTTTCGGGTGCTTTTGGGCCCTGTCTTGGAGACTCATGCTTCTACTTCTCGGCCTTGGATACATGCATGTCCCAGACTTGATTGCAAGTCTGAAACACTGGTAGTTTTCTTCGCAATCACTGTTATCAATGGTCTCTTGTTCTCCAGAACGACTCATCTGGTAGTTCTGTGAAATCTGCGAAAATTAATAGCTTTGTTTTCAAGACGTCCTCCAATATGGTTGCTTTAAGTAGAAGTGTGCCTGCATGGTAACGCTAAAGTACTGGTCAAACCTAAATCCTGATTTTGTCAGAACCTAAAGAGCAATGCGAATACTTGAACATCCAAATGTTAACAGTTTTGTTAGCTGCACCAAACGCACAGACCCCAGAACCTGTACATTTACTTGATGAAAGAGCAAGACAGGACCAAATGATAAGTGAGAAGTGTCGACTGAATCCCAAAACTTACTGACAAGAAAGTGAAAATATTTGGGACTGCTTTGATAATTGCCACTCGCTAATCTTAGCATAGCATATTATCTTTTGGTATCCTTAGCTGGCCTTCTGGATGACAGAGGAAGTAGATGGAACTAAATGAGGTCACTTTGGAAATTAATCTGCTGAAAATTGCAGTAATCAACTGGTTTGCTTATTCTGTAATAACTTTTCTTATCTGTGGTGGTACCATGCAGGAATGTCCATGTCCCTTTTATTCAAGGTCAGTGGTCACCCAGGTTGTTATTGGATAAATTGGGAGAAGTTGATGGCAAATAAACATTGTCATGTAATATTGGAAATAGTGAAAAAAGACTGGGTATTTGGGAAACTTGTCCAGTCAACATCACATCCTGGGTGGTCAACATGCAAATAATATGTAATGTCATTTTATTGTAGATGCCATGTGAAAATGAAACCTGTAATGGCCTCATTGTGCTCAGTGCCTATAGGTAAAATGCCAACTGAGATAATCCAAGACTACCCAAAAGGAATTTGGCACATATATTATGCTGTGTTTGTTGCAGTCATGAAATGGTCTCTCATGCAACAAGGTTGGGATGTAAAAAACTCTAAATATACTAGTTTTTGTACAGCACAGGAGGAAGGCGGTCTCACATGGCAAGTTGGTCTTATAAAAAGGGCTCTTACAACACAGTGGGCCACTTTACTGGAATCCGAGCCTTATATTATTATTACAATGTATGTCAGCACTGACAGCTTGTCAAATACACCTATATGACTATATCAAGATTATTGAAACTTATCAAGGAAGTAATTAAGACACATCAGTTAATATATGATATAATATCTGGACCGTGAACTGGAAAATTACATACTAACAATTACAATATTCTGGCCATTTTGCAAAGGAATTTCTTTCCACACATTCTGGTATTCTTTGAGTGAGCAACTGAGTGTTTCTGGCTGGTGGCTGAACCTTTCTTCTGTTTTCCTCGCATGCCTACACGCAAACTGCTACTTACCTGACAACTGCAATTCTAGATTTTTATTATATTATTTCTTCTTCTTTTCTCTCTTCTTCTGTCTGTGCCACAACAGAATGTGTATGGAAGCTGGAAATGTAAACCAAGAAATGTTGCTCATACGTTTTTTGTAATAACAGTCAATCAAATAGTTATTTTTCTGTAATCCTTGTGTTTAGCAGCAGAACCGAATCATTATTAAGGATACCATAACGAAACTCCCAGCTTTTTAATTGGAAGAAAAGGTTGATTACAGTTTGATCCAATAAACCATTCTGAATCCAGGCAATAATTCTGAAACCTGTGATTGATGATTCTTACACTTTCATCACTCAATAACAAGGGGATGAAAGGCAAAACCATAATTGCCATTAAAATGAATTAAAATTTAAATCACACAATGTCATTGATTCTGAAATGCACATTTTGTTTTCAGATAAGATGAGCTGAAGCTTGCATGGGTGCCCTTCACCAGACAATTGCATAATTTCATAAGTTTGATTAAAGTCTGAGGAAAATAAAGACACCAAAAGTTGGAGTCTGTGAGACATGTTTTTAGTAAAGGCAAGTTACGACAGATGTAATGTAAAACGCGAGTGGATCCTAATTGAGGAAACTGAAAGTGGCTATCATATCTTGACATTTAAAGGAACATCCAGTTTATAACTTACATGCAACATTTTTCAATGGCTTATATCTGGGGCTGTTTGACCATCAGGGAGTGCAAAACATAAGTTGTAAATGTGTGTAAAACGAGTCTAACGTCCATAAAACTTATGGAAAACTAGTTGATAACTTATGCCACCCTTGTCAGCCACAGTTACTTAAACAATGTTTTGAAGACATCAGTTTAAGGCTTCCTTGCTAAAAAATGATTGAAAAGAAACCTCCTATCCTTGGAATTTTAAAGTGCGCTCAGGTAATTGAAGTTCATAATTGGTCTGGCATGCCAATTATGGAAAGTTCTAGTTGAGACTCCAAGCAGTTTGTAAATAGAGGCTCATGTCCTGATTATCACAATTATTCTTTTTCCCAGGCTACAGTAGCCTGCTGTAGTAGCGAGCGCCTCGCTCGCTCACCTGCTTCATTAAAGCAGACTGTGCTCAGTCAGTCTTTTTCCATGATTCGAGCCTTCTAGACTGAAGCAATTAGCTTCTAGACAATAATGAATTGAAGCAAGTGATAAGGATAACAGTTATGATAATTATAACTTTGCCAAACAATGAATGAGTTGAGTTTCAGTTTCATGGCAAGGCAGCTGTGAGTAGTGATTGATTCCAAAGCAATTAGCTTCATCCATTGTGACCAAAACTTCAGTTTGTCTCTTGCAGATTAATCGCAAACTCTCAAATTTGATTTTAATTGCTTCTTCTCCGCTGAATTAGCTTTTCAAGAGAAGTATTCTCAATGACTATCATTACATGTAGTCCTGAGCACTATTTAAATGTTGTTTCGCAAATTTTCTTAAAAATTCGAATCCAAATTTTCAGATGAGATAACTGAACAATTGAATTCGGGGTGGCAGAATCAAAAGTGTTCAGTAGCCAGGAAATTTAATCCTTACTGATGTTAATAAACTGATGTTCTGTATCACCAAATTACAATTTTCAAAAAGATTACCAGTATTTAAGCATACCGCTCGCTAACATAGTATTACAAAGAAAACAGAGTAGCTCGAAGATATGTGTGGTTGTGTGTAAAATGCAGTGGCAGTAACAACAGTGGCAGTAACAACAGTGACAGTAACAACAGTGGCAGTAACAACAGTGGCAGTAACAACAGTGACAGTAACAACAGTGACAGTAACAACATCAATTGATTATGGTTAGGAAATTGCACAAGTATACCAACATCAAATTTTTTTTAAAGAAATAGCTTCTGAAAAGTAAATCAATCTTAGATTGCGAATAACTTCACTCAAGCAAGAAAGTAATATCAGTGAGATTCCCAGGTAGATACATGGAATACCAATGGTGTTATACCAACGTGCACGAGTGTGGCTCTAAATGAGAAAGAAAAATACAAAGGGGAAAGAAAGCTTTGAATGATAATGAAACGAGAGAGCAGAAGTTGCTGCTTCATTTGTTGGTGTTAGATGTCCAACTTGTTCATCTAACATGACACAGGGGTAAAAAAGAAGTAAGGCAGAAAGATGAAAAAAACTATGCACTGGAGCTGATAACTGATGAGATAGGAGAGAGAATGAGAGTTCTCAACATATTACACATTCACCCCATATGAGGGATCTTTTACTTGCCCAACATAGTCACTGATATTAGGGGCCACTAATTAAACATCTCATCAGAATGGAGCAATGATACGGGAAAACACTAAATCCATCAGGAATGACAAGGATTTGTACATTAGTAAACAGATTGGTGTTGGTGAGTGGTCACCCATCCCTTGGTTGATATGTGTTCAACCAATTCAAATTTACTACCTCCCAAGATAGCTCAACCAAGATAATGTTTGTGGCAATATAAGACTTGTTAATCTTGAAACATTATCATGGTAATGACAACCAATATTCTGTTAAGCATCATCATCAGTGTGAACTTTGTTTGTCATAATGAACTGAGCTTATCTGCAAATTATATGTAAACTAGACCTAATGTATGTTGGTCATGATATCTTTTTAATTAATTTTTATAACAAAAGGTTGATCCTGCATTTTCTTACCCTGCAACTTATGTCATATAATATAAACAATGTGCAAGAGTTCACAAGCTCTACTGGACATTGGCTATGGACACAACATTAGCCTCTGCATGTCCACCTTCAATATTTAATGTTACCGTAATATTGCATGAATAGGGACACAGGGGTGAATCGGGACAGAACAGGGATGTGTGTTATTTCTTCAAAGATAAACTACTTCCACATAACCTAGAGTATTAATTTTTGGCACATTTATAGTACACATATGTGCGCATATTGTGATAGGATTTCAGACTTCTATCTGCAGGCAGTGAGGAGCTGCAGCACCTCAAACTTGGCCCTGCGCAATTAGAATTTTGACAAACTGGTCAAAACTTTGCTCACTCATCAAAAAGTATAAACACAAGAGCCATCAAACACGTAGGAAACATTTTTTTTCAATTTAAAATGGTTTGAGGGGACCAGCATAGTAGACTAGACATGGGATTTTGCATGTTTGGTCATGGGTTTACATTCCAGGTCAATGGCAAAGCGATCAGAAATAATTAAAATATAGTGTTTTTATGGATGTGCTGGTATGGCTTTTTGATAAATCTTATTAAACTTAGTATAATTTATTATGGATTTAGTCCAGAATTATCAATCACCAGCAAAATTTAGCTGAAAACTACAGTATCTGATTGTTTTCTGTCATTTATGATTTATTTTCAAATCTGCGTATTATCAGTGGAATTGATTTCAGATCTTCGTCAAAATAAATATTTTGTATGTTCAAGATATTTTCTAATGTTTTTTATTTTGTGTGCTGTTAAATTATGCATATTAAACTGGAGTGTTACAATGTACAATACGGAGATATTAGTTAAAAGCTTCATTGCTGAAAAATCATTGAAAATAATACTCAGCTATCCCTGGCATATTAAAACGAGCTCTGTTAATTGAAGTCCATAACTGGTCTAGCATTCCAATTATGGAACTGTCTTGTTGAGACACCAAGCAGTTTTACATTATAAGAATAGGCTCAATGGCACATGTCCTGATTAACACAAATATTCCTTTTCTGAATTCTAAAGCCTTCTAGATTCAAGCAATTAGTTTTCTAGCAATAATGCAACAGTTGATAAGGATTATAATCATGATAATTATAACTTTGCCAAACATTTGAAATGAGTTAAGTTTCTGTTGCACGGCAAGGCAGCTGCAAGTAGTAATTGATACCAAAGCAATTAGCTTCATCCATTGTGATCAAAACTTCAATTTGTCACTGCAGATTAATCATAAGCTCTCAAATTTGATTTTACTTCCTTCTTTACAGTTTGATTGGCTTTCCTGGAGAATAATTTTGAATGACTGAAGAGCATGATGAGCCAGACCTATTTTGAGAATAATATAGCCGTCAGTAAAATACAGTCAGTTAGACTTCCAGATAGTTTCTAAGCTGAAAGACAGTTTTGTAGAGAGTGAAATGATTATATTACAGAAGAGCTGAACAGTTAAACGTGCAAATACTATCTTATTATTATTGAAAAACACAACTATTTTTCTGTCATTAGTCCTGTGAACTACTTAAAAGTTGTTTTGCAATTGCAAAGAATTTGAGCCAACCTTTTTAGATAAGGTGACTGAACAATCGAATTTGGGGCTGTCCGAATCAGAAGCATTTAGTAGCCATGGATTGGAATTGGTGATGTTAATAAACTGATGTTTTGACTCAATCACACGGTGTGTGGCACACACAGAATCAATTAATATTTCCCATAAATATGGCACTGCCAGAAACCTAAGAAAAAAATATCCATATCTCAAAATTACAATTCTCCAAAAGATAACCAATATTTGAGCATACCACTCTCTATAACAAAGAAAGAAGAGTAGCCCGATGATACGTTTGTTTGTGTGTAATAATACGGTGGCAATAACAACAGTGGCAGTAACAACATCCATTTATTACGTCATATGAAATTGCACAAATAAACCAACATCAAAACTTTTTAAAGACATAGCTTCTGAATGGTAAATCAATCTTAGATTGCGAATAACTTCACTCAAGCAAGAAAGTAATATCAGTGAGATTCCCAGGTAGATACATGGAATACCAATGGTGTTATACCAACGTGCACGAGTGTGGCTCTAAATGAGAAAGAAAAATACAAAGGGTGGAGAAAGCTTTCAAAGATAATGATAGGAGAGAGCAGCAGTTGCTGTTTCATTTGTTGGTGTTAGATTTCGAGCTTGTTCATCTAACATGACATAGGAATAAAAAGAAGTAAGGCAGGAAAGATAAAAAAATGTGCACTGGAGCTGTTTTGGAGAATATTCGATAGATAGATAGACCTCTCTATAATAAGCCCCATTGGGCTAAAAAAAAAGGGTTAACTGATGAGATAGGAGAGAGAATGAGAGTTCTCAACATATTACACATTCACCCCATATGAGGGATCTTTTACTTGCCCAACATAGTCACTGATATTAGGGGCCACTAATTAAACATCTCATCAGAATGAAGAAACGATACAGGGAAAACGATAAATTAATCAGGAATGATAAGGATTTGTACTTAAGTCAACAGATTGGTGTTGCCAACCCATACCTTGGTTCATATATGTTCAATCAATCGAAATTTACTACCTCACCAAGACAGGTCAACCAAGATAATAGTTGTGGTAATATAAGACTTGTTCATCCTGAAACATTTTCATGGTTATGACAACCAATATTCCTTTAAAGGTAGTAAGTCCACATTTTAAATAGACTGTTTATGGAAATTTTTCGGTCATATGTAACACATTCCAGTTGGAAAATTTACCTAATTGCTGTTCTATTGACAGTATAACAAGTTTATTTCCTTGAAAAATGTAAACAAATAGTTTTTCATGCTGTGAAAAAGCCCTGATTTGTTTACATTTCAAGCGATGCAGGGCTCTCCTTTACAATCAATTAAACTCACCTATTGTAGAAAACACACAATTCTGTTGATTGGAAATGTATACTATACTTTAAATCTATCAATTTATGATGTATATAACAACAAATTAAATTTTAAATAGAATCGGCGGACCTACCTTTAAGCATTATTTTCAGTAAGAGCTTAGTTAATCATAATGAATTGAGCTTATCTGCAAATTCCTTAAAATCATACACTGTATGCATTATGTAAACTAGACCTATGTTGGTCACGATATCTGTCATTTTTTATAACAAAAAGATGGCTTCTACACTTTCTTACCCAGCAGCATAATGTCATACAATATACACAATGTACAAGAGTTCACAAGCCCTACGGGACATTGGCCATGGTCACAACGCTAGCCTCTGTCCACCTTCAATATTTAATGTTACACTTACTTATTTTGTAGGCTGTTAAATTATGCATAAGTGGAGTGTTACAATGTACAGTATGACTTTATATATTTTAGTTAACATTCCAAGGTGTAGTTTGAAATACAATAGTACCTATGTTTTAAGACACCTTGTTAAAAGACCAACTTATCTCATGTGACCGCCTTCAACCTGTGCTAAGTAGTATTTCAGTGAGAGAGTGCAAGAAACTGCTACACAACTGCAGAAGGGGCAGTTATCAGACTCAGACTCAGTTTATTCTTGCTCATAAGAAATGAAAAAATACACACAGATATGTAATAAATCAATTTTATATAAAAAATATACAAGCAATGGGTCTCCTCAAAGGCAATAAGTTGCCGCTGATGAGGAGCCCCAATGTTTAGAAATTGTTTCAAGGCACAGTGGGTGGCAATGCACTTAACGAAATCCAATAAAGGAATATAAACAACTATAAATGAGAAGGAAACATAGATGTTATAGTCGAATAAAAAATAAAATAATGGTAGGACGATGGACTTCAGTTACGAGGGGATGGAGCTGTGAACAGAGCAGTATCTCATAGTGAATTCAGTTTCTATTACAAATATAACAATGAACAATCGAACAAACGGGATCATAACTATCTAGTAATTTAGTCTTAATGTCATTTTTATATCCATGAAAGCTATATGTCAGAATGTCTTCAATAGCCAAGAATCTGAATCTGTTATTGCAAAAACTGATGTTTGGACAACCACACACAGAGAAATGATTAATATTTCCAATTACAAATTCAGTTTTATGGCACAACAAAATTGCAATTTTCCAAAGATCGCCGATATTTAAGCATACCTTCGATTTATGTGAAGAAAAAGAGCAGCCGGAGACTCGTATAAAACTTGTGGCTGTTTGAAATGTAATAAACATACATTTATTGTGCCATAGGAAATTACACAAGTTGTGTATTCCTTTTTTAATACCTTATGAAGAGAAGCTGGGTAGTTGTTTGGAATACCAGTGATGTTATAAATGCAAAGGCGAAGAAAGATTTTTATTTGGTCCAGCATTCAGGTAGATCAGGAAACTTCCAGTTGAGATGTTAGGAGTTTAGATCAAAGTCAGAGGATATTAGAAGCAGTTTTAAAAGGAGCGTGTAATCGGCTGATTATTATCTTAAATATTGTTTTTTTCAAATGAGAGCTTTCTAGATTCTACCAATTAGTTTCATGTAATAATTAAGAAGATAAGAAGGATGACAGTAGCAGCATTTCTAACTCTGTAAGATATTTGACATGGATTTCCATTTAATTTTAAAGGCAGTTACATGTTATGACAGACTCTAAAGTAATTAGCTTTATCCTTTGTCATCAGAAATTAAATTTTCTGCATGTGGATTGATAATTAACTCTCATATTTGTTTTGAATTACTTCTTTTCAATTTAATTAGCTTTCCTGAAAAGTGATCCTCCATGAATTAGGAGCATATTGAACCATACCCACTATTACCCAGTGTAAGGACACTAAGTGGTATTAATTTGTCTTCTACAGTTGAAAGACTGTGTTGATCAGCTTTTCAGATGGTTCATTATTCTTATACATGTAATAGAAATATAGAACTCTTTTATGATTTGCCCTTTGAGCTATTAAAATGATTGCTTCTTGCAAAGTACTACCATGCCACCTCATCAGACGATGGAAATGCATGAAGTACCATTGGCTGTCAGAGCAACATGCATGTGGCTCTATAAATGAGAAGATACAGAGAAAAAACGTGATAGACAATAACGCGAGAGAGTGGCAGCTGATGCTTCATTTATTGTCAAATATATCTGGCATTATATACCATGAGCAAAAACCAATATATTGTTAGATTTACAACTGTTGGTCTTTTGAGAAAGTTCTGAAATGTAAGTCTGCGTTGAGTTGATTAACAACTTTTGTGAAACAGAGTCTGAAATTATTTGTAAGATTACCCACAAGATGCATGAAATACCATCGGCGTAATAGCATTATGTGTGGCTCTATAAATAAGGGAGAAAAACACAGAGAGGAAAAAAACTTGATAGATAATGATGCGAGAGAGTGGCAGCTGGTGCTTCATTTGTTGGTTTTAGATTTCCAGCTAGTGCATCCATCATGATTGTATGTAGAAGAGAAGCAAGGAGAAAGATAAAAAGTCTGCAATTTGTATTCGTCAGGTTGGTAGCTGTTGCAGATAGAGAATCTATGCAATAAAAAGAAGGGGGGGGGCATATACAATAGAGCAAAAAATGTCCTTCGCTATTCTTTAGGAAGATCTGCATTCTGCAGTCTTCCGCTATGTTCGGGTCTTGCCCTCACCCCTCAATTCTTTCCTGCTAAACTCATACTTTTATCTGGAAGAATTGAATGAACTGACAATTCACTAAAGTATTGTAATCTAATGATAAGATCACATACACAAATTGAAATCGATTTCAATCTTCCGATCGAAAGCATTTTGAGAAGAGGTATTTTGTCCACAGAAATTTTGTTAAGTTGGGGCCTGGAAGATTGGGCTAGGGGCACAAATTTATGTATGGAATGTCGAAGCATGTAATTGACTAAAGAAAAGTTAGAACAAAAAAACTCAGGTCATCTTAATACATTTAGTAAATAAGTTAAAAAATAATTGATGAAAGAGATTATTTTGCATGAAGTAATTGATACATTAGCAAGCTGAGATCCCTTCAGTTTTTTGTCAAACAAAAATTTGTACTCATGCCAAGCCACACAGTGTTGTAAGTGATGTGGCAAACAGGATGAAGTGAAATAATTTCATTATATAAGTTGATCGTGGTGAAGATCTAATATCAGAAATGGTTTTGATATGCATCGTGTACAACTCGGACTTCAAAGTTTGCTTCATCTCTAGACCTTGTAGAAGACATTTATTGGATAAACAACTTTCATTAAATCAGATGTATATAAACTCTCAGACTATAACCATACATCTTGTACACACTTAAGTAACACCTGATGTGCACATGTATATATCAACACATTCTCTGTGTTACATGAAACTTATAGTGCCTCTGCTGAGCACCTTGGAACATCCTAAGTATGTGAGTGATAACTGGATCTTGCTGGGCTGTGCATAACTACATCATCATCTTTTCTTTGTATGCAGGCTTATTATTTCTATATAGTGATTTTTAATGTACTGTATGTTATGTATATCATCCAAGACAAATGAGAAAATTAGAAAGCAATGGAATAATATGCAGTACTTTTTTAGACTGTGATTCACAAAACATTTTTCTTAGATGAATCTGTAATAAGAACTAGAAATTCTTAAATGTCTTAGATATTATGTTGAATTAAGAATTGAACATCATAATAGTGAAATTATATCAAAAGTGTTCAAATTGCGCTCACTAGGGTTGATTGACAAGATGGGAGAGAGAGCAGGAGTCCTGAACACGTTACATATTTACCACATGTGAGGGATCCTTACTTGCCCAGCACAGGCACTGATAAAGGCCGCAAATTTAATGTCACACCCGAATGACATTCATCTGGTATTATGTTCATGCAAGTCCACAGAAAAAATTTCGGGTTCCCTATCCGGAGTCTCAACCCATGCAGGCAAAGACCTTCAGTGGAGCAGGCGAGAACCATAACCACTTTGCCACCAAGCTGCTTTATTGATGTAAGAGCCCAGTGTTTGACATTGCAGTCACACCAGAATAATGTCTGTGACATCATCCTGTTGTTTTAAAAATGAATCACAATACCTGAAAGAGTATTATGTTGTGAAATCAAGTTAAACATTAAGTATTCTGCCTTCCCATTCATATGTTCATGCCTCTATAAAATATGAGTCAATTTCTCTATTAAATATGAATAATACTGAATGGGAATGTAATACAGTTCTGCCCAAAAGTTTACATACCCTGATGCAAAATGACCAATTTCTCTATTTCCAGGGCAATTTCAACAACAATAGGCAAATGATACATGAAATACAATGCACTGCATGCGGCTGAACACTTCTGAACCATTGAAAATTCAATAACAATGAGATTCTATGATATTATCGGTCAATTGCATTTTATGACATTTTCAAAAGTTTACATACCCTTTTGTAATATCATATATTTTCCCCCTTGGGATCATGAACAGATTGCAGGATTTTACTACATTATTTCAAAAGTCCTCAGAGGACATCTGCAGTGATTTTGATCCATTCTGCTTCACAGAATTTCTGTAACTCCACATTGCCTGTTGTTGTTGAAATTGCCCTGGAAATAGAGAAATCGGTCATTTTGCATCAGGGTATGTAAAATTTTGGGCAGAACTGTACATGTATATGTTGCCATATTCAACAAATAGGTCCATGATATAAACATGAGTAAACCTCCACATGCAATTATAAGGTGAATTGGCCATAAAACTGCATGTAGTGTCAGGTGTCAAACCATATCATTCATAATACGGAATAAATAATATAATATTCCATTGTTGCGTCAGCCAATCTCTAAATTGCCAATCTCCAAATATCTTAAATAGTCAAAAAGACTTGATTTAGATATTGGCAAAGAAAATACTACGCCCATCCCTGCAATTATCGCCCACTGACGTCTTTTCGGGCCACTTAGAACATTCACAAATAGTGAATGCCCATCTCTGCAATTATCGCTCACATGTCTTTTCTGAAATGCGGAACACGGTTGCGGGATGCGGGATCGCGGAATTTGCCGATTTTTCTATAGAAATAAGTGAGTTAGGCTGGGTTTATATTTGAAGGACTTCTAATGATGATAGAATCATAATTTTTGCACCAATAGATGCGTCTTGGAGAGTTTTGTTCATTCAGCTTGATAACAAGATCATAGCTTGGATAATGTGAAAATATTCGTTAAAAGTAAAATTGAAAATGAATAATCTGAACCTCGATTTTTTCAATGTTAGTCTGAGTGTTAGATTTGTCTTGGAGAGATGTGTTCAGTTTGGCTGGTTATAGATTCATAGCAATATTGAAAAAAATTCCATCAAAGCTTTATGATATTTAATCTGACTAATTGAACCAAATTAAACTTGAATTAAGTTTTAATTAATAAACTTAAAAGATAGTTTCAGAGGTGAATATATATGTGTTCCTTGGGGTTGGGTGGGGTGCTGAATGCTTAGATATACAACCAGTAGGCTTTTTGAATTTGGAAATGCTCGTAATTTTTTTCAAAGAAAACTTACATAATTATATATAATATAGTTTATGTATTTATTATTATTATTTTTTTGGCTAATGGGCCTACATGTATATTAGGCCTACATATATATATATGTCCCTCATTTGGTGTTAGAGTATGTACAATGGGCCTTCTTTGGGTTGCCAAAATGGCCAGTGTGGGCAGAAAAAACACAGTGTTCTGGTGAACTAATAAACATCTTAATTGGAGTAAAAAACAAAAAAACAAAATCAATAAGCAGTCCACAGCGTAGTATGTGGAGCTGTCCAGTAGGCCATAGGCCTATAGATTAGAATTTGATCATATATTTAGGCCTATAAATAATTTATTAAGTAAAAATAGATAAATTCTAGAAAATGTTCTAGTCAGGCTAGGGCAATAAAACTGACCTCTAAAAATAGCTATTTTCAAGCCGAATTTAATGGTAAAAAAATCAAGTTTGTATCTTTGCTAGAAGTCACGCAAAACGAAAAAAAACCTAACCCCACATTTTCGGGATTTCCGCTGCTGTGCCCCGCATTTTAATATCAAAAGTGGGCGATAATTGCAGGAATGGGCACAATTTAACTATTTGTTAATGTTCTAAGTGGCCCGAAAAGATATTTAGAGATGGGCAAATTTTGCCAATAGGAACAATAGTGTGCCAATGGTTAGAAGAGCTTATTGCTCCTTTTGGCAAAGTATGCCAATAGTTACAATAGTTTGCCAATAGTTAGAATAGCAAATTGCTCCTTTGGGCAAAGTTGTAAGATTTTGCCCAAAGGAGAAATAGTTTGCCAATAGTTGAAATAGTTTGCCAATAGGAGAAATAACCATGCCCGATTGTAAAATTGGGCACGATTTGGAGATTGTCTGCAGCAATTGTTTCTCGTTCATCACATTTATAAATATCCCACGCGATGAGCTAATATTACTGCATATTATTTTGTGTGTCGTGATATCCTGTGGTCTATGACAAAACATTCATGTTTGAATAACAAATTATGTTTCGTAGGCATAATAAATGGGCTAGATTGTTTTGTTTAACTTTTAGTATTTTTTATGTGAAGAAAGTGGCCTACCGGTCAATGACTGCCTGTGGTTCACACAGACCATTGTTACTTGTTTGATATTGCTTTGACAATGTGCAGTATTTATGTAGAAATCTTGATACAAATAGCCTATTCACCAAGGCAGAGGGAAGGTGTGATTTATCCAGTGAGGGCTAAAGCCCGAGGCATAATAAACACATATTTCTGATCCCATGGTGAATTACGGGCTTATACCATAAGACAAACACTCTTTTACCATTTCAGACTTCTGCCAGCTGATCACATGCCTGTATATCATTGCAATTATTCCCATGCTCTTTAAATATCACAAAATGGGGCATCATAATTCTGTGAGCAGATTGTAGAAAAATTAGGGCACTTATGGAATAAAATTTGGGTCAAGGAAAAAAAAGGTTGAGGGCGACGATATAAGGGAATACCGTTCAAGCCATGTGATAACCTAGAAATATCTTGCCCAATAAGCTAGAGAATCCAATACAAAGCCTAGTGACCATGAATGAATGTGACATGACCCATCAATGGACCTTTCAGCAGATGAGGATGTAATGGGATTACAGAAACACTGACCAGGTTCATTACAAGGTCTTTCACTGAATTAATGACCCTGGTGACCTCATTCTGTGCTCATTTAGTTTCCTTTGCCCGGGAGGTCAGAGGAAGCACCAGAATATTTAAGCATTGCGAAGGTTTCATTTGAGCGTGGTTGCATGGCAAATTTTATGTTTTCAATGGTTGATTTTCAAGACCTAAATATGACTCAGTTGATCAAACCATGTGCACATGCGCTCGTATCTATCTATGCAACATTTTTAAACATTGAACAAACCACAAGCACTAGAACCTGATAATATATTTTCTTGCTTCAAGTAATAAGGGAGCCAGCCCTAAAAATAATCAGAAGGAGGGTGAAACTATTTATTTTAATGTCTCAGTGGTAGCAACTATTTTATCTCAAGCGCGCAAAGTCCCTGTACATTAATTGTAATATAGCTTGTTTTCCTGGTTTATGCCACACATGCAAGAAAGGCATCAGCTTGAAAATTGATTTCACAGACAATTCTAAATGTGTTTGTCATGACATATATGTAATGATTTGTACACCAAGATAATAAACTCATATACTGTTAGACTTACAAATGTCTTTCTTGAAAGAAATAGGTTCTGAAACATAAAATCAATATTGAGTTGTGAACTTTTTGTCGTTGAGAAAGCTTCTGAAACATAAGTCGTCTTTGAGTTGTGACCAACTTTTGCAAAAGAGGGTCTGATGGTATTGGTGAGATTCTCACAGGATGCATGAAATACCATTGGCGTTATAGCAACGTGTGTGTGGCTCTACAAATGAGGAAGAAAAATACAGAGAGGAAAAAACTTGATAGACAATGATTCAAGGGAATGGCAGCTGGTGCTTCATTTGCTGTCAAATGTCTAACCTTATACACCATGAACAAAAACCCATATACTGTTGGATTTTCAACTTTTTGTCTTTTGAGAAAACTTCTGAAACTTAAGTCTCCTTTGAGTTGTGACCAACTTTTGCAAAAAAGATTCTGATGGTATTGGTAAGATTCCCATGGGCTGCATGAAATGCCATTGTGTAACAGCAATGTGTGTGTGGCTCTATAAATGAGGAAGAAAAACACAGAGAAAAGAACCTGATAGATAATGATGCGAAAGAGTGGCAGCTGGTGCTTCATTTGTTGGTTTTAGATTTCCAGCTTGTGCATCCATCATGATATAAGTATGAGAAAAGCAAGAGGGAAAGATAAAGATTGCTATTTGTATTTGTTACACTGTAGGTTGGTAGCTGTTTCAGAGAATGTATGCAATGAAAAGAAAGGGGAAACCAGACAGCGGTGCGCACATTATAGCCAAAAAGAATCCAAACTCCCACTATAACTTATTAAGAAGATCTGTAGCTTTCCACAGATCTCCACCCCTTAATTCTGGCACTGCCAAATTCCTACTTTAATTCGGCAGAAATAATTAACGTTAAATAAACTTAATGTTTTAATATTATGACAAGACAGCACATCTATATGTTAAAATGGCATGAAATGTTATATAAACCTATATTAGCAAACAAATTTTCAGTTCTTGATAAAGACCAGTAAGAAGTTGTGATACTTTCGTACTCCTCCAAAGCCACAGTGTTGTGGCGAAATAACAAAGATTATGTGATAAACAACATAAAGTAAAATCTTTTCTGGTGAAGCAAATTGTGATGAAGATCTTGCATTTTACCTGATTTGATATATTTTATCTGATTTTATATGTGCCGTGTACAACAAGACCTTTTATTACAAGTTTGTCAGTCAGCCTGCTTTATATTTGTTTGACTAGAAGTTGAAGAAGACAATTATTGTATGAACAACTTTCTATAAATCACATGTATAATCTCCGAGATTATAACCATACATCTTGTACACACTTGAGTTACGCCTTACAGTAGACAAACTTCGAGTGCTTACAAGTGACTGGTTTCAGAGTATCAATGAGATCACTAAAGCTGTTGCTTCAATCTTTACCATTGAAACTGGTGGCTCTTTCACTGACTCATAGGACTTCTAATGACATGTATAGATGCAGCAGTGACCAACATCTGGCTCAGTGATGTGTATCAGAGCAATGCTAAGTGAATGGGCAGTAGAACAGTTGTCATATGAAGTGCAGTCACTGAGTCATAAATCTGACCCATTTGACAATAATCATTGCTCTCTTCATGAAAGATGTGGTGTTGACACAGTCAGTCAACATGAAAGCTTATCCATCTGAATTGCGATAGTGAGTTATAAATCATGGCAGAAGTGCGACGGAATTATATGCATGCTTGTGTCTAAGCAGGGTTTTTGTGTATATAAAATGTAGCAACCTGTTTGATGAACAAGGGAGCTACACAAGAAAGCCAGGGGCATCCCTCCATTGCATAGCTCATTTACACTTGCCCTGCCAACAAGTTCAATAAAATTCTGAAATATTCTAATCCTTCACAGCTTTTTCTGGCCTGAATATCTATAATTTAGATAATTGTTTGTGTTTTTCCTCAAAGAAATATTTGGAACATCAAACAGACAACAATTAAACATTCAAACATAGATACAATTGCTTTGAATATCTCAAACTGTGAATTCTGTTTGTCACACCAGAGGAAGATTAATCTGTTTGTTATAGCTTCGCTAAAATGAAGCACTTGTGGTCAGGATGGCCAGGAGCAGCAGACACCAAGATCAGCTGGGGATCAGTAGCATTGACAGTGGTCAAGCTCTGTTGATTGCAGGCCTATTACTCAGAGAGACAGGAGTGAGGTCACTGGTGAATGCTATGACACCTATCACACAACATGGTATGTATGGGCTATGAGTCAGTCACACGTTTATGAGGTATCAAAGTTATGGACACTTAACATGGCAGGGATAGGGCTGTGATGTCAGTAACAGCCCAGAAGTGTATTGCATGTAAACACTCGAAGTTCGTCTACTGTAAGTGCTACATGTACAGTACAACCCAAAATAAAGTACGATTACACCAGCAAAGAAGGAAGAATCAGCCACTACTTTACCCTTTCACACTTTTTGACTGCCTCCGAATCACTTCCTACTTTTACCTACTTGAAACTACCTTTTAAAATTACGTTAAAATCACATTTAAACAACACCAATTTGAACTCAATCACCACCATTGTGTTTGATTTACTTGATATTTTGTATCTCTGCAAATTGCAGTTACATTGGTAGCCGTCTGAATAGAGTTCTTAATGTGGGCTAAGGTTGTTGTAAGGAGTCAAAGGGAGTTGTAAGGAGATTTGGGGTGGAGAGGAGAAAAGAGGGCAAAATAGGTAAACAGAGGAATTCTGACAGAAAATGTTCTTACTTTATTTTGGGTTGTACTGTATGTATCAGCACATTCTCTGTGTTATATGAAAACTATAGGGCTTCAGCTGAGCGCCTTGGAACATCCTAGGTATGTAACTGATAGCTATAGGTCTAGCCGTGCTGTGTATAACTACATCATCAGCTTTCCTTTGCATATATTATTGCTACATAGTAATTTTCAATGAACTGAGCGTCATTGTATATCATCCAAGGTTAGTTAAAAAAGAAAGAAAGGGATTGCATGATATGCTGTACTTTTTTAGACTGTGATTCACAAAACAATGAGAACATATTTCTTACTTAAATTCTTAGATTTATCTATCATAAGAATTATAATTTCTTAAATGCCTTAGATATTGTGTTGAATTCAGAATTGAAAATCATAATATTAAAATTATGTCATATCATAAATGTTCAAATTGCGCTCACTAGGGTTGATTGACAAGATGGGAGAGAGAGCAGGAGTCCTTAACAGGTCACATATTTCCCTTAAATCTTTTTCTTGCTCAACGCAGACACCGATACAAGGGGTCACCAATATAAATTCTCATCAGAATGACATCAATAGATCTGGGTTTGGGCTCATGAAAGTTCACAGAAAATTTCAGTTTCCCCATCTGGGATACCAACTCATGTAGACAGAGACCTTCAGTGGTGCAAACTGGAACATTAACCACTTAGCCACCCAGCTGCTTTATGAGATGTAACTTGAAAGAGTCCAGTGTTTGATATTGGACTTACATCAGGATGATGTCTGTGGGACTGTGGCATCACCCTGATGTTAACATGAATCAAAATGCCTGAAGAGAGTATTATTGGGAGTCAAGTTGAACATGAAGAACATTCTGCCTTTCCATTCATTTATGCATTTCTCTATGAATATTATAAAATGAGAATGAATAATGTTATGTTTATTTGTTACCATACATGACACAGGAACGTGTCCATAATATAGACATGAATAAATCTCCACACGCTATAACACTTTTTAAATAGCTATCAAACTGCATGTAGTGTCAGGTGTCAATCATCATGCAAAATAAATAATATGATATTCCATTCTTTTTTGTACATTGCATGCCCTTCTGAATAATGAACATGATTATCTTCTTTTTACATTTCCAAATATCCCAGGTGACCAGCTAAAATTACTGCCTATTGTTGTGGTCATGACATCCTCAAGCTTATGACATGTCATATTTAGATAAAAAATTATGTTTTATACACATAATAAATGGGCTTTCGTTTGTTTTGGTTGACTCTTCTTAGTATTCCTTACATGAAGAAGGTGACCTGCTGGTTAATGATTGCCTGTGGTACACACCGACCAACATATAGTTACTTGTTTGTCAGAGCAGTATCAAATCGCAATATCAATGTACAACATATATGTAAAAGTCTTTATATGCATAGAGGTTACACATTAATCACCTTGGAAGTAATAAATGACCAACAAAGACTATGATATTCATTGCAGTGAAATACTGGATTGAGATTGGCTGACACAGGTGTAGAATAGTTTAAAGCAGTAAAATTTCTCTTTATCTCCCATTCATTTTTGTCTCCATTACAGGTGCCATTTCCATGGGCAAAAATCACAAAATTGGGTATTATCTGTTGGTAGATTACAGAAAAATTAGGGTGGGTATGGAATATAATGGATAAATATGACATTCAATTTTTAATAGGGGAAGCTTGGGAGAGTTGGGCCACTTTTTACATTCTTGCACCTCCTGCTGACAGTAATGATTATATAAACAAGCTTAATGCATGTATTGTATCTTGAAATATTTCAGAACAATATCTTTGGGTTTGCATTGATATTTGCCCTAGAACATATGAGCTACAGCCCTATGAAAATTGGAAAAAATTTGGCCCAACTCTCCCAATCAAGTGGGAGACTTGGGCCATTGCAGTACATCAGGTTCGGTAAAGCTGTACTTCAGGCCATAATATTTTTAACCTGTAGTGTAGTGGTAATACAAATCATTAATCCTGAATTGAAGCCTCTTGCAACTCTAGTTTGCTGTCAGACTTAAGCCTCGGCCTGATGGCCCAACTCTCCCCATCTAGATTTCCTAATATCTAAGTTTATTAGACCATGAATAATTATTAAGGCCTAAAAATATTCAATCTCTGTTTAAAATTGCTCTGGACAAGCTCTTCTGTCTTACTAAAAATAAATCTGGGCAAATGCAATTTGTGGGGAGAGTAGTGGCACTGTCCCCACTCTCCCCTATTCCATCATTTTTCTCTAAATCCCAATTATGACAAAACCAGTTGTCTGATAATTTTCCAAAATATGTTAATAATAACTGAATAGTCAAGCCTACCAAGCATGCCATCGAAAATTTTCTCAGTCCTTGTTGTCTGACAGACAATTAAAAACTCGTAACATGGCTCAGTTTTTCCTTTTTTCATCCAAATTTGAATTTTCTTCTCTCTAAAGGTTGTGACAAGCAAATTAGCCAGAAATGTTACATCCATTGAAAGATTTTTATTTTTATAAAATTTTGGTGGCTACAGCTTTCTCAAAAAATTTTTAGTTTCCTCAAAAATCAGGGTGGCCCAACCCTCCCTGCGGCCCAACTCTCCCAAGCTTCCCCTATAAAATTGGAAGAAATTTGAGTGGAGGGAAAAAACTGGTTGAGGGTAACATTTGAATATCAGGGAATACAGTTAAGACCATGTGGTAACCTAGAAATATCTTGGCCAATTGTACACATGTTTCATGAGAAAGAGAGTTAAATTTATTATGAATGACTCTGGTCGTCCTTTGAATACATTTTTTCGTTTTCTTCCCTCGGGCATTGGACTTGGCTCGGTTTTTTTGTGGAACGGGTCGTTTTAGGAAATCGTTTGTGCCATCTGCTATTCGTTTGTTTGGCAAGTCATGGTTTTTGTATTCTGGTCATACCTCATATGTTTTTGTTGTTATATATAGGCCTATGTTTTTACATGTTTTTACATGTTTTTACATGTTTTTACATTTTTCTGTTATACTGTTTGATTTTCGTGTCTGCGGGACGAGTTTCCTGGATAGGGATTAATAAAGTTATTGTCATTGTCATTGTCATTGTCATTACAGAATCAAATACAAAACCTAGTGACCACAAATGCAAGTGACATGACCCATGCACACATGGACCTTTCAGCAGACGAGGATGTAATGGGATTACAGAAACACTGACCAGGTTCATTACAAGGTCTTTCACTGAATTAATGACCCTGGTGACCTCATTCTGTGCTCATTTAGTTTCCATTGCCCTGGAGGTCAGAGGCAAGAGAAGAATACTTAAGCAGTTTCAGTTGTTTCTAATCTAGCATGGTTGCTGCACAGGGGCGGACTGGCGGCATTTCGGGCCCTGTGGCAAAATAAGTCTGGGGGCCCCTGAAGTTCCCAACACCAGCGTTTTTTCAAAAGATAAATTTAAAATACTACAGCATAATAGAGTTTGGTAAAGAGTTATAAGGATAGGGCCTCATGTAACAGGCTTCTGTCCAATTCAATTAATTTTGTTTCATCACAAAATCATAAATCTGTTGCTATAGTTTGTTTTTCAGTTTTTTTCAGGAATTTTTTTATATTTTTTTCATCATGAATGGGCCCCCCTGAGTGGATGGCAAGTGGCAGCTGCCATATTTCCACATAGGCCAGTCCGCCCATGTGGTTGCATAGTAGGGTGTCCCAAAAAAAGTGAAAGTCTGAAATTCATTGGGGCTAACCTCTAAATGTGTTCTATAGCCCCTCTCTGACTCCCATGTAAAATTTCAGCTCATTTGAAGGCGTTTTAGATGTTGCTCAAGAGCCCATAAGATAGATAGGAGTTTAACATTGAATTGTCATGCGAAAATGGCTATTTTAACCAATAGCTAAAAAATTATTGGTTTCAGTCCACCCAAACACATGGATAGCTTATGCGAAGATTTATAAATTATTCTGCACATTGTGGTTCCAATTTTATATTTGTAACTTCCTTGAGCATTGAGAAAATCGACATATATGGGATAAACTTATTTACCTGATTCTCTATGATTTAAAACATAGGCTGTGCAGCAGCAAACCTTCAGCGAATAACACATTTAGAAGATTACATTACATCATAAAATTGGCGTGTTTACCAAATTCCGTATATTATAGGTATGCAACAGTGGTCGAGTAATTGCGTTCTATTATATGTTATTTGCCTGCTGCCCTGCAATCTACCTGTGTGCTTGCCAGGGTTTGTAAAAGCAGGGAAAGGCCTTATTATACTAATTTACTTATATTATGGTACGGTTTTATGCATGTACAAAGTTTTTCCAATCATTCAAAAAGTGTTAAATACAAGACAAAAAGCACTGCTACATTTTATAGGTGATACGTGTAGGAAATGGCATTGCTGTATATGCAATAGTGGGCACGTTTTGGCTCCAATAAGAAAATAAGTATTTTCAATATTTTTTCTCAATATTACAAAAAGTATAGAATATGTATCAGTCAGACCATGAAAAGGCACAACTATACCACATAAGTCATATGTGTACCAAACTTTATCCATGTACATGCAATAGTGACCAAGTCTTGGGCCAGAAACAAAAAAATTATTTTTTCTCTTTTTAAAAAATATTTCAAATAGCATTTAATATTTTCCGCCACACCTGTCAAAGGGCACAACAAGACCTTATGGGCCATGTGTGTACCAAACATTATCCATTTACATGCAATAGTGACCGAGTCTCAGCCCAAAGAACCAAAAAATACATATTTTTCTATTTTCCAAATTTTTGCAAAAAGTATAAAATATCCATCAACGCATCAATGAGACCATTAAATGGCACAACCAGACCATTTAGGCCACATCTGTACTGAATTTCATAAATGGATGCACATGCAGTAGTGACTGAGTCTTGGCCCGGAAGCGAACAAAAATAATTTTTAGATTTTCTCAATTATTTCAAAAGGTATTGAATATCTATCAATTAGACCATCAAAAGGCACAACAAGACCATACAGGCTATATGTGTACCAAATATCATCCATGTACACTCAATAGAGGCCGAGTGCTGGCCCGGAAACGATCTATCCGCCCGCCGCCAATTTCATGAAAAAATTGAAAAATTGTCTCATTGTCATTCCCTTGTACGAACAAAATGCAAAACAAATTTTTGTTTTCTTTATTTGAAGTTTTGAACCCGAATGAATTAATGAACATTTTACACCAACCCCGGGACATAACAAAATTAATAGTTTCATTCAATAGAATATAGGTTGATGAAATGACACTCCTCACTTAGTCGTCATCATCGTCACAAATTCTGAAAACAATATAAAAATTTTAAATGCACACAGTCACAGTCAATAATTGACTAACACTTTTATTATTATGAATTAACAAGAAAATCCGTCCAACTTTCAAACCGGCATATAATACAGTAACAGCTTCTACACAATCGAGTGTACAATTTGGCAGTCACTTTGGTCCAAAAATGAGTGTCATTTTATCTCATCAGTAACAATATCAATGTACACGTATTATACATAATTTTATCTTGGACATGATGACCTAAAATATTTTTGCACAAAATATTCTTGTTCTCATAGAAAAATTACATGTTCAAATTTTGAATTTTTAGGGTCTTGAGATTTTTTCACATTTTGGAGAAAATATGGAGTCATGCATGCGGATCAGCCACTGCCCACGGCAGGTTTAAACTTGAGAGAAATGGGACAATTGACAATGTGAATCAAACTAAGGTACCATAAATGCTTTACCTTTATAGTCAATTTGACCATCTAAATCAATGTCAATGATTCCAATGATCCTGCGAATTTCTTCATCCGTCAGAATTTCTCCGTTGGTTTTCATGACAAGGCGAAACTCTTTGCGACTGATCTTAAAGTCACCATCTACATCTAAACGGGCAAAATTAGTTCTGACTGCATTGTCAAATTCACCGTTACTTTTTGTCACCAATGTTGAGAATTCAGAAAAGTCCACTGTACCCGTGCCTGAAAAGAGGAATGAATTGTTATTTGACTGGCATACGAGGGGCGTTCAGAAAGTTCGAGGCTTTTTTTTATATGGATACTTATTTTCAATCCAGAACTATGAATTTTTCACAGGATAAAATTCAGCATATTTGGAATGGATTTCCAAAGTTTTGGACAATTTGGACATTTTTAAGTCATTCTGTGGTAGCCATGGAAACTGAAAGTTCAGCTTCTTGGGGCAGATAGTACTGAAACCACTAAAGCCAATGAATTTTGCCTGTGAGAGACCTCACTCTATCACTTGCATTAGTGATATTGACAATATTTGACACAAGAAATATAATATTAGCCTTAAAAAATACTCCCAAGCTCACCAAAAGCATTGATTCATACACCTGACACATTGAAGTAAATGTTCCTTGAAGTCCTCCAAACAAAGTTCTGTGAAAGAATTTTGGTCATCCAAAGCCTTTTCTCCCCCAGTGCCTGAAACTATAGCCCCCCTGGACTAAAGTAAGGGAAAACCAGGACTTATGTAAAGCAGCATGTCACAGGAATAGCTAGGATGGATAATGCTGTCCATTTTGGTCTCTTGTTCATACTAGTGAATCCATGCTTTCACAAGTCCTTGTGCAGTCAGGAAAACACACCTTTGCATCCTGAATTTCCCTCGTCAAATCTGGCATGCAGGAGCGCTTTCCTACATGGGTTCAGTGTAAGAATACACACATTTGGTGTACTTGAAAGCATATTTAGAAGCTAAAACAATATTTCTTGTGTCAAATATTGTCAATCTCACTAATACAAGTGATAGAAAGAAGTCTCTCACAGTCACAATTTCTTGGCATTCTTGGTTTCAGTGCTACCTGCCCCAAGAAGCTGAACTTTCAGTTTCCATGGCAACCACAGAATGACTTAAAAATGTCCAAATTGTCCAAAATTTTGGAAATCCATTCCAAATATGCTGAATTTTATCCTGTGAAAAATTCATGGTTCTAGATTGAATATAAGTATCCATATGAAAAAAAGCCTCGAACTTTCTGAACGCCCCTCGTAGTGTATAGATTTAACTCCAAATCATAGACATAGAAGATACTTTTTTTTGGGGGGGGATGCATTATTCTGCCTATGGTGCATTTTATCCACATTTTCTTTTTCCTTGCCTGAATGTAATGCAAAAAAAAATTCTATCAGCATTTTAAGGGGCAGGGCTCTGCCCAGACTGCACCCTTGATTCAACGCCCATGCACCTATTCAAGCAGTAACTTATCTTCCAACAGGGTAACTTGAAAAATATTTATGTTAAAACATGAGGTCAGTTGATTAAGTCTAACTCATGTTCCACATCGACACAATATCAGTAAAATAACTTAATATCGTTTTTGTAGCTACATGTTTTTTGAAAACTTCATTTTGTAGTTAAATCGTGACATCATCAGGGTATCTGTGAATGTGATTGGTCTACTCTTCAATCTGTGACATATCAGTTCAGAGTTTGACATCACAGTTTATGACAAAGGAAATTAAAACTGCCAAGCAATGTCATCATTTGTGTACAGCCACAACAAACAACTTCAGTCAAAGCCGATTGTTACACCTTGCCAGAAGAGTCGCTGTTTCAACATTTTCCAAACAAAGCCTGTTTTATTGTTTTTCACAAGACACCGGTCATCATAATTTCAAATCACTTTTTAACATAAATTTTGTTGTTAGTCATGGAACACTGCAGGCAAAAGTTTTAAACAGAATTTTGCTTGGATCAGTGTTACAGAAATTCGGGTGCATGTATTCTTATCTGATCCAAAGAAAATGTTATAATAGGAAGAGGGATTGCACAGCTAGTTTCCAGAGTCTATCTGAATGGCATCCTTTGTTGATTTCAAAAATACTGATGGCCCCAAACAAGTGGCCAGGCATATCAATAAAATGGTAATGGCCAATGCTTACTCACTTTGACACATCCCTATTTTGAAAGTAACGTTGGAAATGTAATGTTATTTTCACAGTTACCCTTAATCATACACCTGAATTTATTTAGGTCTTTTTGTTTTGACCAAGAATCCGAACAACCAGACATCATTTTGTGCAACACTAAGTTCAAGTTCAAGACTGTGGTAGGCAGCTTATCATTTTTAAAGTTTTGGCCAGTAGTGTAACTCTCCTTTGAGGATAATATAAGTGGTTTGTTTGATTCAGTTACATTCTATTGAAGCATCTATCAACCAGTGTGGGTATTAAGGCTAAACAAACTAAACATACATAATCCATGTGTCAATGCATTAAGTCAGTTTCTTGAAATTGTGCTTGTAACATACAAAGTTATGCAACTAAATCTGAAAATGGTTTAGGGTTAGTGAGTAAGTGTCATATGCGTGCCAGAGGGGGCCTCAAAAGTTTGGGAAGAGTATAATTCCCAAAAAAGCAAAAACAAATTCTGAGAGATGTAATAAACATAACTGAAAATCAATGATTTCCAAGCAATTTTATTTAAAATGCTATTTAATCTAGGTCTTGAAATTCTGAGCAAATTTTGCTCGCCGCTCCCCCCCCCCCCACAAAGCTTGTGCGTGCTACGTCTACGGTAAGTGTGACCAAACAGTTTGTGTGCCAAAGCTAAGATTACCTGCATCAGCCAATCTGTGAAGTGCCAACTCCAAATAGTCGAAAGGCTGAAGAAAGACTTGATTTAGATACTGGCAAAGAAATATCCATGCCCATACAGTGTATATGTAATTATCGCTCACTACATGTCTTTTCGGACCACTTAGAACATTAACAAATAGTTAAATAATGCCTTTTCTGAAATGTGGGATTCGGTTGCTGGATGTGGGATCGCGGAATTCTGATTTTTTTTCTAGAATTAGACCTTGGGAGTGCCTGTCTGTATTTCTTTATTTGAAGCAGCTTCTAGTAATGTTACATTTGTCTTGAGAGATGTGTTAAGTTTGCCTGGTTATAGATTCGTAGCAATATCAAAAAATTCCCTCAAAATATAAAATTTAATCTATTTAATCTGACTAAGTCAACCAAATTAAACTTGAATTAAATGTTACTTTTTCAAATTTTGAAGTTAGTTTCACAGGTGAATATATATGTTCCTTGTTGGGATGGTAAGGGCTCAGGTCTGCAAACAGTCGGTGTTTGGAAAATTCCAGTTTTTTTAAAAGAGAACTTACATGAATATACATGTACAGTATAAATGTGCCTCTAACTAGTGTATGTACAATAGGCCTTCTGTGGGTTGCCAACATGACCAGGCAGGGCAGAAAAAACACACAGTGAAGTTTATATCTTTGCTGGAAGTTATGCAAAAAAAAAAAACGAATCCTGCATTTCGGGAATTCCGCTGCTGTGCCCCACATTTAATATATATCAAAAGTGGGCGATGATTGCAGGAATGGGCACGAAAAGATATTTAGAGATGGGCATATTTTGCCACTAGCCACAATACTGTGCCAATAGTTAGAATAGCTTATTGCTCCTTTTGGCAAAGTATGCCAATAGTTACAATAGTTTGCCAATAGTTACAATAGTTTGCCAATAGTTAGAATAGCAAATTGCTCCTTTGGGCAAAGTTGTAAGATTTTGCCAAAAGAAGTAGTTTGCCAAATATATATTTGAAATAGTTTGCCAATAGGAGAAATAGCCATACCCGATTGTAAAATGGGGCTCGATTTAGAGGTTGCTGCAGCATTACCTATCCTCTTTCTGCAGGGAGCTCTACCCCTGCTCTCAAGCCTTGCGGAGAGCTTTTCCATGCCAAGCACTCACCGTCAGCATCTGCATCTGTGATCATCTCCTTCAGCCTTTCGTCAGTCAGCTCCAGTCCCAGCGACTTCATGACGATTTTAAGCTCTTCCAATGTGATTGCTCCATCCCCATTTTGGTCATACATTTTAAACGTTTGTCTGGCCTCTGTATAGACAAGAACAACAAGGGAAATTAGGGTGGTTTAACAAAGTGTTGCGCTTGATTTAGGAATGAATATTCGGGACTTCGGGGGCTTGAAATAAATAATTACTGCCACTATTACATTATAGATAATTTCCCATCGACGAAAACTCCAAGGCCGTACCCCCCCCCCCCCCCGGATTATTAAATGAGGTGAGTGTCAGCAAGATAATAAAACAGGCCAATTAATCTTTCCCATACCTGACAACTGCTCCTTCGTTACTTGTGTTCCTCGACCATTCTGTGAACAAGACACAAGAATATTTCAGTCAAGTTTATCAAAGTATATTGAGTGATATACATTGCAACCTGTAAGTGAAACGGATGATGCTTAGCCTATGCAAAGCATAATCAACTAAACTGCTCGACGAAGCAAGGATGCTCATCCAATGAGAAGAAGACATATTGAGTCATAAAGGATGATATTTGATACTTTTTTAGTCGTTTGCTCATCGGCATATACCAGGCTGAAATGGTATAATCAAAATGACATAGAATTAAACTTTTACAAAGTACAATTCGAGTTCTAGGATCTAGCGACTGTCTATGTCTGTATAAAAATTTCATCCTAGCTGATGAGATGAGATGGGACAAAAGGAGATGAGGCAGATAGCTAGATAGATAGATAGATAGATAGCTAGATAGATAGATAGATACATATGTGTGATGGACCTCTTTTTTGCCAAGCACAGACACTGATACAAGGAGCAACTCATCTGAAAAATTTTCAGCTGGAATTTTGCTCATGAAAATATTTTGGGTTCACCCGCTGGCGTTTGAACCTTTGCAGACAAATAGAGCCATACCTGCTATGTAGAATAATATTTAATATTTAAAAAGCGCTTGTTGAGACCATGATATAAAGTTTTCATTAAGACAGCCGCTTTACACAAGATCATTGGTGCAGTCGTGTACATACCATGCATCCCATTGAGAGAAGCAAAAGTCCAATGGGCATCAACATAATGATCCTCTTCTGAGCAGTCATGATTGCAAAAATATAGATCTCCTTCAGCAAGATGCGACTGATATCCTGGTATTTTTTGTTTTATACCTGAATTGAAGATGCAGTCATGAGTGAGTACTGTGGATTAAATAAAATTAAGCATTACGTGTGGTTGCTTCCGTTGTTTGTAATTTATAAAAGCAATATATCAGTCAGCGTCCCTCCGCCTCTCCCCTCACAAAATGAGGCAAGTTGAAATAGTCATATCCTTCTCGGTCAGCCTCTTTTTGTTAAGTTTATTATTAAATCCTGCCCTTCTTTTTAATCCTCATGTTGTTGTATCAGTGGAGGGTCCAGGATTGTCTTGGTGGGTGTATCAGTCTATCAGACATCATAATATTTTGTACATTATTCTTGATACGAAAGTTACTATTCAAATTACTCTCCCTGGAACTCAATTTAGTCCGAGCCCATGGGACATTAAATGGAGGCGGGTTGTATCCAGTGTTCTATGCTGGGGCAACTGAAAGACCCTGGGCATCCCTGACTTAATAGGGTATGTGCCAGACTCACAGTCTTCTCATCTCATCATCATACGGCGATCGCCCACTAAGGTGCTGCCGAGGCGTAAAACACAAACAAACAAACAAAACAAACAAACTATCCAAATTACTCTCGATTTCATGGCCGGGGTAATTTCCACTCAGATGTCATAATTACATCTATTTGGATTCAACATTCTTGTTTCAAGAAAATAGCCAAGGCACAATTTGCCAAAGACACATATCACTGAAATACAAAAGTCCACTTCAACGCTGAAAAATAAATCGATAAAAAGCATTTGATGTACAATTCAAGGTGAGGGGTGCCGGAACAGGGGGTGCAGAGGGGGCAATTGCCCCTCCAGCCCTTGTCCAAGGGGGGTGGGGGGGGCAACTTTTCGGTGCAAAGAAGTTATTATATACAGTGTCTACATGTATAAAAATAATTACATGGATTCTCCATTTCAATTTGAAGTTGGCATGAGTATGATTTGCCCTTTTTCCTCAGACCGCTCCTGCCCCCCGAATTAGAATACCTAGTGCATAAACACAAGACGTAAAGAACCAATTTTCCATGAATAATCCATCGCACATGCATGTGCAAAAGGCTGCATTATTTTCATAATCAAATTTCATTAAAAAAATCTTTCAATCAACTTCTTATTACAGATTTAATTATAATATAAATTGCAAGGAAGGATTTATTAATTAATGAGTTACGTTCAATAATAACTTAATCCTCTTTCTTAAATTTCCATTGTACATTGCAGACATAGTAAGACTATTTCAACAACAGGAAATTAACTCAACTTTTCATTTTGTTTTTCAAAATGTTCAAATTGAGGGAAATATATTAATCACACATAGAGGATACAACTGTTATTTTAGTACTTATCTAAAAATTATGGAGATCTTCTTACTGAATTGTGATGACAAATGTTTGCGCACTCTATGCTTTTAAATTTTGCTTCAAGCTGGACAATTGAATTTTTCCAGGATTGTCCCATCCAGGTTTATTCTACAGGGCACAAAATATTCATTCAAGATGATTCGGAACTGGGGAAGGGGAGTTTTGTTCGAAGTTGCCAATTAAATTGCAATACATTATACCCATGACATGGGGGTAGGGGAGGAGCAACATATTAATGAGCTGTCTCAGAGAAAATCATGCAATATCAGGGAATTTGTTCGGATGACGTTCTCGGAATGGCCTAAAATTTTACATAGTGACCAGACCACCTCTTAAACGAAGAAATGTGAAGTTGGAACTTCAAAACTCAGAATACTTTTCTCACAGGGGGGCCTCAAAATAGGGGTGTCGGGAAGCCATTTTTCACAGAAATCCTCATTTCTTCAAAAAAAAAGTGGTAGATGTTCAGCCCTCTCTGGATGCTAGAAAAAATTAACAAGAACTATCCAAACTGGGTTTGGATGTAGGCTAGCATTGCTTTTAACAATAAATCACCTCTATTTTTTAATTTTGCTAAAAAGGCTACTATGGGGGGGTCACTCCGAAACTGCAGATTTTGTGTTTTTCAAATGTTGAAAAACATGCCATGTTTCGAGGGCAATTTCTCAATCTTGTGCGGGTCTAGGATTGGCAATATTTGGTTAGAAAACTAGCAGAATACTTGGATTTTAGATATCTGTTGAGAAAACCGTGGGAAAATTTGAATTTTCAGAAAATTCAGCCATTTCAAAAACTGTAATTTTCCGAATTTCCGTAAAAAATCATGAAATTTCCATAGTCAAAAGGTCAAAGTAGTACCAACCCTATTATCATAATTTTGATTGAAAATAGTGAAAATCACAATTATTAAATAAATTAGTTAAGTTTCATCTGGAAAAAACAATTATTTTGTATCAAACGGCTAATTTTCAAAATTTAGTTTTTCACAAATTTTGATAAGTTTCGGGAAATGTATCAATTTTGTGGGCCTATGTCTGACATAGTAACACTTCCATGTTAAACAATTTCCATGCTCATTCATGGATAAACACCTATATATAGTAAATCAGGGGAGATAATTGTGGGAAATGAAGGAATTTGAAAATATGGATACTCCAGCGGGGTCACTCCGAAACTGCAGATTTTGCTGTTTTTCAAAATTTGAAAAACATGCCATGTTAAGAGGGCAATTTCTCAAATTCGTGAGCACTTATATTGACCATATTTGGTTAGAAAATTGGCAAAACACTTGGATGTTATATATCTGTTGAGAAATTTGTGTGAAAATGTGAATTTTCAGATATTCAGTCATTTCAAAAACTGTAATTATCCAAATTTCCGTAAATAATCATGAAATTCCCACAGTCAAAAGGTCAATGTAGTACCAACCCTATTTTCATAATTTGATTTTAATTAATGAAATATACGATTATACAGTAAATTATGCCCAGTTCTAACGGCACGTTACGGAGAACTTTTTTACCACTGAAGGATAGCTTGAGTAGAATTCTAGGAAAAAAATGACCATCATGGCGACATACAATATTTATAAAACCATTATATAATTAATTAAAAGCATATCACGGCGGGATAAGATAGTAAATCGGCGGGATAACATCATATCCCTGTGGGAAAGATCTTAATGCCTGAGGGCAAGATCTAAATGCCTGTGGGATGTCAAAGATCGTCGGTGGGATGTCAAAAGATCGTCGGCGGGATGTCAAAAGACCGTCGGCGGGATGTCAAAAACTGCCGGTGAGGCTGCAGATGTCCTCCCAGGGGCAGGAGAGGTCCCCGCAGGGGCAGGAGAGGTCCCCTCAGGGGCAGGGGATGTCCTAATATGCCGCCGGAGATGTTTTTGAGACGTTCTCACTGAAAAAATTCCCGCCGGACATCCAAAAATCAATATAATTTTGGGCTCTGTTCTGCCGTCATGAAAAAAAAGTTTGAACCAGTTGAATCTTTTTTGACATCCACGGCGCAGTTTTTCCATTTCTAGGAACCTCTGAGCGGAACAAAAACTACCCCTGGGGGGATGTAAAAAGTCGACGGCGGATCACCCAAATTCATCCAAATTACCAGGAAATACCATCACGCCGACGCCTAAAGTGCTCCGTAACATGCCGTGAGACTGGGGCATGAGTCAATAGTTTCATCTGAAAAAATAATTCATTTGTATCATAGGGCTAATTTTCAAAACTTAATTTTTCGTTAATTTTGATAAGTTGGCGGAAATGTATCAATTTTGTGGGCCCAAGTCTGACATCGTAACACTTCCATTTTAGCCATTTCTCATGATAATTCGTGAAAAAAACACCTATATTTAGTAAATCAGGGAGATAATTGGGGGAAATGCAGATATTTTGAAAAACATCCCATGTTTAGAGGGCAATTTCTCAAATAGGTGACTATATTTGTTCAGAAAATTGGCAGAATTCATATATCTGGTGAGAAATTTGTGGGAAATTTTGAATTTTCAAAAATTCAGCCATTTCAAAAACTGTAATTTTCCAAATTTCCGTAAAAATTCATGAAATATCCATAGTTAAAAGGTCAAAGTTTTGTCTGCAAAAATAATCATTTTGTATCACAGGTCTAATTCTATAAATAAAATTTTCATTTATTGAGTTCCGATAATGTTTCAACTTTGTGGGCCTAAGTCTGATATAGTAACACTTCATTTCCCACCAATTTTGCTTATCACTCTTATTTTTTTTATCCAATTTTGATTATCAACAAAGTGTTGTCATGATATCTTAATTTGGTGATCCGTTTCAGTCATTAACTTTTAATTTTTATTCACTTCTTACAATCAGGGGTATGGAAATGATTATTTTCAATGTTGGATATATTTATATGTTGATTTAAATCCCTGAAATGTGTCATTAGAGGTTGTTACAGTCAAGACTTAAATTTTAAGGCTGTTTTGGAAGGTATTTTAGGTATTTAAATAAATAACTAAACTTGACTGTGACTTAAATATTAGCTCCACTTTTTATAGCAACTACTGGCACTTCCTGTTTAGGCAGTCACAGTACATAGATAGAAAGATAGATATGGTAAGTGCAGCCCTCTAAGCCGTTCTGGGCACTCACGAGGGTTAATTGATGAGATGGGAGAGAGAGCAGGAGTCCTTAAAATGCTACACACATACCCCATGTGAGGGATCTTTTACTTGCCTAGCATAGATACTGATACAAGGGGCCGCCAATTTAAAGTCTCATCCGAATGACATCCAGCTTGGATTTTGCTCATGAAGATGCACTGAAAATTTTTGGCTCCCTACCTGGGGTTCGAACCCATGCAAGCCAAGACATTCAGCGGAGCAGGCAGGCACCTCAGCCACTTGGCCACCCAGCGGCCCGAGACAGGAGCACCAAACAGAATGAGCTGTTCTTGTGCTAGGTGAGCTTATATAACATCATCACCACTGTAAGAAATTGTTAACTTGTAACAATATATTTATGACAATGGTCATTTTGACGTCATCAGACATGAACTGCTTGATCCACGGAGGAGCTATAAAGAAATGCTAATGAAACAAATAAATAATTATAGTGATGAATTTACCTTCAGGAGAATTGGTATAAATTGTCAGAATTTTCGACGATTTCTCATCGTCTTCATCAGTGAATGTGCTGTGGGGCTGAGTCGTCATGCGAGCTCTAGTCCTCTGTCACATTCACGATGAAGATGATGCAAAGTTGCCAAAAATTCTGACAATTTATACCAATTCTCCTGAAGGTAAATTCATCACTCTAATGAATCTGGACTCCGGACATCGAGAATCTACATTCAAAATAAATAATCTCATCATTTAGGGTAACTCCAATTACACTCATGAAACAATCACCTAAATCTTGACAACATACATTTGCCATTATGTAACCCTGTTTTAAAAGTCCTTTTGTTGTCTAGGGTCACTTTGCAAAAGTTCCATCAAATGACCCCAAAAAACCATCACATTGACGATGAAAGAAACAGCGGAATAAATAGCCTTTTGATGAGCATCAGCAGCAACAGTGCATTGATGTCATGTCCGATATAGACCAGATGGCGTTGGTGTCACTCACCCTCCCCAGGACTGTTGCCACATAGCATTTAGCCAGTCCAAAATTATTATTTTTTAGCAAAATTGTGATTGCACTGGAAAGGGGAGATTCAAGAAAGCGCATTCTCTAATCTATTCTTTCTTATTCATCCTCATTTAATCTCACTCCTTCTGCCCACCCTGCTTACTTAATAGAAGTGTTTTAACATGAATGATTACTGAAGTATTACTATGTCGGACAAAACTGATGAATTTCTGGTAACTTGTGAAAAAATTTTGAAAATGCGGTCAGTACTACTTTGACCTTCTGCCTATGGAAATTTCATGATTTTTTTACGGAAATTCGGAAAATTTCAGTTTTTGAGAATTGACATCTTCCCATAGTTTTCTCACCAGATATATAAAATCCAAGTGTTCTGCCAATTTTCCATCCAAATATTGTCAATATATGTGCTCACCAATTTGAGAAATTGCCCTCTTGTCATGGCATGTTTTTCAAATTTTGAAAAACAGCAAAATCTGCAGTTTCGCAGTGATCCCCCTTGGAGTATCCATATTTTCAAAATTGCTTCATTTCCCACAATTATCTCCCCTGATTTACTAAATATAGGTGTTTTTCCATGAATGATCGTGGAAATTGGTTAACATGGAAGTGTTACTATGTCAGACATAGGCCCACAAAATTGATACATTTCCCGGAACTTATCGAAATTTACGAAAAACTAAATTTTGAAAATTAGCCGTGCAATGCAAAATAATTGGTTTTCCACATGAAAATTAACTAATTTACTGAATAATTGTAATTTTCATTAATTTCGATCACAATTATGATAATAGGGTCGGTACTACTTTGACCTTTTGACTATGGAACTTCATGATTTTTTACGGAAATTCGATTTTACAGTTTTTGAAATGGCTGAATATCTGAAAATGCACATTTTCACACAAATTTCTCAACAGATATATAAAATGCAAGTATTCTGCCAATTTTCTAAACAAATATGGTCAATGTCAGTGCTCACAAATTTGAGAAATTGCCCTCTTAACATGGCATGTTTTTCAAATTTTGAAACTTATCAAATTTTGAAAAAACAGCAAATTCTGCAGTTTTGGGGTGACCCCCCTGGAGTATCCATATTTTCAAAATTTCTCCATTTCCCACAATTATCTCACTTGATTTACTATAAATAGGTGTTTTTCCATGAATTATCATGGAAATTGTTTAACATGGAAGTGTTACTATGTCAGACATAGGCCCACAAAGTTGATACATTTCCCGAAACTTATCAAAATTTGTGAAAAACTGAATTTTAAGAATAGCCGTTTGACACAAAATAATTGTTTTTTCCAGATGAAACTTAACTAATTTACTGAATAAAGGTAATTTTCATTAATTTCAATCAAAATTATGATAATAGGGTTGGTACTTCTTTGACCTTTTGACTATGGAAATTTCATGATTTTTTACGGAAATTCGGAAAATTACAGTTTTTGAAATGGCTGAATTTTCTGAAAATTCAAATTTTCCCATGGTTTTCTCAACAGATATCTAAAATCCAAGTATTCTGCTAATTTTCTAACCAAATATTGTCAATCCTAGACCCGCACAAGATTGAGAAATAGCCCTCGAAACATGGTATGTTTTTCAAAATTTGAAAAACACAAAATCAGCAGTTTCGGAGTGACCCCCCCAAAGTAGCCTTTTTAGTGAAATTAATAAATAGAGGTGATTTATTGTTAAAAACCATGCTAGCCTTCATCCAAACCCAGTTTGGATAGTTCTTGTTAATTTTTTCTAGAATCCAGAGAGGGCTGAACATCGGCCACTTTTTTGTTGATGAAATGAGGATTTCTGTGAAAAATGGCTTCCCGACACCCCTATTTTGAGGCCCCCCTGTGAGAAAAGTATTCTGTGTTTTGAAGTTCCAACTTCACATTTCTTCGTTTAAGAGGTGGTCTGGTACATATGCAAAATTTTAGGCCATTCCGAGAACGTCATCCAAACAGCTCTGCATGATTTTCTCTGAGACAGCTCATTAAATCTAATTTTGAACATAAAACTTTTGTCCTTCTTTGGGTGAAAAAAGGTTGTGTGCTAATTTTTGTGGATGGGCACCCTATAGGGGGAACCGGGACACATTGGGACGCGGGGCACTGTGGGAAAGTGAGGTTTTCTTGGATCCTGGCAAGGTATATGATATAGTGGTGCCATCATATCTTGTAATTTCACATCCTGATGTTTCCATGGTTTTATAGACAAATTACAGCCACATGCAGAAGTATGGCGAGGAAAAGTTTGTTTTCCTACTACTAAAGTAAACATGGACAGGTTCAATTCGAACCATTCTTTGGACAAACCATGAACAATGAGGCTTTCTCAGTGCTTGTATGAATTTTATATATCATAACAAACAGTTATGAATTGCTATCGTGATAAACACACTCACTGGTGCCTGAGAAATGAGCATTTTGGTGAAAAAGTCATATCGGGGCTCATTGGGACAGTGAATTCGGGGCACATTGTGACGCACTTAATATGTAGGAATGTAAGTGTCCAAGTCAACTGAATGACCTTGGAGAGCACTCAACATGTATTCAGGCCACAATGAATAGAAGTATAGTGGATTACCATGCTCTGTGAACAAATTTGTCGTAAAGCACGGTGTGTTACTTACATAGATGTCCGCACCCAGGACAGTTTCTGTTAAATTTTTGAAACTGTTTAAAGTTATTAACTATTGACACTACAAGCTGTTAATGCACTGTATATTGTCTTACGCACTACTTATATGTAATATCTATTGCACATGGAGTGTTAAAATGATTTTTTAATTGATGTCCCAATGTGCCCCGGCTGATGTCCCAATGTGCCACGCTGGGGCACATTGGGACAGTCATTTTTACGACTTACATTTTGCTCTCTGGCTGCAAAAGGGTAGGTGCATTCTAGTTTATTATGCCTTGGATTTAAGCTCAATAGTATTGATGATATTCACGCAAACTTCTGAGTTTTTCAGTGCTTTCAGCATTGAGGAAAATTAGTAGACGTTAAAAGCGTCCCAATGTGCCCCGGTTCCTCCTCTTTTGGCTGGGAAAGATGAAGGGGATGAATTTATAGTAGGATATATTTTGTGTTGTGATGGTGCTCGGAATATAAAATGCATATTTCACGAGATTCCTGCAGAAGGAAACAGCATATTGATCAGAAGCGTAAGATAAGCAATGGAAAACATGATTTGCAAAAAGAGTTTTTCAAATATACCTTTTGAACATACACTTTATTTTACATTTTGTTCAACACCTGTGCAGAAGAAGGACAAGGATTGATTTTAGTTTCTCATTACATATGTTGCAGGTACGTCAAGCATTCTTCTTAATGAATGAGTCCGCACCCGCAAGGGTGTTTTAAATTCACTTTCATCGATAAACATGTATTTAAAAAAAACACAAGTCTCAAGCACATAGGTTAAATGTGGTGATTTTATAGAATTAACACCAAATAGAGGTAACCGAATGTCCTAAAATACATCTTAACTTTTTGCATGGATTTTTGAGCCTGAGTTAAATTAAAATAATCAGACATTACATATGGCGAATAATTGTGCATATAGAGATTGATACCAAAATACAGATACATTTTTATCTGTATTTAAAATAACGTTATACTATTGAGTATGTTAGCAACAATAAGAGTCAGTGTTATCAAATTCAACCACATTATTAAAGACGACACAATATGAATGTACAATGTATTAATATACGACTAGCATTTACAAGTGATAAATGGCTGTCAGAGAAGCCTGCAGGATGAAAAGTCTGTGTTGTGTGACAAAAGCATCTTGCTATTGAGATAGAAAAGAATATGCTGATGAAGAAAGGTTTTTGATTTTGGGTACAATATAAGTGTTGATAAATATTTGAGCTATAGTCATAGGTGCAATATATTGGTTACATAATGTTTTTTTTTGGGGGGGGATTTATGCAATGGATATGCTGTATAGGAAAGTGTTTTGAAATTGAGGATTTTTTCTGGGATTAGGATTAGGGAAACTGGAATACATTTGAAAGTTATAGAAATTGTAGATAAGTGTGACACATGTGTATGCCATAACGTTTTAACGGTGAATTACACTTCTGCTTTTAGCACTTGAGACTTGACACTTCAATAGTCAATACCAGTCACACAGTGTTTGTCAATGGGGCAATTAGGGATTTTAGACATTGTTATGAAAGACACAGGCGTAATCCTGAATCATTTAAATATAGTAAGAAAGGAAGAGGGCCTAAAATAAATCCATGAGGCACCTCACATGCAACCTCTTTAAATTCAGAAGAAACATAATTGAAAAACACAAACTGTTCCCGATCACTGAGGTAGTCCCTGATCCAATCCAAAGCAGTCTCTCTGATTGATACATTACACATGATGAATACATAATTATGAAATTATGAATGTTTATGATTTAGTTTTCTGTGGTTACTAAAAAAGCCATTCCATGTCAATGCTCAATAATGTTACCTCAGTGGGATTCATTACTTGGCTCATGGTGGTGAAACACTTGGAAATCCTGATCAATATTCAACTTGTTCGCTTTGCTCGCCAGATGAATAATTGTGCGACAGATTTTATTTAACCCATAATTCTAATAGAAACAATTTCTGAATGCCATGGGGCCTTGTAATTTGCTATCCGTTGATTTGAAAGCATCAAATTGATTAATTCTCAGTTGGTTTTCTGCAACATTTCCGAAATGTAATTGTGGAATCAGGCTCCAGCATTTCCATCTGTTGTCATCTGTCAATTTTGACACAAGGACATCTGTTATGGAAATTATAACTCAACACAGCAGTGTGTGATGATGTTTTTTGAAACCATTTTATGTCAATGACCATTTAAATTTCAGTTTACTATCGCAACCATTAAATTTACTTTCCATAGTGGTGAATTCATAACCCAATAAGCATTTACAATTCCGCAACGTAGTTGATTGACCCACAGGTTTGGGGATTTCTCTTGTGACAGATTACCAGGTAGAAAACATTATTTTATATAATATCTGTGGCTCAGTGGATGGCATTTGACCTCCGAGAGGTATACAGAGTGCCGCACGGAATGGCAGGCTGAGTAACGAGGAGTTGCTGGACCTGGCATGATAATGTGAAAGATTGTACAAGCTGACAATGAAGTGCCACACATAATCAATTGTGTTGTTGGTTTTACCCTTGATGAGCTAGCTTCTCGCAAGACGAAGACTGAAGAGCCATTTAGACGCTGATATAGCTGAAAGTCTAACCCTTCTTAAGAAAATGCCACCTTTCTGTGGCTCATGCTATGTAGTCATTCTTCTGCGTGATATTAAACACAACAGAAAATATATTGCTCAATGTCTGACATTGATTAACTGAGTGAATAGATATCCATATCTTTGATTGCCCAGGTATAACTTGGCACAGACAAAAAATGCCATTGCCTGACTAACCACTCAGTGACCGGAGTAGCAGAGCTGAGTGACCATTTGAACACCGGAGGGACATGGTGCACTCTGGTCCAATAGATAAAGACATTGACGATAAGTGTCCATAAACATGATTTGGGATTAGCACACCTTCGATTTTGTGTGCTAGTATAATACAGTATCCACTGTATCCTGCAGAAATGGGTACACAACTCGAAATAGGTTGCAAATTGGGCTGTAGGGGTTCATATTATTATAATTCAAACAAGGGGGTCCTTTTATGCATAAACATCACAGTTTTCCCAGCATTGAAAAAAATTGGATATCGCAGACAATATTCGTAATTATAAAAATAATAATAATACAAGCAACCTTCCCTGTGTGTGACAACAAATTTAAGAGATGATCTTAAAAATTGAATTAGAAGATGGAGTGTATCTGACAGTGGTCTTCCCATCACCCCATGAGTAATGTATGATGTAACAATCATAAAGCTGCTTGCAGTAAGAAATGAACCGAATGACAAATATGATAATCCAAAGTGTATTTTCAAAAGTGACACTAAAGAATGCTACTGACTTGTTGTACCTGAAGACAAAGTATGCGAAAGGTAGACACCTGAGAAAGGTTCACACTTATCTGAAAGTTGACCAATCTTTCTGAAATCCACTACGTAGCAGTGAATTGATTGATTTGTGCAGAAGGACCAGGAATTTTCTCCTTAATGAAAGCTGCAGGAGGGGAAGTTATTTGGGACACAATGTCCATAGTTTGATCAATGCCATTGAAAGATTGATTCTGGCGACCAATGGACCTCTGATAAAAAAGTTTGGCAACCAAATTACTAGGATGTCAGGAGAGATTTGATCAAGATGCCCCAGACTGATTCCAGACTCTGTGGCAGATCTGTGTAGCTTCACTGTAAAATATTGCTTTAATCTCTATCTTTGTTTATTTGCGTGAACATATATCTTGTGATGTGCTCAAATGAAAAGCACCGATCTGTTATGTAAAATTCTGAGTATTACTGAGGTAACAGGACAAACAGCCTCAAAGCTTGATTGCGAAGGTGAGTATGCTTAAGATGATAAGAACATTTTTAGGACCTTTTGTCTTCAGTAAAATCACAGACCTGTGTGACCTGCGCTTCTAAATGTGTTCTGTTATGTTATGTCTCGATGATACTTGCTCTGATGTTGTTCCAGCTTATATGAGCAGCAGCTGCTCATGAGAGGTACAAAGTGAAACAAAAGATCTTTTTGAAGATTACACTGAGTTGTGTGTATTTAAATATAGTAGATCAGTACACGTACGTTTTCCAGTACAGTGATCACTTATGCATTCACACCTGAATCATTTCAGTGAGAGAAATTGCAATATTAAATGCTTGCTTGGAATTTATTTATAAGTAAATAAGTCTTCAATGTTTACCAGTGAATGCCATTCTTATGTCAATGCTCAATACGGTTGCCACGGTGGGATTCATTACTTGGCTGATGGTTGTGAAACACTTGGAAACCCTGATCAATATTCAGCTTTTTCGCTTCTCTCGTCTGATGAATAATTGTGCAACAGTTTTATTTAACCCACAATTCAAATAAAAAGATTTCTGATTGCTGCGGGGCCTTGTAATTTCAATCTGCTGATTTGAAAGCATCAAATTGATTTAATTCTCAGTTGGTTTTCTGTAACATTTCCGAAAAAATTGGGCTCCCACATTTCCATCTGTTGTCATCTGTCAATTTTAACACAAAGACATCTGTTATGGAAATTATAACTCAACACAGCAATGTTTTTCTTTTAAATGTTTTCATAAGATATTTGGAATTATATTTTGAGGTATGTATGCATGTTGGGAGATTCAGTCAAACATTTTGTCCCATTCCGGTTTATCTGGTCAGACACTCTGGCATGTCAAGTAAACAATCAGGTACTTTGGCTTGCATTTTAAGAATTCAAACAAAAACTTTTAGACTTCCATCATGATGGTCGAAATTTACATGAAACAATGTTCAATGTCAAAGCACCGCAATTAGTGAAGGGCATTAAAAGATATTTTTAATACTTTCGGAGATTCATAACTTCATTATGTATCACACAAAAAATGGCATCGCCTTATAACATACCTCTCAGCCTCGAATAGAAAAACTATCTTGAAAGCAGAAAAGGATTCTATCAGATTTTGATACATATATATGGGATGATTCAAGTGGGTCCCTTAGATGAGGTAAACTGACTAAAAACTATAATAAACTGGCAGGAAAATTTTGTTTGACTGTTTTAGCAAATTTCACTTTATTCAGATGGCTGGCCTCCGACATGCCTCAGACAAATATCCGAGGCCAGAGGGTCCGAGACTGAGTCCAAGGCCCAGGATTTGACATCCGAGACCGAGAGTGAAGCCATCAAAATGTGGTCTGAGCCTCTGAGGCCGGCCTTGAGGACGAGGCCGGCCTCGAGGACTCCAACATTTGTGTATATATAGTATAGTTCTGTACACGTAAGTTTTCGTGTACAGTGATTACTTATGTATTCACACCTGGCTCATTTCTGTGACAGAAATTGCAATATTAAATGGTTGCTTGGATTTTTTTTATTAGTACATTAGTCTTCTATGTTTACCAGTGAATGCCATTTCATGTCAATGCTCAATAAGGTTGCCACTGTGGAATTCATTACATGGCTCATGGTTGTGAAACACTTGGAAACCCTGATCGATATTCAACTTTTTTGTCATTATCGCCTGATGAATAATGCTGCGACAGGTTTTATTTAACCAATAATTCAAATAAAACGATTTCTGAATGCCAAAGGGCCTTGTAATTTGCAATCTGTTTGAAAGCATCAAATTGATTAATTCTTACTTGGTTTTCTACCACATTTCCAATTGTAATTGTGAAATCCGGCTCCCGCATTTCCATCTGTTGTCATCTGTCAATTTTGACACAAAAGACACAGCAGCTTGCGATGATATTTTCTGCCAAAGGGCCTTGTAATTTGCAATCTGTTTGAAAGCATCAAATTGATTAATTCTTACTTGGTTTTCTACCACATTTCCAATTGTAATTGTGAAATCCGGCTCCCGCATTTCCATCTGTTGTCATCTGTCAATTTTGACACAAAAGACACAGCAGCTTGCGATGATATTTTCTGCCAAGGGGCCTTGTAATTTGCAATCTGTTTGAAAGCATCAAATTGATTAATTCTTACTTGGTTTTCTACCACATTTCCAATTGTAATTGTGAAATCCGGCTCCCGCATTTCCATCTGTTGTCATCTGTCAATTTTGACACAAAAGACACAGCAGCTTGCGATGATATTTTCTGCCAAAGGGCCTTGTAATTTGCAATCTGTTTGAAAGCATCAAATTGATTAATTCTTACTTGGTTTTCTACCACATTTCCAATTGTAATTGTGAAATCCGGCTCCCGCATTTCCATCTGTTGTCATCTGTCAATTTTGACACAAAAGACACAGCAGCTTGCGATGATATTTTCTGAAACCTTTTATGTTAATGGCTATTTAGATGTCCGTTAACTATTTCAGCCATGAAATTGACTTTAAAAACGATGAATGTATAACCCAGTGAGCACCTCTGTCGAATACATTGCAGTAACGTGTTTGCGACATTGAAATACATTGAGAAAACTTTCAACGCTGTGTTCCATTGTGGCAACACAATATCTTCCATACATTTTATGTGACAACAGACGAGCCCTGGAACAATTAGCAACATTGTGTCTCCATTTCATGTCTCTTGGGAACTGACATGCAGCAGAAATACTTTTGCGATTCAACTGGCAAAAGGGTGCATTTTTTAGCTTCAACAACCAATCATTCCATGTCACACACGTTAATAATTACCACTAGGCAAACCAAATTTTAAAAATGAATAAAGACACTCAGTGTTGTTGGTCACATTCAACATTATGATTTAAAGGAATAATGCTTTCATATTTAGAACTAAATTTGACAGCAATCAAATAAATACTTCCATTACCAGCCTGGGATAATTTTAAGATCAACCATAGCATCAATTCCAAAAGACACAAAGGGTAATTTATGCATTGACAGTAATTATAGAGGAATAGCACTTATGTCTTCTATAACTAAGCTTTTTGACTATGTTCTATTATCAAGAAATAGTGACTGTTTGAAGACTTCTGACCTACAATTTGCGTTTAAAGCAAAACATGGGACTACTATGTGCTCTCTTGTTTCCAAAGAGGTTATAAACTATTACATGTCAAATGGAGCCAATGTAGCGGCCTGTCTACTTGATGCCACAAAGGCATTTGATCGCCTCAGGTATGACAAACTTTTTCAACTGCTCTTAGATCGCAATGTCAATGTGATTGACATCCGATGGATCTCTATTCCCGTCAGCAAACCAGGTCCTGCTGGAAAAGTCAGCATTCAGATTACTTTCACTCCACAAATGGAATACGGCAAGGTGCAATAGCATCGCCAATCCTGTATTGCATATATATGGATGTATTATTAGAGAGACTTAAGAAAGAAGGCCATGGATGTTGGGTTGGTGAACATTACACAGGGTCAATTTGTTATGCAGATGATCTCATGTTGCTTTGCCCAAGTTTTTCGGGATTACAAAAAATGATACTTATTTGTGAGGAATTTGCAAATGAGTTTGGGATGAAATACAACCCAAGCAAATCCATGTGTATTTTGTTTTCAAGAGCAAAACACAAAGTAGCATTACCAAAAATTAGTCTTTGTGGTTCTTGTTTGGAATGGACTTCCCATGTGAAACATTTAGGTAATCATTTACTGCACAATCTTGGTAAGGCTCAAGAAATATTGAACAAAAAGGGAGACTTTATTGGCAGGATTAATACCCTCATTGCGAACTTTCCTGTATGTCCACACTCCATTGTTCTGCCCTTGTTTCGGTCACAGTGTAGCCATATGTATGGCTGCCAGGCATGGAATTACACTGACAGGAAAGTGCAAGACTTTCACAATACATGGAACAGAGGGGTACGCAGACTGCTTGGTATCCCCTACAAAACACACAGGCGTTTCCTCCCACATTTAGCTGGAATGCCGAACTCAGAATCCCAGGTTTTCAGACGTTTTGCCAAATTAACTGGGAGTATGTGCATCAGTGACAATGCTCTTGTGAGGTATATTGGGCACACGGGAATGAAGAATGCTGACACTATTATAGGTCAGAATCTCCGATCCATTAGCAGATCTTGTGGGATTGAGCTTCAAAAACTTATCAGGTCTCCCAGGTTGAATAATACGCAACTAATTTGTTCACTTGATGATATGTGTACGATCACAGCCACCCAGGACATCAGGTTGAATCTCCTAGAAAAAGACTTCACTGAATTTATTAACTTTCTGTGCATTGATTAATGTTAATTGCCTTATTTACCTTTGTTTAAAACTTTATATAATTACAAAGTAAATTCAAATTTCCCTTGCATACATGTACACCTTTTTTGTAAAAAGTGTTTGAAATAAAGATATCCCTGCGGGTATAAGACGCTAAAATCATGGGTGACAATCTCACTCCTGCCACACCTAAAAACGCATTTCCCAGCCCTCACACACACCTGAACTATCCACCTATCTTTATTATTCTATCCTCTCATCCTTATAACAGCAGAAAGCAGTTCCACTGCTGTCTTATTTACGTTTTTCTACGGCAACACTCTTAAAAAATTTCGGGACAAAATTGGTTTTTTAGATTCAAAATGGTTTTTTGAAAAACAAAATTTCAATGCAAAACCAACATGGATTTAAAAAAATTTTTTTGCATTGAAATTTGGTTTTTCAAAAAACCATTTTGAATCTAAAAAACCAATTTTGTCTGAATTTTTTTAGAGTGAACTGTCCTCTGCCACCAGGGGCGCATGAATCTGCTCAGTAGTTCCGTATATGACATCGCCAGGGACTGGCGCCACCGTCTCCATTTTCCCGCCAAAAACATCCACACAGACCATAGCCAGCCACACCTTAATAGTGCACAGTGGCTCACCCACTTCTACTCATCGAATCTGTGTCATATTACCCTCAATACAACAGTGTGCCCTTTCACCATTGTGTTTAACGGCATCTACTTTTGTTTTATAATGTGCAGGCAGCGGGTTGCAGTGTACATAACACTGCACTATCGTCCTGCCTTTTATCATGGGTAAATCTAGTATATATATATAATAACTGAAACGAAGTCGGAAGTTCTGAAAATTATTGTAATATTCAACATTCCAACAGATTTTGTTTTGGGATTTTCATTTTACTGTATATCAAAGGCACCTTATACATACTCTGGTTCAAGCTTCAGATTGATATTCTCTTTTGCCTTAGATCTGATGACCAAAACACAATACAAGTCAAAAGCGAGTTTCTGTTGTGACAGAGAAGCCAGACTATGAAGGTGATTTCCTTTACCGAAAATGTAGCTGAGCTAGCCACACCGCCTATTCCAGGAGCAGATTGTCCTCACAGCTCCATTGTTGAGCTGACAGAAGGACCTCCTATAAATATTTATGGTCTGGCATGAAGTGTAATGGCCAATCAATTTAGCATTACCATTGTTGCCCTTATGGTCCTTCGTTGTTGCACATGCAAGCTTTTGTTCCAAAACCTTTTGGCTCAAATTGTGGTGTGTTGTATGAGAGACATTTTGCACTGCAACCATGATATTGGTTGATACATTTAGTTTCAGGCAAATAACAATTGTGCCAAAATGTTGTGTTACATTATCTGGTATTACTATCAGGCTAATCTAATAAAAGTCATGCTGCATTCTAATTTTCATCATCTTCAAATCCATTTACGAAAACCCTCTCTGACCCCTGTCAGTTGGATAATTTGTTCAATAGTTATGGCACACTTGATTATCAATTTATAGGCTTCCACGTGTGCAGCCGTTATCATCTGCCAATTTTTACACTGCAGACATCAGTCTCAAAGCAGCAAAATGCCATTTATGCTCAACTAACTGAATTCACAATGCATGGCAAACTGACAAATAGTGTGCATTTTTCTTTGCTATATAACATATCAGTAGTCTTCAAAGGTTGCACAACATATCCCATATCTTCAGTTATGCTACTTTTGTAAACTCAGGATCATAATATCATCTGGACGATTAGTCCCCAGGTTTATAAATGTTGCATCATGTATTGCTCATGGGAAGGCCACTGTTAAGAAATATATACTACATCTGTAAATTCATTTAAAGTTCAGCTTTTACTTTTGATGTCAGTCTCATGGAGAGGCTGCTTTTGTTAAATTTTTGAGACGCTTGTAAATAATACAACACTTTGAACAGAGACTGGAGGACATCTAGGATATGTTCCCTACAACAGCAAAATCTCGAACTTCCCTAACGCTAACAGAGACTGGTATAATCAGTTCAATACCAACCTTTTTTTTCTCTCCTTTTAAAACAATTGCTTTCAACTTGCAAGCCCTATAATAAAAGCTGCAGGAGGGGAGGTTGTCTGGGGCACACAGCTATAAATGGTCCATAATTCTATCAAGAAGACAATACCACTGGTAGATTGGTTCTGGTGACCAATGGACCTTTGATAACAATGATTGGAAACCAAATTACCGGAATAGCAGGAGAGATTTGATCAAGAGGCACCAGACTGATTCCAGACTGCTCCTTGTGATGTGTTCAGATTGAAAGTGCCAGAACTGTTATGTTAAATTCTGAGTATTACCGATGTAACAGGACAAACAGTATGAAAGCTTCATTGAAGAACTGAATGTGTTTGAGATGCAAAGAACATTTTTATGGTCATTAGTCTTCAGTAACATCACAGCCTCTGCAGCTTGTGTGTCTAAATGTGTTCTGTAAGTCATGTTATCTCTCAATGCTACTGGCTCTGAAGTTAATTCGGCTGATAAGCTGCTGATGAGTGGCAAACAGAAAAAGGAAAGTTTATTTTAAAGACTACATTGAGTTCTGTAGTTTTGTAAAAGTTTGCCTGTGGAGTGATCACTTGCACAATCACACTGCCGCCAGCCAAGCTTTAGACAATAGGACCTGGGACATTATCAAGATTAATGAGATACTAACTGAGAGAGTCCTTGGCCTGATTGCAGTTGTCTCTGCACCAAAAAGCCATTTCCTTGCAAACAACATCCTAGAATAGAACTTCAAGGTTGCTGTACCATCAGTTATTCATGTGTCACCAACTCACCATATGTGTGCTTTGTCTGGCATGTCTGCTTATTCTATTTAGTACCGATTGCTGCTACCAGGAATACACTTTCTCAGTAATATTTAAATTTACTTAATTTGTGTGTGTGACCCTTCAGGGTTGTTGTGAACGAGCAAGCAGCAGATATCTAGGAAGTGAAATAATTGTTTATGCCATACAATAGAGATCCTTCAAGTGCCTTAGGTGAATCATTAACTATTTGAATGAAATGAAATGGGTTGAATTTCATTATAATGGTCATGGATTATTGAAAAGCCAAGACATTGCCAAACCATTTGTAGTACTGAGAGGTTTTCACCAAAAGTTCCACAAAGGTAATTAAAGGAATGTGGTTCGTTGTCTTGCGTTAATTGTGTGTCTGCAACCTTTTCACAGACAATACCAAGCTTAGAAGAATTCCAGGGGCCACCTTTACAGCTTATTGCAAGAACAGGCGAAAATTACAAAGTTTCCTGACTGAATAATCAGATAGCCAGGCAATGTATAATGACTGCATGGGCATTGTCATTAGGATACTCTCACTGTTTAGTTGACCAAAGATATTTAACAGAAAGATTCTAAGGATATTAAAAGCAATTCCAATCTCTAAATAAATCAAAGTAGTCTCTGAAATCTGTCAAATTGTTAGTTAATTTCTCATCTGATAGCATCAGATAGAACTTTCAGTCACAATGTCTAAATTAATGTTTCTAATTTTCTGATAAGAGCATCATTAAATATAGAAGTTAGATTTCATAATTACGAATTTTTAAAGGCCTGGGAGGTAGCAACTAGTGAAATCAATCATTTCTAATGTCAGAAGGAGAATCAGAAACCACAATTTTAAATAATTGTATTTGATAATACTTTACTCAACAAACCGACAGCCTGAGTTTTTAATAAAATGTTTACATTAAATTTTGTCATCACCGGAATTGGGAATTTAAAAGCAATTTCAGTGTCTAACTAAATCAAGATATCTCCCTGGAATCTGTGAAGTTGTGAATAAATTTTTGCGTAGCAATTACGACAAAAAGAGCCAATGTTTTACCGCTTTTGCACAATGTCAGTTTTTTTGCACCCCAGAATAATAACGCAATAGGACATAGCCCTAGCTGCATGTCCCAGAATTGTAATGCAGGTGTGTGCAAAAAAAATGACAACAGACCAGCAATTTCGAAATAACATTTGTCATTATTATTTTTCATTTACATACACAATTTATTCTTAAAGTAGCTTGTCACCAATCAACAATCTCAATATTTTTTCACATTTTTCTTTGATCCAAAAATAATGTTCTTAATGAATGCATAGGATTTGTACTAAGTGAAGAAGATAGTCTGAGCAGCATCGCAGACATCACTTGAAATATATATTAATTAAATTTTTTAATAATCAGAATGGTAGATGCAGATAGAGATCCAAAGTCACGTAAAGAAATATTTCCTCCATTGACGGACATTTCCAATAAGTACTGCCACAGAGTCAGATTGCCATACAAATATGTAGTATTATGTGCTTACGTTACACAACAAATGACATTCTTATCACCAAATATACGGTATTTTATGTATACTGGTGTGATCCAAAGAAAAGCCTCTAATCCTCAGCCACTCGAGTTTAGCTTGAATCAATACTTTTGTTGTACACCAAGGCGGAAACAATTTTGCACACAATCTAACATGCCCTTCCTGTGAGCATCATGAGGAAGGACCATCAGGCCAACATTGGCCCAACAATGGTAATGCTAAACTGATAGGCCATTTGCACTCAGTGCCTGACCATACATATTTATAGGAGTTCCTTCTGTTTGCCTAATAATGGAGTTGTCAGGAAGTGCACTCATGTCGCACCAACACCAGGTTCTGTTACTGCCCATAAATTAGTTATGTAAAATAAGAGGACCAGTTCACAGTGAAAAATGCACTTTGTGATTCATGATCACTGACAAAGTGTCATCTTCTACATTCAACATGGGAGACATTCATGTAGGGACTGCTTTTCCTGTTGCTCTTATCTTGTTGGTTTTCATGCAAGAAAGTCTCTTGGGTATCAAGGTGGCAATCTAAGTGGAAGCTGCACTACCCCAAATCATGTTTATGGAGCATTTATCATACCCAGCCGTCTTTTTTCCACTGGACCAGCAGAATACCCCCATCATGCCCCTTTCTGACATTGGTCACCCTGGATGCCCTCCTTGCCCTGGTCACTCTGCCTGGCTACTTGGGTCAGTCAGGCTTTGCTAATTTTAGGCTGAGCTTGGCAAGACCATGCCAATGTATGTTCCAGGGATCAAAGAAAGGTTTCATGCAACATATCAAAGCAAGACAATGTTCAATATATTTTCTTTATTGCTCTTCCCAAATCCAATTCCAAACTGAGGCAATGAAATGAAAAAAAAAGTATTTGCCAAGCATTTGAAGCTTATCAGTTTAGTAATAAAGGTACTGTATTGCGAGTGAGAATGATATAAGATCTGTGCAACCAAATTTATCTTATACATGTACACTATCAACTTGTCTAGGCTCAAGCATTTGATATTCAGTTTTAAGAGTAACTTGACAACTTTTCCCTAAGATATCACACTGCTTCCAAATACAGCATATTTTCTTTGTTTCCCAAATTACTCTTCATGTGTTGTCATATTTTGTACACTGTTTAGATTGAATTACATCATCAGGAGCAAGGTTGCCACATGAACGTATGCAGGAGAGATGAAAATTAAATTGGGGGACTCAGATTTTTTTAAGGACAGAGGCCAAGCATCTTTGGCAATTATCTGACCAAGTTTATTACGCTTTATGAAACTCGATTAAAAGAAATTTCAGTGTTTATTCACTGGAAGATATTCTAAGTGAATCAAAGCATCTATCTGGAATCTGTCAGAATCGGATTGAACTTTTATCAGAGAGTATTTGATAGAAATTTCAATCACAATGTTGCGAATAATCTTTCTTGAAATGAAACATCAAGCCAATTTAATCTTATGAACATTGAGTAAAGTAATAATTTTTATTTGTGAAGTCCGCATTTCCAGTAATATCCTTGAGAATCAGAAAATGTTGAAGTTAGATCCCATAATTACAACTTGAAAGACCTGGAAAGTAGCAGCTGGGGAAATCAATCACATGAAACCACTGAAGCAGAATCAGAATCTCTTATGAAATTATCTCACAGGGTGTTATTTTACTCAACAAACTACTAGCTGAGATTCCTGGTAAAAAATCATTAAAATCAGCTCAATACAACAGGTGAAAAGCATGTATGTATATATCCAGAACATTCTCGGAGGTGGTGCAATGCTGCCCTTGGCAAAACATCTTGAGGGGCGGCAGACTACATGACATTTTTTCACAGAACGTTTTAATAAACTCCTATAAATAGGAAACTCGTAGATATATGCAATTTGTATTCATGCTGCATCATATAGCCATATGATTATATCAAGGTCTCAGATGTATTTTACCTGGATGCCATCTAAAATTATGTAGAGCCTAATGTCCAAAATGTGACCATCAGACCCTCAATGTCTTCCACTTTTAATACAATTTTCAGCAATTTGAGACTATAAATTTCATTTTATGCCAAACATAATGGAAATCCCCAGTGTATTAGGTGACAAGATGATTCAATTTTTGTGACGATTCTGTTTTTGAAATAATGCCAATGACCAGAGGCAAATGGTTGAGAAATTCATACTTTGCCGGATATCTCCTGCCACACCCACAATGGTACCGTACATTAAGGAGGATCCAAATTATAGCTGAAAACATACATGCATGGTAACAATACATATCAGGGTATTGTTATAGCAACAATGGGACGGATTTCTATAAGTTGATATAAATTACACTGCAATTGGAAACATTAAAAATGCACCTGGAAATATAAAAATGTCACCCCCCCCTCTTTACATTTTATTTGATCTAAACCATGTGCGGTGAAGTGAGACCAGGTCTTTCTCCACCAGCTGTTCAAAGCTTGTGAAGATCTTATGGTAAAATGGCCTGGCAGTTCTGGTACAGAAATAAAAACCTAAAAACTGTCAATTGTCTTGAGCTAGAACTAGTTATCGTTTTTTTTTTCTTATTAAGTTCCTTGATAAATAACAGCTCAGTTGGTTTAAGATAGTAAGTTTTGTAAACAATGTGATTATTGAAGTATTAAAGCTGTCACAACTCTGAAAGTGTGGTAGTATCATCTTGAAGTCTATAGGAATCCCTGCAAATTGCATGAAAGCTGGATGTTGGTACCAGTCAGTTTAAATGGTGTTGAGAGTGAATAACTTCCATAGCAATGATGCATTTTGTGTCCAGAATGACAAATGAAAACTGCTGCAAACATGGGAGCCTAATTCAATAATCACATTCTGGAAATGCAGCAGAAATACTAACAGAGAATTAATCAAGTGTGTTTTTTCAAATCAACAGAAGCGAATTACCAACCATTACTGCATTCAGAAAAGTTTTTATTTGAATTATGGAGAAAATCAAGTCTCTCAGCATTATTCATCAGACAAACAGAAAAAGTTGAATAACGATTAGTATTCTTCAAGTGTTTCACAATATTTATTGGTCCAAGTATAATTGAAGCAACAACAAACCAGCTAGGTGTTGACTGTCATCATAATGAATCTGGTAATTTAATATAACTATAAGAACTTCAAGAACTGATTTTGGAAATCGTCCTTTTCATTGTGATCAATATGACTAATATTTTGCTAGAACCTTATATAATGTAAATATTGACATTCTGGACAATGTTGCATTGCATCTACAGAGGAAAGGCACTCTCTGATCTATGTGACCCAGACAAACCAAGCACCAATACTTCGGAACCAAACTTGATCGAATGCTGATCAAATGGTGAGCTGGAATGCTCTAGAAACAATCTAGAAATGCTAACTCTGAACACATAATGTGGAAGGACAATCATGCTAACAATCTTGATGCTAAACAGACAGGCCTTTTGCATCATAAATCTGACCATGAATATCTATAGGAAGTCCTTCTGTTTGGCAAATAATAGAGTTGTGGGGGTATCATTGCGGAAAATCCAAGTGGAAGTTGCACTCACCTCAAATCATGTTTATGGGGCATTTATCATTTTCAGCTGTCTTTTTTCCATTGGACCAGCAGAATGCCCCATCATGCCCCTTCCTGCTATTGGTCACCCTGGATGCCCTCCTTGCCCTGGTCACTCTGCCTGGCCACTTGGGTCAGTCAGGCAATGGTAATTTTAGGCTGGGCTTGGTCAGGCCACGTCAATCTATGATCCGGAGATCATGGAAATGTTCCATGCAACGTATCCAAGCAAGACAATGACCAATATATTTTCTTTATTGCTTCTCCCAAATCTATTTCCCAAAGAAAGAAAAAACCCACTGTAGGCCCCTTTTTAAACTAAAATTCCTCGAGATGGGTATAAAACCTGGCATAATTCCTAGAGTTTGCCACTAAATTTGAATATGAACTTTTATCAAATCGTTATGTTGTTTATAAAATCTGAGAAAAATCATTTAAATTAAAAAATTGTCCTCATCCTGGATATTAAATGTTCTCTCCTTATGTGGCACGCTTCTTTTCTCGGTTCATTGTGTGCAAGGAAATTGATTCATGTTGCTGGAAAGACTGCAATCAGACCAAGGACTATCTCTGAGATTGTCTCACCAATCTTAATAATGTCCCAGACCCAATTGTCTGGAGCTTTGCTGGAAGCAGTGTGATTGCACGAGTGATAACTCTGCTGGCAAACACAGGACAGGAGCCAGACTACTCACTGTAAAGATTAGTCATAAAACTATATTTTTTCCAATAACGTTCAATGTGCATTCTCCTGTATTGATATTCCTATGGCAGGATAAATACAATTTTTACCTACCTTTCACTTAGATTATCATAGCTTTCTTCACATGAAATGAATTACAAGTGCTATTGTATTTTACTTCGGATAACAATTAGTTACAGGACCCAATTTTGATACAATCTAAAAGTAGTTATTCTCAGTCGCTAACATGCGACCTTCTAACAATATGATATCACACAAAATTGCAACAGTTTCTGATTGATATATCATTTGCAACTTCTCAGGCAGATCAGAATCTGGTGATCCCATCATTTCAGTGTTCAATTCAATTCAATTTATTGTTCCTGATCCCAACTAATAAGTGGGAAAAAATACTACAGTGGCTGCTGCGTTATAAGACCCTCCTCCCTTTCTGCTGTCATAAAGCGGTTTCTTGTTGGGGTGCAGTCTCAAATCAGAAACTTGGCTGGTGGCAGAGTGGTTGGGCAAGTGATCACTCAAGTGGCAAACTTTCACAGAGCTAAAAACAACTCAGTGTAATCTTTAAAACAACTCCCCTTTCATTATATACACCACATTTAGATGCACATGTCACACAGGCCTGTGATGCTACTGAAGACGAATGATCTTAAAAAATGTTCTTAGCATCTCAATCACATTCACTTCGCCAATCAGGCTTTCAGAATGTGTGTCTTGTCATCTCAGAAATTGATATATAATATCCCTAGCAGTTTCAATTTGAACACATTCAATATCAACGATATATACATTGTTCTTTTTTTACAATGGAAGTTGAAGCAACATTTTACAGTGAAGCTAAACAGACCTGCCACAGCAGTCTGGAATCAGTCTGGTATGTGTTGCCCAAATCTCTCCTGCTATGCCGGTAATGTGGTTTCCAATCATTGTTATCAGAGGGCAACTGGTCACCTAAACCAATCTTCCAGTGGCATTGTCTTCTTGATCGAATTATGGGCCATTAATAGCCTTGTGTCCCAGTTGAAGGCAATTGTTCAGGAGTAAAAAACCAGTCCCTCTGCGCAACTAACTCAAATCAGAGTGGATTGGCAATCTGACAAATGAGTGTGAGCCTTTTCTAGTCTTTATCTTTTTAGCTGACTGTGCTGCATGACATGTCAGTAGTCTGCAGTACTGTTAATTTGACTGAACATTTGTCATATTTACAACATCAGATAGATCTTGCAGTTAAGCGCTTAATTCAGAATTTAGACTCCTTGAGAGAAACACCAAGTGTCTTTATTCATTTAATTTGGTCTCTCTTTTGGTAATTCTTTAACATGTATGGCATTGTCTGATTGATCATCGAAGCTGCAAAAATGCACCTGATTGCCATTTTTCCTAAATAGAAGTACAGGATTTTAAATACATGCTATTGGCAAGGTACTTCCACTGGCGGTTATACAATCACCATTTTGTATGCACTCTAAAAACAAGTGTTTAAGAAACAACACTAAAATAAACCCTTTTTTGTTACACTTAATAACGTGTGAAAGTGTTTATGATTTTTAACACATTTAAGTGTTTTTGATTTTAAACACATTTAAGTGTCTTTGATTATAAACACAAAAACGCTTTAATAGCTTGTTACACTTTATTTACACTAAAAAGTGTTTATAACAATAAAAGTGTTTGATCTTAAACACTCCATGTTTTTCCAGGGTGACTGCAGACAAGGTGTTTATCATATTAAAGTGTTGAACAAAAAGCGTTTATAATTAAACACTCTGGTGTTTCAGTATTAACACATTGTTAATGTACATCACAATGCCATTGTTCAGCTGCTTTCGGAATAAACCACATGGTTACAATAGTGAAATCAAGTAACAATTTATAAAAACCAGTGCAAATGAAAATATATATTGAATTTAAATACTTCATAGATTGAATTTAAATACTTCATAGATTGAATTTAAATACTTCATAGATTGAATACTTCATAGATTGAATTTAAATGCTTCATAATATTATGTAATTAAACTAACTATCCTCATTAATTTCAAAAGGCTATTTGTGAAGAAGATGACTGCTAATATTAATGATGGAAGGATGGATGGGTGGTTGGGCTTTACGTTCTGTATTTCTGCGCTCGATAGGCTACCGAGTGTAGGAAGAGGTCACAGCTATGAGGCAAATGTTAATTTAAATAGCCTAGCAACATAGGCCCAGGTGACCCAGTAAGAGCTAGATTCAAACCCTGGACCAGGCAATTACTAATGCTACTTAATGTTTTTACACACAAAAAAATGGATGGTATACATTATTTATGTCTGCGCTGTCCTTGGTTTCTTAATTTTTTTTTAAATTTCAAGGTGAGGTGGGGAAATCACCTTTGACCCATATTCTTTTCTAAAACTTTCATATTTATGAAAAAAATTGCATTTAATGCATTGGATGATGGAATGGATTGACTATTGAAGCTTAAATTCTTTTATTTGACACTTTCAAGCCACCATTAGATAATGAGTCATCACAGGGCTGGATTTGCCTTAAAGTTCCGGATAATTTAGCCCACTTTGAAACCCGACAAAAAATGACAAGAAAATAGATAGTTCATGTAAATATTTTATTCTTCAATTGAGCACTGACACTGAAGGATATATTCAACCATTTTGTAAGTATACCATAAAACCTTGCAAAATTCTCAAAGAAATTCAACAATTGAATCATATTCCCAATCAACTGGTGTTTCATGTTGTGAATACTGCATTTGAATTTCCCCATCTTACCCTATTGTGAAAAACAGAAGACCCTTCATTGGCACATTGGTGTACAATCAAAATCTTACCATGTCATCATTTTGCCTTCATTTTAATGGTATCCCATTCTCCACGTGATATTTCCACATCATTGCTGTAATACCATTCAAAAAATGTTTTGATTCTCAATGCAATCCATTTAGGAGTTGCAGAAAAAGTGACAAGTTCTCACATAACAGTCAAATTTCTCCGAATAGCGCTTTAAATGTGTTTCTTTGAAAATGGATATGACTATTTTAAAATACAATTGTATGATTGTTTTAATATTCAAGAAGCTGTCCAAATATGGCTGGATAGTCAAGGTCCTTAACACAAGATGTGCAGTGCGTCTGTAAAAGCTTCAAATATGATTGTGGCAATGATTGTCCCTCAGCAACGGTATAAATCCATTTGAGAAAGCGACTGTAGTGCAAATATTTGGAATGAGATATTTCCAGATCGAGTAATCTTCTTCAATGTTGCGTCATTCTTGTCAATGTTGTCCACCTGCAAATGTATGAATCCTTGTTTACTAATGTTTAGGCATAATATCATGAATATTGATATAATATCTCATCACACATAATTTTCAGAAATTTACTGAAATGGTAAAAAAATTGGAAGTGCAGCTAGCAGATCTTTAGAATCATGTATGAAGGATATGACTTGCAGTTCATCAGTGAGAATCAGGGCATGCTTTCAACTTATTTTGCAGCCAAACTGTTCAGGGATAGTAGGGACCAGACAATAATTTAAACATTTACCCCATATGGTCAGAATAAAATAAATCGACAATTTCATGGCCAATCTAAACAATGTCCAAGTGACACTAAGTCTTGGTAAATTAACTTATTTGAAAGTATTGGATGTATCAAAAGCAAAGCCACAGAACCAGGAGATTATAAACATAGGTATTATGACAGGCATTTTAACCAAATGTTAATTATGCAAAATATTTACCTCAAAGACTTTGCTTTTTCTTTCCTTTTTCTCCTTTGCTTTACGTTGCAGCTCTCTTTTTGTCAGATCTATTGGAGTCCAAATTGCTGTGGAAAGAAAAAGTTACAAAATACAAAACTGCAATGAACAACTAAAATATCTTAAAGATATTCGGAAAAACTAGTTAAATTGGATATATAACATAAGACCTCCATCAAAAATCCCTGAAAAAAAAAGTCTGAAGTTCCTCCAGATGCACAGCATGCCCTTATGAACAATTATATGCCCACCCCCTCCTGATCCAGTTCATCCCACAATTAAAGATACATGATTGCAGTTTGATGGTTTGAAATTTTAACAATTACATGTGTTTATAAAGATAGTTGATTGATGTTAATCAAAATAGTGTTGCCTTACTATAATGCGATATTTACCTCAGTGACTTGCCAGATACAGTGTAGATGCAAACTTTATATCATTTTGGTTTGCCTCAAGTTGTAGCTGGATTCTTCCAAAAATATTTAACACTCAAGGATTAAGTCCAGATTTCTGCTGAAAATAAAATAATGTTGTCTCGTGATTGTCAAATAAATTTTGATACAAATTTTAAACACCAATGAAAACACAGGGCACATATGGCCCCCACTCCCCCTATCTCTGTCCATTCCCCAGTGCACAGTGCAGAAAATATATTACATGTGTCTGAAATCTAGAAATTAGATAGACTGAAAATTAATAATGTAAAAATGCATGTTATGCAGTGCACAGATACTGCCATTAACATGATCTTTCTCAGCAAAAGTATGCATGTATAGTGTACGTACTACATAAATACCAATTAATCAAAATGTAGTTAAATACCTTTCTTTGCTGTTTAATAAATAGCATTCAAATATAATATATCATTTTAAGTTGTGCTTACCGGTTATAAGCTACTTCAGTGAAGACGTAAGTCACAATGCATGCCTTCTAATCTGTGTTAAGTACAGAAAGCTGTGATTTCATGGTCGGTCGCTTGTGATGTTGTTTTAAAATTGTCTGCCTCCTTAAAGATTAACACTATAAGTGTTTACCCAGCAAACTTGCAAAAACACTATGTGTTCATTAAAAGAAATAATACACATTTTCTTGCACTTGGGGGCATTCAAACAAAGATAAAAGACACAATATGCTACCAACTGACATTTTATGACATATTCTCATTTAATAACCAAAGTTTCCTGGTTTAAATTGATCATTAGTTTCTGAAACCACACATGAGGAAAAATTCTAAGTTTGATAAACACTTAAATCTGTTAATGCTGAGAGAAAAGTGTTTATTTTCAAACATGTTTATCCAATTTAACACTTAAATGTGTTTAAAACAGGCGTTTGTTTTTAGAGTGTGTAAATTTTGTGGCTTTTTTATGAAACTTTTTGTTTTCTAATTCAGAAATCTTTTAAAAAAGAAATTTTCCATAAAATTACAATTTTGATTTTGAGCAAAAACACCAAGTGTCTCTATTCATTAAATTTTGTCTGTCCTTAGGTGATTTTTTAACATGTGTGACATTGTATGATTGATTATTGAAGCTGCAAAAATGCACCTGATTGCCATTTCTTCCTAAATAGAAGTACAGGATTCTTTAAATGCATGCCATTGGCAAGGTACCTCCACTTGCAGTTGTACAATCACCATTTTGAATTGTAAATGTTGTGGCTTTTTTATGAAACTTTTTGCTGTCTATTTCAGAAATGTTCCATAAAATTACAATTTTGATTTTGAGCAAAACACCAAGTGTCTTTATTCATTAAATTGTGTCTGTCTTTTGGTGATTTTTGAAAATGTGTGACATTGTATGATTGATTGTCGAAGCTACAAGAATGCACCTGATTGCCATTTCTTCCTAAATAGAAGTACAGGATTTTAAATGCATGCTATTGGCACGGTACTTCCACTGGCGGTTATGCAATCACCATTTTGCATTATCAATTTTGTGGCTTTTTTATTAAACTGAAATTCAGATAGTCGTTAACATAAAATGGTTTCTGAATACATCATTAGACACTGCTGCGCTGAATAATGGCTTCCATTACAGATTCCTTTGTGTTAAAAATGACAGATGAGTTGACAACTGCTGGAAATACAAGAGCCTGATTCAACAATTACATTTCGGAAATGTCGCAGAAAAGCAACTAAGAATTAATCAATTTGATGCTTTCAAATCAACAGATTGCAAATTGCAAAGCCGCATGGCACTCAGGAATCCTTTTTGCTCGAATTATGGCGTAGATAAAATGTGTCAAAGTAGGTCCAGTGATTAATCCTCCAATAAAATTGGTTATTGGTAAGAATTCTATGAAAACACCGAAATGTGACATCTTTTTGTCACTAGAATGACCAAGAAAATTTAAAGCAGTATTTCAATGGTAATGATAAACTGTGGCCCTTCTGTTTACACTAAATTAAGGGGGTCATAGGGAACAGCTTCAATAAAACTCAATCCATGTGGCATTGATTAAGGTAATCATTTGCCTTCACTTTTTCTATGTTACATTAGGCCCTACCATAACATCTTCTCAACTAGGAGAGAGCTGATTTTTCTTTGCCATTAGCTTTATAGTAATTATTGCGTTAATTAAATACATTGCTCATGAGACAACTGCTATCAGATTTACTACTACATACACCAGATCAATTGAAGTTCATCTCTTGATTTCTATATCATTTGTAAACAGAAGCTGGCATAATCAATTCCATATCACTACAATGTCATGGGAAGACTGGGGATATTTGAAGAGCCATTTTTTGTCACGTTCTATTACAAGTTGAGCTGTCTCAATGATGCGGGAATCTATAGAAAAAGTTGGAACAAGAATATCATAGAGAGATTCTTAGCTGCCTTAGGAATAGAAAAGAATACTGAACATTTCTCTATTTTTTGGGTGCACACAATCTTATGAGTATCATACTGGCAAACCAAGTGGATGCTGCGCTTATCCCAAATTATGTTGGGGACATATATCACAAGTGTATTTTTCTGCTGGACCACCAGTGTGTACCATGTCCCTTTCTAGAATTTATCACTATATTGTCCTAATTGGCCAGGTCCCTCTGCCCTGCCACTCTAGTCAGCCTGGCAAAGGCAATTTTGCGCTGTTATACCAGGGGCCTAGAGCAATCTAAGATCTGGAGATCTATTCGCTAAGTTACTCAAGGTTAGACATTTAGCAATACATTTTCTGCTGTTACAGTATTTTCTGCCTTTTGTTGTTGAATATCACGAAGAAGAATGGCCATATGGCAGGAGACTGATTGTACCTGCTGAAAATGCTGACTACATCAAATTGCAGACTTCGCAAATTTCACTGCCTTTCCTACCAACCTATGAGCAGTGCTGCTACTGTCTTTTGAACCCATTTCTGTCTAAGTAGCATCTGTAAAGTGACACGCCTTGGTTATTCCTGACATAACCGAAATGCTAGATCAAGCTTAATAATATGCTGTCAAGTATTCATCCTGTTGAAAATATTATTTGATTAATTGTCTGCCATCTGAATCAGCAAACAATACACTCATGTGGACAATTGGGAATAAACAGTCCAACATGCATCTGGGAAAAGGAGCATTGCCCCAATGTAATACAACAAGTTGAAATTTCAGTGTCACATAGGAATTTCTCTGACCCCTTAAAGACATGTAAGGCATCCAATAGTAGGCCTAAATGACATTATTGCAGAAAATCGACTCACCAATCCGCAACAGAATTATTATTATCTTGTTACCTTTTATGATTTGCATACATTGAAAAATAAATTTTCAAAACATTGCAAATTGTGCAAGGAGAAATTTGGGATCTGCGAAGTCCTATTTCTACATTAAGTCATTTTTGAATGGCTTCTCAGCCTAAGATATCTGTAACCTTGAAATACTTTGCAAGTGCAACATTTAACAAAAGTCTACATATTCTCATTTATGCATATATATATATATATATTTATGTGCGTCCTGTGTTCAAGGAGGACATGCAGATTTTATTGATAAATGTAAAAGAAAATGGTCATGTACCCATGCTCCTCTTTTTAAAAGTGCTCACTTCATGCAGTCCCTTACGTGCACGAAGTTTTTACCCGATTTATCGACATGTGCTGTCGAGTATTTTTATTAGGAATTTCAGCTTGTAGTTTGTTGAGTAAAATTGATGCAATCATTTAATTGGAGTCTCCTATTTTGCTCCTGAGGTTTGAGTTTCTGATTCTGCTCAAGAGGTTTGACGTGATTGATTTCCCAGGCTACTAATTTCCAGGCCTTTCAAGTTGTAATCATGGAATGTAACTTCCATATTTTCTAATGCTCACATCAAGAAATTTCTAGAAATGTGGATTTCGCAGAAATTCAAATCATCACTTAACTCAACATTTGTGCGTTTTAATTGGTCCGATGTTTCATTTCAAGAAAGATTATTTCAGACATTGAGATTGAAATTTCTATTAAATACCTTTAGATGTGAAATTAAATCTGACAGATTCCAGAAAGATATTTTGATTCAGTTATAAATAGGAATCATTTTTAAATATCTTTATAGGAAGTTTTCTATCGAATGTCCTCCAGTGAATAAACACTGAAATTCTGCCTTGAAGCATCATATTTCATCGTAAAGTGCTATCAACTCCATCTTCCTCTGAAAGCCACGTCAAGGAAAAAATTATCAATATACAAGATTACAAAGAATATCTATCTGTATGATCTTTCTCCAATTTGGATAAGTTGCTAATTTGCTATATTGATGGTTATCAATAACTATAACCAAACATATTCCAGCTTTTTGAATATATCTTGAAAGAAAAACAATTTCTGCACCTCAATTTCGCTTATAAAAGTACAAAAAAGAAACTAAACAAAAGTAAATTTTGCCTTATAGCTTCAGTTGCTATAAGGTCATTGTGGTACTTTTTTTGTATAAATAAACAAAAAGCTACTCTTTTGCCATGGATAGAGGATCATACAAAACTGGAAAATTGCTCTTGTACCCTTTTTCAATGATACAAAAAATGCAAATCAGCATTTGTTTCAGTGTTGTTCATATACTTGCAGGGGAAAAATCTATGATGGAAGTGGCAGAAGATGTGCGGCTTGCAAAGTTGCATTATGATATCATTTTCAATAGAATCCAGCATCTTTATGAATATTTGAAATGTCAATTTTCATCCCACCAGGTTAGGTTAAAATATTTAACACAAATAAATTGGAAATGTGTATAAATTAGAAGATCTGCTTTTATTGGAATTATTATGACGCCAAATTAAAATGGTGTCAACTAACCCTCAAACCGAACCTGAACTGCTTGTTGATTGAAAAGGGGGGATTCAGAAAATTCCAGTCGGGGGGGGGGGGGTTATGTAGGGTTATTGTGACCCAGAATGCATAAACATCGACATATCGCAACACAGCACTGATACAATTAGCATGTAAAAGTATACAAAATTTCATCTGGCATCCACCCCCCTGTGTCCGTGACAGTCCGTCCTTGCGTGAAAGCATATTAGCTAAATTTGGTTGCACAAATCTAATGTCATGCTTATTAACAATACAGTACTATTTGCTGACATGTTATAATTCATATATTTCTTTGCATGTTGTGCTTCATTTAAATACACCTGTGGAATGGTACAGCACCTTTGTCTTAGTAGCGTATACAAAATGACAATAATATCATGCGGGCCTTCTCTTGTAAACTGATCTCCTTCAGATGCTCGGAAGTTAAAATCAAATTTCCATTCACTTTCTTTCAATATCCATTGCAGATTGAGATCACAAAGACATCTTGTGCCTCTCTGTCTGTCTCAAAAATCTGTTGCAGTGGGTTTTCTCCTCACTAGGGAATTTGGTAGAAGCAATAAAGATAATATATTGGACATTGTCTTGCTTTGATAAGTTGCATGAAACCTTTTGTTGATCCCTGGATCATAGATTGGCATAGCCTTGCCAACCTCAGCCAAAATCATCAATGCCTGATTGACCCGTGTAACAGGGCAGATTGGCCTGGCCAAGGAGGGCATCCAGGGTGACCAATGGCAGGAAGGGGCATGATGGGGCATTCTGCTGGTCCAATGGAAAAAAGACAGCTGGGGATGATAAATGCCCCATAAACATGTTTTGAGGCAAGTTCAACTTCCACTTGGATTACTACAATGATAACCAAGATATTTTCTCACACAAAAAAACTAAAGAGACCAGGTAACCACAAACAGCCAAAGTGTGATATATATTTTAAAATGACATATATATTAAAAAGTCTACAATTACATTTACATTTGAGATTCTACTGTTGAAAATTTTGTTGTGAAGCATCCATGTATACCAATGACACATGTTGCCCTGCTTTAGTGTGTGCGGCAGGAGTGAGATTGACTCTAAGCCTGATTTCAGGTTTTAAATTAATTTGGAGATCCGTCTTCTAATTGCTTGTTCATTAAAAAGGAAAAAGGAAAGATAAAAGGGGAAAACAAAAGTAAATATTATCTCAATCGATGTTGAATAGATGCTGCTACTTGGCAGCTACATGTATAGAGTGTAATGCTACATATTGTAGAGAAGCCAAAAGGAAACTTGTAAAGTTAATTTTGCATCTATAACAGAAGTTGGAGCTTGCTGCTGTAACAAGAGTGCATTGTCCTCACAACTCCATTATTGGGCAGACAGAAGGACCTCCTATAAATATTCATGGTCAGGTTTTCAGTGTAAATGGCCAATCAGTTTAGCATCACCATTGCTGGCATGATGGTCCTTCCTCATGATGGTAGATTTGTTCCAAAGCATTTCCACTCAGCTCTTGAGCAAGTTTTGTTCCAAAGCATTGGAGCTTAGTTTGTCTGGGTCACATACGTTAGACAATGCATGTTTTGTGTAGGATGCAATACTGCATGCCTTGCCTTGCATGTCAATATGTACGAGTCTCCTGCAAAAGGGCCTATTGATCAGAAGGAAATGGGATGATTTTCCAGCACAGCTCTTCAAATACGTGTTGTGTGGATTATATTCATAATTTATACTGCAGCTGTAAAATGAACGTCTTGCAAATTAAAATCAATTTCTTTGCATGGCTTTGGAACAGCATCTATGTTTCCAATTATAAAAGCATATCTATTTTAGAACAAATAATACACATTTATCATGTACATTGTTGGCGGATTCTAAAATAACATCTTAAAAAATTAAAATTGCTGATTCATGACAAGCCATTTCGGACCAAGATTGCAAAATGCTTGAAGAAACCTAATTGATATTCACCTTCAGTTTTCCTGATGAATAATGCATAAGTTTTTTATTTACTCCATATTTCAAATGAGAATATTTCTGAATGCAGTTAAGGATGGTAATTTGTCTGTGTTAATTTGAAAAGATCAGCTTCATTAATTCTGTGTACTGCTGTGGCATTCCACGAATGTCATTATTGAATCAGGCACCCACATTCCCAGCAGTTATCATTAAATTATGTATTTGTGAATGCAAAATACATTATTAGCTGTACTCGACACTATTTTAACGGACAGCCATCAACATCCAGCTTTCATGCATTTTGGAGGAATCCCCATAAAAACTCGGAGTTGTGAAACTGTAGCACAGTGATGACAACTTTAAATGCTGTTATAATTAAATAACAAAATTGTTTACGAAATTTACCATTTTAAAACCATAACTGAGATGTTGTTTGCCAAGGAACTTAGTAAGAAAGGAAAATAACTAGCCTTGGACAAAGATAGTTGACTGTTTTTATTGGGGATTTTATTTATTTATGCAGTAAAATGGTTTTTGAATGGCTTCTCAGCCATAATATGTATAACTAAAATCTTGAAATGCTTCGCAAATGAGGCCTCATGACAGGATACCCCCCAAACCCTCTCATAAACTCAGCACCCTCAACTGAACCTGTTTTACCCTCAACTTACCCCTTTTAACTTCCGCCACCCTCAACTACCCTCAGCTTCCCTCAACTACCCTCAACTTAACTCAACTAAACTCAAGTAACTTCAACTAAACTCAACTAAACTCAACTTACCTCAACTAAACTCGCCTCCCTCAGCTAAATTTGCCTCCCCTCCACTGAACTCACATCCCCTCGCCTCCCCTCAAACGAACTCGCCTCCCCTCAAACGAACTCGCCTCCCCTCAACCAAATTCGCCATCCCTCAACTACCCTCAGTTACCCCATGATAAAACAGTGGTAACCCCAGGGGGTTGAGGGTGTACCCTGCCATGAGGCCTCAAATGCAACATGTAACCAAATTCCACATCTGCTTTACCCACGAGAGGGGTCTAGGTTGTACTTGATTAGTTTAGTAGTACTGTGGGGCTTGTATATTTGGAAATTCAGCCTGTGGTTTGCTGGGTAAAATGTTATCCACTGCCATAAATTCATTGGAGTTTTGATTCTGCTTCAGAGGTTTGATGTGATTTCCCTGCATGCAGCCAATTTCCAGTCCTTTCAAGTTATAATCATGGAATCTAACTTCCATATTTTCTAATTCTCTTACTGGGAAATCACTGGAAATGTGGACTTCAAGAATTTCAAATCATTACCTTACTCAACATTTGTGAAGTTTCATTAATTTGATGTTTCATTTCAACAAAGATTACTTTAGAAATAGTGATTGAATTTTTTATCAAAAACTCTCAGATATGAAATTAAATCTGAATGATTCCAGAAGATGTTTTGATTTGGCTTGAGATCTCAGTTAGAATATCTTTCAGTGAATAAACATTGATATTTCTGCCTTCCAGCTTCCTTTTCATAAGTGCAATCATCTTGCAAGCTTTGCGAGATATGTTTAAAAGATGTTTGGCCAGGGCCTTCCTGTTCCATAATGTAAATACCAAATCTTTAACTTAATTTTCATCTCACTTGCATTTGGCCACCTTGCTCCTGACCATGTCGGTGTCAGAATGAAAAAAAAAACATGACACCATGTGGAGAGAATTCTTGACAACAAAGAACTGAAAATAAAACTTAATGACAATGATCCTATTACAATTTACAGACACTGAAACTTAGAAAAGCTTGATGCAAGCAATGCGGTAGGACTGACTTTCCTTTGCCGGAAGCTAACATTGGTGCAACATGAGTGCATTGTCCTCACAACTCCATTATTGGCCAAACAGGAGGACCTCCTATAAATATTCATGGTCAGGCGCTGAGTTCAAACGGCCTATCAGTTTAGCATTAAAATTGTAAGCATGCTGTTGTTTCCGCATGGTGCTTTCAGAGAAGACATGTCAGATTGTGTGCCAATACATTTCTGTTAATATCTACAGCAAAAAGCATTGATTCAAGCTAAACTGAGTGGCTGAGGATTTGAGGCCTTTCCATTGGATCACACCAATATAACATCAATCACATAACTGCACATATCTCTAATTCTGTTGTTTATCTTATTTCTCCGACATTCCTGTCTCAATCTTCACCAAACTTGGCATATAGACAGGAATTGACGTTTTCTCTTGAAATAAGGAATGCCATCCTCCAAAACCTCCTTATTCCCCCTGAAATCTATCTTCATTTCACACCTTTTATCTCCACAACAACAGCCTCCTTCACTGAACTAAGTAAAATAGGTCAGAAATATTCCAGCCAGAAAGTTCTCAATGCCAGAGGGCAGCACAGTCTCAGTCACTCTGCTATACCATCTGCTATTAGTGTGTCATTCACCTCAACATATTTTTAGATACTTCTGCCCTCTACAATAAAATACTGAGCAATGTCATATCAAATAATTCTTAAACATCATGTACATTTAATTCCTTAGCATGAACAGTTTCTGTTCACCTATTTTGAATAATGAAAACCCACATTTTAAATCACACACTTCCACAGACTTTTTACAAAATATAAACGAAGATATGCCAAGTGCTATTGATCACATACACCGTCTATCATACACACTGTATGGTGACAAGTATTAACTTCACATTTCCAATGGTTAACATAACAGCTCAAGTCTAAACATTTATCACACTGTGTGTACCATGGCGACGTATTCAATCACTCCCGAGTTTATGCTATCAACTATATCACCAACTCTTCTATTGCTTCACATCTTATCTCATAGTTTCCATACAGACAATATTTTAGCATGCTCTCCTGCATGCAGTTAATTTTTTTTTGCAAATATTTTTCATGAAAATCCATCGTCCTTTTTATGATCATGCATCCATACTTCTGCCATTTTGCCTTCATGGAAATATCATATGTTACATTTGTCCAAATCTACGAACAATCACATCTTTGTTCACCTTTTCCCAAACTTATATCTCATTGTGTAATCTCGATTTATCCAACGGGCATTCTAGTACCTTATATTTGACTATAAGAATGTCATGTGTCATGCCAATGCATCTAGTTCCATTCACTGGTTCTGTCACTCTATCATCCAGTAGCAGACACTTGTTTATGCACATATATAACCCTGAAGAAGAATCAATGTTTTTGATGTTTGTAAGTTTGTCTGGGTCACATCACAGACAATGACCTTCCTATGGGGGATGCAATGCAGCCTGGAAAGTCAATATTAAATTTTGTGCGAAGGAGTACGCCATATCGATCTGAAGTGAAAGGGATGATTGATTATCAAGCATGGTTCCTCAAATATGCCTTGTGCAGAATGTAGGTGCATAATCTATATTTATATAATTCATGTTTCTTGAGCTATTTCTTTCACCTTTAGGATTGAGGAATCTGGGTGGCCTATGACTGCCAAATTCGCACAGGATACTTACATTGTCCCAAAGAGGCACCAGAGGCACTTTTGGTAGTTCAACGGACCCTAGATTTGTTATTTCCATCTTTTCATGTGCTGCAGCAGTTTTGAAAATCCAGTGTTGAGCGTCATGTTGACAGTCTGTTATGCGCATGCGTCGTAACTAGGTAACCGTCCGCCATCATGAGGCTCTGTTATGTTAGGTTGAGTTGCCTAGCAACCTTAATAGGGTATGATGTCATTGTGATGAACATGTCGTGACGTCATTGAAAGTGATAATACATGTCCACAGCAGCAAACCCTCCCCTGACCAAAGATTACGTCTACGGTAGACCCAAAAGTCGCCACTTAATAGGTCTACCCCATTATATTTGGTATCATTGGATTCGCCTTGAAGAGAAAATTCCAATGATACTAAAATCACCAATATTGGACGAGTCTGGAAAAAACCTCACATTTTAAGAGAGTTCTTTAAATGAACACAACAGCAATGAATATCATCAGACATTTATTAAGTAGTCAACTCAGGTCGCTGCACATCAAATCAGCTGACAATGCACATGAAGATCACATGATTAACAAGGACAAGGGGTAAAATTGATGAACATGACAATTACCCCACATTTTCATTGGATAAACATGTGATGCCCGTCTGTCCCCAGATTATCACTTGATAATTTTACTTAGATAAACATGTGAATTTAGATCTCAACAGTGTGTCACCCAGTGGGCTTTTCTAGTAACACATATTTGTATAGCAATATGATTTTATACTGCAGTAGTGCCTGAAATGTCATGGAGAGGAGAAAATAATTCCCTGCATGATTATAGAATTGCATCTATGGTCTGATTATTAAAGAACCTTTTAAGAAAGTAAATGAAAATTGAAATTGCTGATTGACAATTAACTTCTTGAAAATACGAGCTGTGCAGGTCAGAAGAAAAATGAATTATAAAGAACGATATCTGTACAACACATTTTTTCACGTCACCTCCTGCAATATAAATTCTGGGGCACCTCAAATTTTGTCCTCATGCAATATCATTCATCTCGGTGAGAAAAAAAACTGATGTTGCATGCGGCATTGTGCAATAACAGTATTCATGATAATAATTATTGTCATTCTTTGAGTGTTTTATAAATTTTAATTCTGGTTCTTTATAATAACAAATAGAACTAGTTTTGAATTTAAGTTTGATGGTGAATTGTAAGATATTATTAGCCACTACAAATATTTAGGAATAATGATTGAGGAGCATTTGAATTACAAGAAAACTGCGGAGACATTGTCAGGAGCAGCAGGCAGGGCATTGGGGGGTGTTATATCAAAATTTAAGAGTTTAAAGAATGTTGGATTTCACACTTACGAAAAATGTATAAATCAAGTGTTGTATCAGTTATGGATTATGGTTCCAGTACTTGGGGATATAACAATTATACTGAGGGTGACAAGATTCAAAATAGGACAATAAGATATTTTCTAGGAGTACACAGTAAGGCAACACTTCTTGGTCTAGAAGGTGAAATTGGTTGGATTTCTTTTAAGATAAGACAAAATGTTAGTATGATCAGATTATGGAACAGGTTGTTATTGATGAATAGGGATAGACTTACTAGAGTAGTGCTAGATTGGGATCTTAAACTAGGAACAGGTTGGTCAAAGGATGTTCAACAAATATTTAGGTCGGTTGATATGACACATCTTTTTGATAACAGGTCAGTCTGTGATTTAAGAATCATTGAGAAAAAATTATTTGAAATAAGGAAAATTGAATGGAGAAATCTTACAATGGAAAAACCAAAATTGAGAACTTACATTAAATTTAAAGACGATATCTATTCTGAAAAATATCTCAAAATTAAAAATAGGAAAAGAAGATCCTTATTAGCTCAAGTGAGACTTGGAATTTTACCAATTTGTATTGAGACAGGAAGATTTAGAAATATAGAAGTTAATGAAAGAATCTGTGAGGCATGTAACGAAAATTTGATTGAAGACGAATTCCATTTTATTTGCGTATGTAATTCTTATTCTGAATTTAGATTGAAATTATTTAACAGAGTAGATAATATTGAAAGCTTGTCATTAGAAGATATTTTATTTATGTAATGAAGTACCTACTTTTGAAACAGGGGAATATACATGTATTGACAATGCGTGGACAAAAAGGAAATCAATTTTATTTAATTAGTTGTGATCTAAGATATCCATTGTTTTCTATTTTCCTTTATTTTATTGTATTGTTATTACTATTTTTTGAATGTAAAAGTAAAAAATACATAGCATGTCACTCAATGTAAATACTTATGTGTGGAAATAGCTGCCATGGTATAATAACAGATTGTTGTCATAAAGTGGTAGATAAGCCTAAGAAGGCTGGGTAACATCGTTTTGTGATATTATTTGTTCTGTACATGTACCTGCCACTATAAATAAATAAATACATACATACAATAAGCATAACCATCATAATAACACTCAATGCAAAGACGGTATACGTTACTGCTTCATTATGGACAAGATTGCAAGATGCTTGGAGAATCTTAATTGATATTCAACTTTTTCAGTTTGCCTGACGAATAATGCATTTAGAGATTTGATTTACTCCATATTCACCTAAGGACATTTCTGAATGCACTTAAGTTTGGTAATTTGCTTCTGTTGATTTGAAAAAAATCAAGTTGTTTAATTCTCTGTTAGTGTTTCTTCATCATTTCCAGAATGTGATTATTGAATCAGGCTCCAAAATTTCCAGCAGTTCTCGTTTGTCATATGACGCAAAATGCATAATTGCTATGGAAACTATTAACTCTCAACTACTGCACTGTCAGTCAGTGATGACACCTTTATACCGTTATAATTACACTGTTTTCAAGATTTCCTTTTTTAAAACCGTGACAAGGAACTGAATTAACAATAAGTGGCCTTGGGTAAAGACAATTGAATTTTTCGTCCCCCTTTTATTTGGCAACCAAAACTGCCCAGGCTATTGTAATTTTTCTATAAAATCTACACAAGCTTTGAACAGTCAGAGAATCTAGTTTTGAACTGTGAATGGAGAAAGACCTGTTGTCACTTTATTGACATGTCGTTGTTCAAGATAATATGTTATTGAGATTGCTGATCGACGAAGAACTTCTAGAAAATATTAGCTTTGCAGTTCAGAAGAAAAAGGAATTATAATGAACGACATTGGCACGGCACATTTTTTCACATCACCTCCTGCAACATTCATTCTAGAGCACCTCAAATTGTGTCCTCATGCAATATCATTCATCTCGGTGCAAAAAAAAAATTGATGTTGCATGCATCATTGTACAATAGATGTATTCATGAAATTGTGTATTTTTTCCTTCAGTGTTTAACAAATATTAATTCTGGTTCCTTATATTTTCAATAAGCATAAATAACCATGATAATAACACTCAATTCAAAGATAGTTTATGTCTGCTTCATTATCTCAACAAGATTACAAGATGCTTGGAGAATCTTAATTGATATTTAACTTTTTCAGTTTGCCTGACTAATAATGCATTGAGAGATTTGATTTGCTCCATAATTCACCTAAGGACATTTCTGAATGCACTTAAGTTTGGTAATTTGCTTCTGTTGATTTGAAAACATCAACTTGATTAATTCTCTGTTAGTATTTCTTCAGCGTTTTCAGAATGTGATTATTGAATCAGGCTCCAAAATTTCCAGCAGTTCTCATTTGTCATTGTGGACACAAAATGCATGATAGCTATGGAAGCTGCTTATGAACTCAACACTATTTAAACTGACTGGCATCAACATCCAGCTGGATTTCTAAAAGACTTCAAGGTATGAAACTGCAGCACTGTTAGTCTGTGATGACAGCTTTATACAGTTATAATTACATTGTTTTCAAAATTTGCTTTTTAAGACCGTTAGTTGGAACTTAATAAGAAATCAACCATAATATAATTGGCCTTGGTTAAAGAAAATTGACTTTTTTTTGCCGCCTTTATTTGGCAACCAAACCTGCCCAGGCTATTGTAATTTTTCTATAAAATCTACACAAGCTTTGAATTGCGAATGGACAAAGATCTGTTGTCAGTTTGTTGACATGTCATTAATCAAGATTATGTATTGTGCAAAGGTCTTGTCAGTAAACAACTCTGTGATCTACATAGAATTATATTCTGAATTTGAGATGCATATAAGATTTCATTTCCGATTGTAATTGCATTTTAGAGAAGAAATATACATTGCAACTCCATTCCGTGGTTAATTATCTTGAAATTAAAAGATCTTAATTGGGACTGAATTTAGATTTATTATTAAGAACCGATTAGGCATCTGAAATCAAATGACATTTTTTGTACAAGGTTTAAACTCAAGATGGGTCTGGAAAAACTCACATTTTTCACAAACTGACAAACCCGGGTTGTTCCTGACATATCAACATGTTGGATGTAGCTTGATGATGTGCAATCGAATATTACTCCTACTCCCCCTCAAAAATATTTGAACTTCACTGCCTTCTCAGCTGCTTATCCGTGAGAGGGGGTTAAGTTTTTACCAATTTTTTTTTAGTTGTACTGTGGAGCATATTTATTAGGAATTTCAGCCTGTGTTTTATTTGGCAAAATATGACCCAGAGCTTTTATTTCATTGGAGTTTCTGAGCATGCTTCGGAGGTTTGACATCACTGATTTCACTCACTGCTTCTTTCCAGGCCTTTCAAGTTGTAATCATGGAATTTAACTTCCATATTTTCTAATGCTCTTATCAGGAAATCACTGGAAATGTGGACTTCAAGAAATTCAAATTATGACTTTACTCAATATTGTGTGAGATTAGATTGGCTTGATGTTCCAATTTAGGAAAGATTATTTGAGACATTGTGATGGAAATTTCAATTAAATACTCTCAGATGTGAAATTAAATCTGACAGATTCCAGACAGATGTTTTAATTTGGTTCGACATTCACAAATTGACTGCCTCGATTCTAAGCAACTACAAGAAATTGAGTCATCCTTGATTTTCAAATAGTCAGATATTGCTTGCTTATCGATTTCTCACATCAAACAGATAGTAACAATGCACACATATAGAAAGCTTTATTCTGATGCCTTGCGAACTGGTCTAAATAGACATGTCAATGAGCTACAACCAGCAACATCCGCAACTTAGCAAAGCTAAACCGTGTAATTCACAACAATAGCTCAATCAAACTCTCTAACAGATTTGAGATTTTAGCACAAAATGACTCCATGTCAGCTTCTGCTGAACATATAAGAATTCATCCCACAAGACTATTCTCAAACCAACCAATATTCTGAAAACCTGTGTGTGGAATGCTCAGAGTTTGAGACAGAAAACGCAAATTGTTAAGGACTACATTGATGAATATGATCTAGACATCTTTCTTTTCACTGAGACTTGGTTGAAAGATGATGATAAAGTTGAAATCGGCGAGTTGGAGCAAAATGGTGGATATTCTTTCTTAGCTCGCCTCGTTTAGGAAGACCAGGTGGTGGAGTAGGTTGCCTTGTCAGATCTGGCATTCAAGCAATTCAAAAAGATCGCTTGAAGACTAAGACCTTTGAACATATGGAAATACAAGTTCAAATGGATGGGAAAATTGTCAAAATTCTTCTAGTGTACCGCCCAGAGCCATCAAACAAAAATAAATACAGTATTGCTGAATTCTTCACCGAATTCACAAAGTTTCTGGGACACTATCAAACATTCAACAATGAAATCATAATTACTGGCGATTTCAACTTTCATGTGAATAAACCGGATGATAACAAGGCCATTAAATTTAAAGACATCCTTGAAATGTTTGGTCTTGTGCAACATGTCTCTGCACCAACGCACAAAGATGGCAATACACTGGACCTTGTTATTACTCGAGAAAAATCCATATTGAACAACAGTAGGGTCAGTGATCTGCTCTCTGATCATAACTGCATTCTGTTTGACATTCCAATCAAGAAAGCAAAAAACCCAAGAAGAAAATCAGTTTCAGAAAAACTAGTAAAATTGTTATTCAAGATTTCAAAAAAGACATTGGAAGACATCTGTCTGTAAGTGGGATGGAACAGAAAGGTCTTAACGAACTCATTCGACTCTATAACTCTACTGAAGAGGTTCTGGAGAAAACATGCTCCCATTATAATCAGAGAAGTAACTCTACGCACACCCACTCCATTCAACAATGCTGATATCAAACTTCCAAAATCAGAAAAGAGGAAAGCAGAGAGATTATGGAGGAGAACCAGACTTGAAAATGACTGGGAGTCATTCAAAGAAAAAAGAAATGCATTGAATCTGCAGCTGAGTCAACTCAAATCGGAAGATCTGCGAGTCAAGATTAAAGATTCTAATGGTGATGCTAAGAAGTTGTTCAAGTTACTGAACTCAAGTCTGAACAGAAAACAGGAACTACCTCTCCCATCACACTCAAATGAAATTGACTTGGCAAATAATTTAAATAGGTTCTTTGATGAAAAGATTAAAACACTCAGGTCTTAGTTGGACTCCACACACAATGATACTGCCAACAATATCGAAACTGCCCCTCATACACTCCGACACTTCAGAAGGCTATCTCAAAATGACATAAAGAAACTGATCAGAGAAATGCCAGTTAAACACTGCAAACTTGATCCCATTCCCACATGGCTTTTGCTGCAATGCATTGATGAATACCTCCCAGTTATAACCAATGTTGTCAATAAGTCACTCACACAGGGAGAAATGCCTCTGGAGCTGAAACATGCTTTAGTAAAACCTTTGTTGAAAAAATGTGGATTGGATCTAATCAAAAAGAATTATAGACCAGTATCAAACCTGTCATTCCTTGGCAAACTTATTGAAAGTGCTGTTATTAAGCAATACACAGACCATCTTACTACAAACAACCTGGACGATGAGAAACAGTCAGCTTACAGAAAATTCAACTGCACTGAAACCCTCCTGACAAAGATCCATGACGACATCATGTTGAATATGACCAAAGGTTAAGTAACAATGCTTGTACTGTTGGACCTTTCAGCCGCTTTTGACACAATTGATCACAAGATTCTACTGAAACGTTTCTGCGCTATGCTGGTTCAAGTCATACATTTCTGAAAGGTCACAGTCGGTGATAATTAACGATAAGACATCAACCAGACTGCCACTAAAATTTGGAGTTCCTCAAGGTTCAAAATTAGGACCAATCCTATTTAATTCATACATCGCTCCATTAAGTGAAGTGGCTGAAAAACACAAGTCAAAGACCAAAAGTATGCCGATGACGAGCAACTTATACTCTCTTTCAAACGAACTTTCTCAGAACAAGGAAATGCTGTAGTCAAAATGGAAAAGTGCATTGCTGATATCAGAAAATTTCTCCACGAAAATAGGCTGTGTAACAATGGAGAAAAAAACAGAACTACTGCTCATTGGCAGTCCACATCAACTTAATAAACTCAAGTATCATCAATCCATGTCGACAATGTCAAAATCAATGCAGTCGATCATGTTAGAAATCTGGGTGTAATCTGTGACAAAAACATGACCATGGAAAAACAAGTCAACAAAATGTGTCGGAATGCCTATTTCAATATTAGAAACATTTCAAAAATCAGGAAGTCATTGGACAAGGAAACCTGTAAAACAGCGGTCAATGCTCTTGTCACACCCCACCTAGACTATGGAAATGGTCTTCTTTATAGAACATCAAATCGTTTGCTGTATAAACTTCAAGTGGCCCAAAACTCAGCCGTTCGACTCATTGAAAAATTGAGAAAGCATGACAGTGTAAGCCAGCATAGGAAGCAGCTACATTGGCTGCCCATTCCAGCAAGAATACAATTCAAACTCATGTTAACAACTTGGAAAGCAATAAACGGGCAAGCTCCCTTGTATATTCAAAATATGATTCAGCCAAAATCTGAACGAAGCTGTAATCTGAGAAGCAATAACAAAATGCTCTTAAATGAACCACCCTCCTGCAATAAAAACAAATATGAAGACAGAGCCTTTTCGCATGCAGCTCCGAAACTGTGGAACCAACTCCCTGAGATAGTCAAGGTCTCCAAAACACTTGAAGGGTTCAAGAGAAATCTTAAGACTTACCTATTTAAAAGTTTCCACAGATAAATCCAGCATCCACAAGCGCTAGTGAGCAGTTTACTGGAATTAGCGCTATATAAATGCCTATTATTATTATTATTATATTAGACATTCAGTTAGAATATCTTCCAGTGAATAAACATTGACATTTCTGCCTTCAGGCATTCTTTTCCTCAAGGTATGATATTTTTAAAAGATGTTTGGCCTTGATAATGTTCTGCAATATAAATATAAAATCTTTAACTTAAATTTCCTTCTCACTTGCATGTGGCCACCTTGCTTCGGAAAATGTCAGTGTCAGAATGAAAAAAATAACTTGGCACCATGTGGAGAGAAATTTGTGACACTAAAGAAATTCTGCTGTAATTGGTGTTAATGGTGGCAGTATGATATCTACTGGAAAAGTTGTCAAGTTACTCTCAAAACTGAATATGAAATGATTGAGCCTTGACAGGTTGATAGTGTAAATGTATTAGATAAATTTGGTTGCACAGATCTTATATCACTGTCACGCACAATACAGTACCAACATGGATTGTATTGGGAATTATAAAACACAAACTTTCTTGCTCACTTTATTACAGACACTAAGACTAGAGAAGCCTGATGCAAGCAGTGCAGTAGGGATGCCCTTCCGTTAACAGAGGCTGATGCTGGTGCATTGGTGCAACATGAGTGCATTTTCCTCACAACTCCATTATTGGGCAAACAGAAGGAACTCCTATAAATATTTATGGTCAGGCGCTGAGTGCAAGTGGCCTATCAGTTTAGCATTACCATTGTTGGGCCAATGTTGGCCTGATGGTCCTTCCTTATGATGCTTTCAGGGAAGGCATGTTAGATTGTGTGCAAAATTGTTCCAGCTCAGGTTAACAGCAAAAGCATTGATTCCAGCTAAAATGAGTGGCTGAGGATTTTAGGGCTTTTCATTGGATCACAACAGTATAACATGCCATTTGTTTGGCTATAAGAATGTCAAATGCCTATGTCATGCCAATGCATCTAACTACTCTCATTGCTTCTATCACTGCATCAGTAGCAGCACATATATAACCCTGAAGAAGAATCAATGCTTTTGACTTCTGTTGTAAGTTTGTCTGGGTCACACCACAGACAATGCCGAGGCAATGCAGCCTGGAATGTCAATATGTGTACTGCATACGGTTCCATCAAAAGAGTACACCATATCGATCTGAAGGGAAAGAGATGATTTTTTTCAAGCGTGGTTCCTCAAATATGCCTTGTGCAGAATGTAGGTGCATAATACTACATATTTGTATGGCAATATGATTTCATGCTGCAGTATTACCTGAAATGTCTTGAAAAGGAAGAAATAATTCCCTGCATGATATCAGAATTGCGTCAATGGTCTGATTATTATTGAGATTGCTGATTGACTAAGAACTACTTGAAAATATGAGCTGTGCAGGTGAAAAAGAAAAGGAATTATAATGAACGACATTTGTGCAGCACTTTTTTTCACACCACCTCCTGCGATAGAAATTCTAGGGCTCCTCAAATTGTGTCCTCATGCAATATCCTTCATCTTGGTGCAAAAAAAAAAAACTGATTTTGCATGCGACATTGTATAATAACGGTATTCATGATATTGTCTATTCTTTTCATGAGTTTGCAAGATGCTTGGAGAATCTTAATTGATGTTCAACTCCTTCAGTTAGCCTTACGAATAATGCATTGCAAGATTTGACTTACTCCATAATTCACATAAAGGACATTTCTGAATGCACTTAAGGTGGGTAATTTGCTTCTGTTAATTTGAAAAAAAATCAACTTGATTAATGGGGAGCCTTAAATGAATATCCACAAGGTGGCAGCACTATCGATTTTACCATGACGTCGACTTTGTTGACACATGTTTACATGCAGTCAGCAGCTTGTCAACTAGTGTGGCTTGCATGTCAGATTGTGACAGAATTGTGTGATTATATGTAAAAGAAACTTGAAGCAAGGTTCATTATGAAACATGGACCCTCCCAGAGCTCAGGAGAAGAAAAGGAAGGGTCTCTGGAAGGAAGAAGGAGCTTGTTGAAAGATAGGCATGCATATTTATTCATGTGACCTGTCATGATGACATTGATGTGTGTGTGCATGTGCATTGTAATGGACACTGGTTTGTTAGTCCTATTATTTACCAGTTTACCTATTATTTACCAGATTACACTTCAATACAGTGGCATACAGTGGCGTTTGTACAGGAAAGGGGGGGGGGGTACTTATGTAAGGGGAGGGGGTATGGGGGGGGGGGTATTGGGCCATGCACACTCAACTAGTACCGGCAGTAGTGATTCAGATTTCAGATATTTTTCTGATTCAGTGCTGTCGTTACTGCCCCCTTTTGAAAATAGATGAGTGGCGTGTGTTGAGTTGGTGCCGGGGTCAACAATTAACTGTTTTGGGAGAGGGGGCATTGTTACTCCAGTGGGCTAAGCATTTAAGGGCCGACCAGATGATAGTTGAGGGGGGCTATGGATTTTACCGCCAGTCCAGAACATACTTTTTTTTTCGTGAGCGAAAATTTTTTTTCGCATGCGGACGAGCGGCAAACTTCTAAAAATTTATCGCAATTTTTAACTGTGCAGTACACTAACTACAGGTGGAAACCAACTTTTTCTTTATGCGCTGAACAAACCTTTTTTTTCAGTGACAAGTGGGAAATTTTTTTTTCACCAAAAAGATCAAGATCATCTGGTCGGCCCCTAATGGCTATTTTGATAATGCCTGCACTACTGGACAAGTGTGTACAGATTTCATGTTGCAATGAGTCAAATTTCAAGTTTCAAGTTTTTTATTGACTCAGATCACAACGGCGATATGGAGTACAAAAACAACTGCTAATACCGTAATACAAAAAGTAAGGCCACGCATAATTGATTCTTAGCTTTGCAGACCCGCCGACACCATAGATTTCCTGCCGATGGAAAAAAAATTGAAAAAAAAAAAAAAAATTTTGACATTATAAAAAAAAAATGTTTTCACCTTTTTTTTTTGTCCTATTTTCTTTGTCCTACCGACCGACCCTAGAAAAGTGCCTTGACAGGATCCGAGAAGCTGAAGATCAATTATGTGTGGCCTAACAAAAAAAATATACAATATAAGAAAAATCTATTTAGTATCAAACAATTAACATTTATAAATTTATACACATCATTTAAAGCACTGGGAGATAAACGACCAGTGCTGGCACACCTGGAATTATTTATTTGACAACCATTTTGTCAGGTGACAATCATTAGATTTTCGTGGGGAGTGTTACGTTATTAGATATTTTTCTAGATTTATGGAACGACACTCGGAAAGGGTGTATATAGAGGTGCCGCTGGATGGTAGGGGAGAGTCTCCGGGCGACCTGGGCACGTTGGACTTCGGGCCACATTGACCATCGCCAATATCTTTTTTATAAAACATGCGCAATTATAAATACAAATCCCCAATAAAGAAACCTTTAGTGGTATGCTTTTGTGCCAAAATATTTCATGAGCATTGAAGGAAAAGTGTGAGTTCTATTTCAGGTTGTCTGATTTCCTGCATAAAAAGTGATTTTTTCCCAAGTCTCGATTGCCGGTTACCCTATTTAAATATGGGGGATCATCCAGTCACATCAGTCTCATAAAATGAAACTATCACTACTTAAGTAAAGTTTGGTAAAAGTTTCCTGAGTTCAAATTCAACCTTGTTGGTGAGGCATGGACATTTTCATAAGTGGTTGGGCCGGGCCGGTTGGACCATTATAAACTTGATTGGCTGACAAAAAATAATCTGCAAAATGCCAGCTGTGTAATTTTTAACATGAATAGAGCACCTAAGTCATTCCTGTACAATATGAGAGTAAGATCAATTCAGTTGGCTAATATGCCAACCCTTCTAAACAAGATTTATTGAAATTATCTGGGTATATCTTCCGATGCAATCATTCTGCAATGACACACAAGTGTGTGTTGTGATGTGTGAGAATAAAATGGTGTTTGCTCACTTTCTTCTACTTTCCTGGACTCTCATTCGTGGTCCAACCTGCCCCACATGGCGGTCCAACTCAGTTTGTGCATGTCAATGATAATTTTTGCTTTTATAGAGTCTGCAAATATTGCCATTGACGGTAGATCTGGTTTGAATTTATTTCACCAACTTTAATCTCTGAACACAAAAATATCTAAAGAAAGTAGGCATTCTCACGTCATAACTCAGTTTGTGCATGGTGTAATGTATCTCGTCTTTAATCTGCAACTATAGAACACTCATAAATAATTATATATTTTTTTTAGAATATGCAAGTGTTAGTCCTTGATGATAGATTTGGTTAGACTTTTTTTTTGTCTCAAACTTTATAGTAGACTTTAAAGCTTCGATCACAAAAATGTCTACAAATCGGCATTTTGGGGTTTTTACTCAGTTTGAGCATGTCAATAATAATTTTTGTTCCTTTATTGTCAATGATGGTAGATTTGGTTTGAATTTATCAACTCTAATCTCTGAACAAAAGAACACCTAAAAAGATATGCATTCTGACGTCATAACTCAGTTTGTGAATGGTGTAACGTGTCTCTTCATAAATCAGCAACTACTAGACACTAATAAAGTTTTTTTACATTTTTACAATAAACAAGAATATTTCTTAATTTGATGAAAGATTTGGTTTGAAATTGTTTTATCAAACTTTATAGCAGATTTTAAAAGCTCTGAATACAAGAATGTCTCAAAAAAGTAGAAAATTGGCCTTTTTTCGTCACAATTTAGTTTGTGCATGTTGAAATGTATCTCGTCACATATTGACATGTGCTTATTGAATCAGGCTCCAAAATTTCCAGCAGTTCTCGTTTGTCATTGTGGACACAAAATGCATCATTGCTATGGAAGCTATGAACTTTCAACACTATGTGGTAAATAAAGAAAGTCAGGTGTAAAGTCTTTCAGGCTGGTCTGTTCTCTTCAGTGTCACTGTCAATTCTGATGGTTACAGGGCTTGGATTTCCCTCCAAGGCTTGGTCACACTTGGTCACACTTCAGTGCCACAGTGGTAGCTATTGTCACTATGGAGTGCTGACTCGTGCTGTCCTCTGGAGGAGTCCCAACTGCTACACTCTCCCCTTCTTCGTGTGGCATCGAGTTGTGTGCTGGAGGGAGAAAACCAGGAGAATGTCACTTTAGGCACACAATCTCGATGGTAGATGGATGTAGCTTGGCCTTGGTCTTCAATGTAGTCTTGGATAATGGAATTCTGCGATGTCAGGGATGCTGTTCCATGGAGATGAAGCTCATGATGATGGAGACAGATGGATAGAACCCTCATCCAACTTCAAGAGTTGGTTGTCTGATGGCTGGAGTTTGGGAGATGGCAGATTATAACTATTGACTTTTGTCTATTGATTGATAGTTACAATTCCTAAGGAGAACAAGAATTTGGAGAACCAGAAGTTCTTAATGAACCCACAAGAATCGTCCAGTCTGCAGCTGGAGTATGCTCATACGCTGGGCACAGGAACAGTACCTGCAGCACACACACAGCCTGCCAAACTGAAGCTTGTAGCTCGACTGTAGGTCTCGTTGGTGAGGTGGTGGTCGGTCTACATGGCAACCGTGGACAAAGATGCGACCAACTATCTTTGTCCAATCCCTTTTGGGTGGTTGCTCAGACGGCGAGACTTCATGTAAAGGGAATCTGCGCTTGCATAGCGAGATTCTTCTGGTCTCATCAACATGTCATGACAAGCAGATGACAAGCTTCGGTGTTGAATTTGATTTGCTGCCCTCTCCACAGTGTGTGTGTTAGGAAGTCTCAGCAATCTGTAGGACGGGTGGGAGTTGACATCTGGGTCAGGTGATTTCACACTCAACAAGGACTGTGTTTCAACCTGTTCAGATGTGATGTCACTGATCTTTGTCTGATGCCATTTCATCTTCCCTTTGGGCCAGGTTTCACTCAGAAGGATTCCTGAAGAGGGAGGCAAGTCTAGAGCCGTGTTTGCACAACCTTCGTTGTTTCTTGATAGTGATTGGAGAAGGAGTGGATCTTGCTGTACCCTCCCCCCGATGGTAGCCTCAGGAAGGTCCAGGCCAGCACAAGTCCTGCCAGAACCCGGAACAATGCAAACTCCCGCATGCATGACGGACTCTCTCCTGAAGTCATGGACGCCAGCAGCCGTAGGAGTAACAACAGGCCCACAGACCAGAGAGGCCGCACACAGCCGCTCTCTCTTTACATGGGATGCTAACCGACCTGATCCATAAGAATCAACTGGTACTTCCACAGGTCCGGACGCTTGACATTGCTCCATAAAGCAACCACTCCGATAGAAGTCACTTGCATCAGGCTGAACCAATGGAGAAGCAGAAGGCAGATGGGGAGACTTCGATAACAAGCTGTGAGGGTCAGGGGTCCCAAACAGTAGACAAAAACCATCAGACCAATCAATGGCAGTCCAATATTCTATCATACTGTACCCCTCCCTCTCCAATTTTTGGTTGTTGGCACTGTCCTTGATGCTGGACTGCATGACTCCTCCACCCGTGATGTCCTGTGGTATAGAGGATGCCATAGACTGATCAGGGTAGTCGTTTTGTGTAGATGACAGGTATGAGCAGTCGCTGGTCTGGGGCAGCCTAGCCAGTCGCTGAGGGTAGTCCGATGCCAGTGAGCTTCTGAAGGAAGTCTTCAGCCTTTCAGCCGCAACTCCCATCTTGACTCTCTGGTGGCCCCCATCCTGGACAGTCACTGTCTTATCTTCCTTCTGGATGTGGCTCAGCTCCTCAGTCTTCGTATTCGGCTGTTCCAGAAACTTCACAAGATTCCGAAGTTCTCCTCGCATTTCTGCCAGACCCCGAAGCTCTCCTCTCATTTCTGCCACACCCCCGATCTCCCCTGCAACATATGCCATTTGTTTCCGCATCTTGGTGGAGTCCTCCTTGAGCTCGGCAATCGTCGCATTGAGGGTACCCGGAAAATTGTACATTTGCATTTTGTGCTGTTTGGCAAACTCTGTCTGCATCCTCTTGTCCTGGTTTTTGAAGTCCAGTTGGTTGGTTTCTTTGGAAGTGTCCTCTGATAGCCACTGATGTGTGTTGGTGTGTTCCTTTAGAGTGGTGCTCCTGCTGATAGACTCCATTTGTCTGTCTGGGATGTTCATTTCAGATCAGTGCCACAGAAGCTGATCTCCAACAAGGAGTTCAACTGAATCAGCACAGGACTTCAGAACAGTAGTTTGTACGTTGGTACTGGGATTACACCAGCACAACCGTCACTTTTTGCCAAGAGTGGGATCAAACTGTTGACCGTTAGCACAAAGCCAACAGTTCACAAGATAATACCGCATTGACAACGGACAACTGTGACAGCTGTTCCCTGAACCAATTGCAATTTCAGCTAGTTGGTACACAACGTCCAGTCAGACACAGTAGAATAAAGTGCCTAATTTAGTAACAATAGGACCAGGGATGGCATGTACCTTCCAGCTATATGCGGATTACCATGCAATCACCCACAAGCCCACTGAAAGTGGTTTAAGTTAACTTAAATTGTTGCTAAGTAACAAGTTAACTCATACGAAATTACTTAGTAGTTAAACTAGATAACTCAAACTTAAGTCACTAATAGGTTTAACCTATAGCCCAACTCAGTCTAAGTCAATCGGAGTCAACTGCAATTAGTCTAAGTTAACAAAGTTGAATATGTTAACTACTGAAAAAGTGGGACTTGTGTTTTGTACACAAAAAGCAATTACTTATTATGGGGAGCCCAGGGATTGCTATGTTGAGTAAATAAATTACTCTCAAATGCAATCTCCCTGTACCTCACAACCAAGTTAATTTGCTACACAAAGTGTAAATTGTTTCAAGTCCACTAAGAACTAAATGTATACACATGTAAAGTTAAATTAAACTATAATGTAGGATTAATTATGTCTTGAAGTGTATAAACTATGTAATATCTGTTGTTCACTAATAAGAAAATCTTAGAAGTTCACAAAGCAGAGTTCCACAGATTGCCACAACAAAACAATAAAGTTATTTTATTTAAATTATGAATGTGCTGTAATGTATAACCAGTCTAATTTCTGAAGTTCAAAATGAGAATCTCAAATGTTCACAACAGAGTTCAACTGGTTGCCACAGCAACACGCTTAAGTTTAATTTACTTAAATTGTGAAAATGTTAATGTGTATAACCAATCTAATATCTGAAGTTCACAATGAGAATCTCAAATGTTCACAGCAGAGTTCAACTGGTTGCCACAACAATACACAAAGTTAAATTAATAATTGTGTATTGGAATGTCTAACCAAGTTAATATCTGATGTTCACCACGAGAATATCTCACTAGTTCACAGTCTGAAATTTCAACTGGCTGCCACACCAATGCACTAAATTTAATAAATTTACAAGATTATTTAAAATGACTGTATACTCACTCTCCCCTATTAATTTGAGAGGAAATGAGTATTATGATACAATCACAAGAGACACTAATAAATAATGAATTGAATTGACTTGAACTTGTGATATCAGTTTTCACACTTTCCAAACAATGGTGAAGCGTGAATACACTGAAACTTCTAAGTTGCAAGCTTTCTGACACCTTATAGAAAAAAATTAACAGCTATAGAACTGACTTAACACCTATAGAATCAGCTGAGAATTGCTTCCTGCCAATTCAAAATAATTCTGAATACCTTAGTATTGCTTAGACAACTCTAAGCGTCCAGTAACAGAATTAATTAGGAGTATTGTCAAGACTAGATTTTAGTAGAAATATATGCAATGAAACTCAGCTGTCACCTGCCGCAATACAAGAAATTGTACCTCAACAGTTTTGACAGCCAGAGTGTGCAAAATTCTACCACTAAGTAAAAAAAATAATACTATTAAATAATTTAGTAGAAATTATGCCATGAAACTCAGCTGACACCCTGTCGCAATACACAAAATTGCACCTCAACAGTTCTGACAGCTAGAGTGTGCAAAATTCTACTACTAAGTAAAATAATAATACTTTAAAATGAGTTAGTGAAATTAAGCAATGAAACTCAGCTGACAACCTGTTGCAATACACAAAATTGTACCTCAACAATTCTGACAGCCAGAGTGTGCAAAATTCTACTAGTTACATAAATTTAATAATTACTTAATATTTGATATAGAATAATATGCAATACAATTCAGCTATATCCCTGCCGAAGTACAAAAGTAATTGACCTCAGTAGTACCAACAGCTAAATTTGCAAAATTCTACTCAAACAAAATATATTTGTAAATTCACTTACAGTTCATATGCCAGCAACACTGCCAAATAGCAATAAATTGCTTCAACAGTTTCCAGCAACAAACTTGTGTGAAATACAAATAGCTGTCAAAATAAGCTGAAAAGGTCAGCTCTCAAACTCTGACAAAAAGTAAATAAATGTTTGTATCACAAACCAGCCTGAAGCTCCACTGCAAGCTTGTGTCAGGAATTTCCAGGCTCCCAATTGTTCACTTCTGAACACCAATGTGGTAAATAAAGAAAGTCAGGTGTAAAGTCTTTCAGGCTGGTCTGTTCTCTTCAGTGTCACTGTCAATTCTGATGGTTACAGGGCTTGGATTTCCCTCCAAGGCTTGGTCACACTTGGTCACACTTCAGTGCCACCAGTGGTAGCTATTGTCACTATGGAGTGCTGACTCGTGCTGTCCTCTGGAGGAGTCCCAACTGCTACAACTATTTAAACTGACTGGCACCAACATCCAGCTTTCATGTATTTTGCAGGGATTCCTAAAAACTTCAAGGTGTTAGACTACAGCACTGTGAGGCTGTGATGATTGCTTTAGGGTAATGTTCTTTGAGTCCGACAATTAAATTCTGTACATGTTTAAAGTGATATCTTTTCTGGCCTGTGGGTTATTGATTGTCAACCAGGGCCTCAAATTAATCACTTTTGCTAAATCTAACAGAAAATTGACAATTGGCACAACACAACTATATATATATAAGTGGTTAAATTTCTGATATAAGAAATGACATAGGGTACCTTTGAGTCGGAGAGCTGTGTTGTAAAAACATGACATCAAAGGTAAGGGTGCTTTAGAGCCTTTCCTTCAATTGAAAAAGCTCATGTTTGATCACAAAATGGGCTGAGCTTACAAGCAACTGAATGACATTGAAACTGAAGTCAAATCAATACCAACGGTCATCAAAGGATCGTTCAAATCAGACAAAAATTCACTAAAGTACACAATTTTATGACCAAAAAAATCGGAGAAAAAAGGAATTTTACCCCATCGTGAAAGACAAACTTTCGTTGTTCATATCATGCTGATATTTTCGGCATGGATAAAGGACATCTTGGCCTTCAAATTGGTACCAAATATACTAGTATACGAGCTCTCAATTAGCCTTTGGAGCCTAACAAAAAGTGTCCGACTCAAGGTTACCTTTTCCTAAGTGACGGACTCAAAGAACCTTACTGTTATGTTATAATTACATTGTTTTCAAAATTCGCTATTTTAAAACCGTAACAAGGAACTTAATAAGACATTAGCCATAAGTTGCCTTTGTTAAAGACAATTGACTATTTTGTTTTCCGTTTTTATTTGGCAACCAAAACTGCCCTAGCAATTGTCATTTTTCCACAATTTTTAGAGAAGAAATATGGCAACTCCATTTCGAGGTTAATTGTCTTGATACCAAAAGATATTAATTTCAGCTGCTGAAACAGAATTTAGATTCATTATTAATAACAGATTAAGAATAAATGACTTTTTAGTACATTGTTTAAACTCATGATGGGTCTGGATTCTGGAAAAATTCAAATATTTGCAAACTGACAAACCTGGGTTGTTCCTGACATATGAACATGTTGGATCTAGCTTATCTCATATCACAAGATGCATTTCAGGGCAACGTATTAATTTCCCTTACCCCTTACCCTCTCACCCACCAACAATATGCAAGTCATCCCATCGTCAAAGGCATTATTGAAGAAAATAGCTCTTAATATGATTAGCATATATTGGAAAATATACTTTCAAAACATTTAAAATTGTACAAGGAGCGCACTGGGGATCTGAAAAATTTCTGCGTCAGATAACTTTTGATTGACTTCTAAGCTATAATATATCTGAAACCTTGAAATGCTGTGCAAATGCAGCATAATTACATGTCTAACCAAATTCGACATGCACATTTATGTGCTTCTTTTTCATGGAGGACATGCACAATTATTTTATCGAATAATTGTTAATGAAAATGGTCATGTACCCTCCCCCCCCCCGCTCCAAAGTTGTGAACTTCACTGCCTTCTCAGCTGCTTTTCTGTGAGACGGGGTTAAGTTTGTACCAAATTATTTGAGTTGTACTGTGGAGCATATTTATTAGGATATCAGCCTGTTTTATTTGATAAAAAATGACCCAGTGCTTTTATTTCATTGGAGTCTCTGATCCTGCTTCTGAGATTTGGCATTACTGATTTCCGCCACTTTCCAGGCCTTTCAAGTTGTAATCATGGAATTTTTAAAAACTTCCATATTTTCTGATGCTCTTATCAGGAAATCACTGGAAATGTGGACTTAATTCAAGAAATTCAAATTATAACTTTACTCAATATTTTGTGAGATTAAATTGGTTTGATGTTCCATTTCAGGAAAGATTATTTTAGACATTGTGATTGAAATTTCAATATAATACTCTCAGATGTGAAATTAAATCTGACAGATTCCAAATTTAGATGTTTTAATTTGGTTAGACATTCAGTTAGAATATCTTCCAGTGTATTAAACATTGATGATATTTCTGCCTTCAAGTTTCCTTTTCATAAAGGGCAATCATTGTGAAAGCTTCTTGAGATATATTTAAAAGATGTTTGGCCACGGCCTTCCTCTGAAGTGTTCCATAATATAAATATTAAATCTTTAACCTAATTTTCATCTCACTTCCATTTGGTCATCTTGCTGCTGACCAGCTATAGTGTCAGAATTTAAAAAAACATGACACCGTGTGGACTGTGGAGAGCATTTCGTGACAACAAAGAAAATCGACTGTAATTACTTAGAAATATGATATCAAATGGAAAAGTTGTCAAGAAACTCTCAAAACTGAAAATGAAATGCTTGAGCCTTGACAAGTTGACAGTTTACATGCCGGAGCTCACAGGATTGCACATGATAGCCACCAAGTGGCAACACAAGGCAGCATATGTTCTGCCAAGGCAGGAAAAGCAATGGCAATGAAACAGCGCCCAAATTGTAGACAGGTGTACATATCTATAAGATAAATTTGGTTGCACAAATCTTTCATCACTCTCACACACAATAAAGTATCTTTTTTCATGCCTTTTTCCGCTTCTTTCTGGTTAACTTAAATGCGCCTGTGGAAAAGATCACCAACTGTCTCTGGGTAGAATCTGCATTTCTGCATAGTGACAGTGATACAATGTGTGCTTTCTCATAACTAAACTTACAATGACAATGACGCATATTTTATTTGGCTCTTACAAAGGTGTGCACCGTGCAATATATATTCAGTTTTAGACAAAATTGATAATCAAAGCTTCAAATGCTTGGCAAATAGAGTTCTGAACTATTTTTCTATTCACAAGTTGGGGTTTTTTCCTCAGTTTGGAATTGGATTTGGGAAGAGCAATAAAGAAAATATATTGAACATTGTCTTGCTTTGATATGTTGCATGAAACCTTTCTTTGATCCCTGGAACATACATTGGCATGGTCTTGCCAAGCTCAGCCTAAAATTGCCATTGCCTGACTGACCCAAGTAGCCAGGCAGAGTGACCCGGACAAGGAGGGCATCCGGGTGACCAATGGCAGGAAGGGGCATGATGGGGCATTCTGCTGGTCCAATGAAAAAAAAGGCAGCTGAGAATGATAAATGCTCCATAAACATGATTTGGGGTGACTGCACCTTCCTCTTGGATCACCACTCTATAGTACCAAAGAGATTTTCTTGCAAAAAACCAACAAGATCAGAGCAACAGGAATGGCTGAAGTGTGATACGCTGATGTAAATATCACACAGTAACCAGTTCTTTCGCCCTTAGATGTTTTTTAAGATTCTCCTATTAATTTAACACCAATGACATTTAGTCTTGCTGCTCTACTTTGGATTATAAGGTCTACAGATAAACACTCCATGTGCAACAGGATGGAGTTTGGTACTCAACCTGAAGTCCATTTCAAATTTTAATGGAGATCTGAAGTCAGAATTCCATTTCCAATTGTTTTGGGGCTGGGTATGGAAACATAGATGTTACTCATCAGAAGATTACTTTACATTTTGTGGCACCATTCCGAGAATATAACTAGACTTCAAATTAGTCAAGCAATTTCTAAGATATCTCTGTATGTATGGTATGGAGTGTTAAACACTTACTTTATTTTAAACACTAATACAAGAGAAGCCTGATGCAAGCAATGCAGTAGGGATGCCTTTCCGTTAACAGAAGCTGATGTTGGTGCAACATGAGTACGTTTTCCTAACAACTCCATTATTGGGCAAACAGAAGGAACTCCTATAAATATTTATGGTCAGGCGCCGAGTGCAAGTGGCCTATCAGTTTAGCATTACCATTGTTGGGCCAATGTTGACCTTATTGTCCTTCCTCATGATGCTTTCAGGGAAGGCATGTTCAGGGACGGACTGGCCTATGTGGCAAAGTGGCAGCTGCCACGGGCCCATCCACTCAGGGGGCCCATTCAAGGTGGCAAAAATAAAAATTTCAAGAAAAAACCAAAATTTTGCTATAATGTTTATAGTTTATGATTATGTGTTGCAGCCACACTAACCAAAAAGGACATCTTATCACCCTCATGTCTGGGCCCCCAACGCTAATTTTAACGTAGTAATTTGCTTTTCTATTTTAAAATATTATCAATGGTAAGGATGAAGGGTCCCATTGATTTATTTTGCCACGGGGCCCGAAGTGCCGCCAGTCCTCTCCTGGGCATGTTAGATTGTGTGCAAAATCGTTTCCACTCAGGTTTACAGCAAAAGCATTGATTCAAGCTAAACTGAGTGGCTGAGGAGTTTAGGGCTTTTCATTGGATCACAACAGTATAACACACATTTTACTTGGCTATAAGAATGTCATAGACATATGTCATGCCAATGCATCTAGTTCCATTCACTGGTTCTGTCACTCTATCATCCAGTAGCAGACACTTTTTTATGCACATATAATTATAATCCTGAAGAAAAATCAATTTTTTTGATGTTGGTTAATAGTTTGTCTGGGTCATATCACAGACAATGCCCTTTCCTATGGGGGAGGCAATGCAGCCTGGAATGTCAATATGTGTACTGCATACGGTTCCATCAAAAGAGTACACCATATCGATCTGATGGGAAAGGGGGGATCTTCAAGCATGGTTCCTCAAACATGTCTTATGTGCACTGTAGGTACATATTTGTATGGCAATATGATCCTATGCTGCTGTAGTGCTAGAATCTTATCATCCAATAAAAAAGTAATGGAGTTATAAAGGACAATATTTGAGACATGTGGCTGCCAATTCTCTCCGCTCTACAAGATTAGTAAGTGAACCCCTTCCCCATTGAGATTTTATCAGCTTTGGGTTTAACTTACATTGCACTTATCAAATACTTTGATCTATACATAACTCTGAGTGCAGAGAAAGCATGTAGCAATATGTGTCCCATATGCCTCAAGAATGTTGTTTTGTGACACCATATTTTTTCTCCATTTTCATTGGATGAGTATATCCTTGCCTCCAAGAACAGTTTTACTGAGGATGTTTGGCATTATCCGAAGTGTAAAACATCACCAATTTCACTTACCTCTTACATAAGTTACAAGTGGCACTCAGCACTGCATGATTCCGATTAATTTGAACACATTTCAAATGATTTTTTAGATGTTGCACAGCATACCTATCTACCAATGTGAATAAAACGTGTACATTCATCTTGAACGTTATCTGTTCATCCTAAAAATGTAAAGACAAATTAGTTTTTCTGGTCTATGGCGATCTACTTTTAAACATGACAGTCGAAAGAAAAAGAACAATGAACATCAATAATGATCATTCAAAAAGTGGTCGTTTTGGCACATATTTTTTGTGCAGCGTCTCCTTCAATTAGTATAAATTCGAGAGCACCTTTTGCTGTTTCCCTTGACAATATCAGTTTTCTCAATGTCATAAAGCTGAACTGCCCCTGCACAATGCTATAACTGTGTTACGTATTATTTACAGGGCGCACTGGCCTATGTGGCAAAGTGGCAGCTGCACGGGCCCATCCAATCAGGGGGCCCATCAAAGGTTGCAAAAATAAAAATTTCAAGAAAAAACCAAAATTTTGCTATAATGTTTATAGTTTATGATTATGTGTTGCAGCCACACTAACCAAAAAGGACATCTTATCACCCTCATGTCTGGGCCCCCAACGCTAATTTTAACGTAGTAATTTGCTTTTCTATTTTAAAATATCGTCAATGGTAAGGATCAAGGGGCCCATTGATTTATTTTGCCGTGGGGCCCGAAGTGCCACCAGTCTGCCCCTGGCGTCACGTATAGTTTCAATTTGTTTCATTATTTGGACACGATCGCAAGATGCTTGGAGAATCCTAATAGAAATTCAGTTTTTCAGTCTGCATGAAGAATAATGCTGTGAGAGATTTGATTTTTCCAGAAATTAGAATTACAAAGACTTCTGAATGCAGTTTAGGGTGGTAATTCGCTTCTGTAGATTTGAAAGCTTCCACTTGATTAATTCAAAGTTGGGATTTCAGCAGCATTTCGAGAATGTGATTATTGAATCAGGCTCCCATATTTGCAGCAGCAGTTGTCATTAATCAAATTTGACACAAAGGATATCGGTCATTGCGCAAATTTTAGAGCTCAACAGAGTGAGATTATAAAAACTGCTACATGTTGACTGTGATTTCAATTTGATGCCCAAATACAAGAACTGCAAGAGTTACAAATCTTAAAATGTACCTGATAATTTTTTTCTTTCATTATGTTTCATGATGCAGTCGATTAAGGGAAATCAATTTCAGAATGCGTTGAAAAGAGACAGATTGAATAATGTTAAAGATGTCAAACAACAACCTCAAACTGAAAGCGCACATACCCCATGAATGAGTTAATTCATTAAACAAAATCGAGTTTGCAGATGCTTTGAGTTGGTAATTGATGTTAACAACTTCATGCTGAGTGTCCCCTCCAGTGATTGTGAAAATCTGCATTGATTACTGGGGAAAAGAATTAGAACCAGTTTTGAATTCCTTTCATTTTAATAGATTGGAATAAGTCACTTTAATATTCATGTTCAGATGCTTATTATGAATTTATTTTGAAGACTGCTTTTGAATATTTAACCAGTTTTTAGTTATTGACAAAATTTAAAACGCTTTGTTAGTAATAGATAAATTCGCAAATACAAAACCATATCGAATTTCGCAAAGTAGTTTAACCTCTCGTTAATTTGGGTAAGAAACGTTTAATGCTATATCCGTAATGCCTGAAATAATCTCCTTTGTAGGATCTATAGGCCAATTCTTACCTATTCTGGTATTTCGACACTACTTCCATATTCCGCAGTGCCACCGAATGTGAAAAAAATTTATTAAGAATTTAAGCTTATGATTTTTGTGCGTTAATTTTACCTAAAGCAAAATGCAATAATATCATCGGATTTTCTAATTCTGCTTCTGAGATTTGAATTGATTGATTTCCCAAGCTTATACTTTCCATGCAGGTTTAAGTAATTATCGAATCTAACGTCCTTATTTTCGGATGCTATTATCAGGAAATCACTGGAAATGGGGACTTCAAGAAATTCTAATTATTACTTTACTCAACATTTGTGAGATTAAGTTGGTTTGATGTTTCATTTCAACAAAGATAAATTTTAGACATTGTGATTGAAAATTCTATCTATTTGTCTGCAAAATCAACTTCGCAGATTCAGGAAAGTAGGCTTATTTGTTCAGTTAGAGGTTGTCATTGCTTTTAAATATCTCAAAGCATTCTGTTTTAAAACAAGTAATCAACTTGCATCTTGGTGATCAAGTTGAAAGACATGGAAAGCCTCTGTTTTCCTCTGAAAGCCTTGTCCAGGAAAAATCATCGGTGCATCATTATTATCTGACTCTAGGCTATCAACAAAAAGTTGTATATCAACAAACAACAAGAGATTTGAAAGTAGATGAATATATGATATAAAGAGAGTTACCTTTTTAAAATAATAGTAGGAGCACATCAATTATCAGAAGAGGTGAAAAAATGCACAGCTGTGTATGCCCAAAGTTCATAAAGTCACTATCAAATAGCCACAAAAGCTCACAAAAGACTGTAGTGGATTTGGTCATAGCCTTTTCTCACTTTGCCAAAGTCCCCTATAAATGGCAATTTTGCTGAAATCTCATTGGCCAGAGTAAAGACTATATTGGATTTGGTCATAGAAAAGACCTTGCCCAAAGACCCTAGATCTTTGATCCTGCAATCTCATTGGATAAGCTGCACTGCTGCAGCGCCATCTGTAGTTGGTATTTGTAACTGCAGTGGATTTTTTTAATTCTGTAAGCTACCACCAGAGTGCTGCAAATGCAGCCGACTTGACTGCCCCCTTGTGCATGTTGTGATTAAGTTGAATTTCATGGCAAAATTTGTAAACAGTGGATTGCAAGACCTGGTGGATGGTGTTTCTCCATAGTTTTATTAAATATGACAAGCTATTTACTGGATATATCCAGAAGAGAGTGCAGTGGTATGTTTAAATAGTAGGCTGCCTATGCTGTTCAACCCTCTGGGACAGAAGCTGAGGAAGTCTTCTCAAAGGTCAGTGTGCATGTTTTGGACAAAAATGGTCCTGGACTCCTGTTGTCAAACAAAATTGCTAAATGGAGCAAAAGATAACATTTTTCATTGCTCCCTACATTGGATACCTTGATTTACAGGACATGAACTTGTCAGGTAAAGAATGTCATGTAAACAGCAAGAAAACTGGCCATGAAAAAGTTGTTGGGCTAATTAATGTCTAATATTGTCAATAGCAAATCTAATCTCGTATCTAATGTTGTGCTAATCTTCCATGTTGTGCTCTAATATCTATTTTTATTTTACTATGAAAGGGAACATGCTTAAAAATTGTAGGCAACGTGCAGTGGCGTCCTATGGCGGGCACAGGGGGCACGTGCCCCCCATATTGGACCTGTGCCCCCCCAGGTGCCCCCCATATGAACTTTTCAACCTTGGCTAAAATATATATAATTAGTATTATGGGTGCCCCCAGAGAATCGCATGCCCCCCAGGTACCCCCCATTCGCGACACCCTAGTTACGCCACTGGCCACGTGTTCAACTTGAAAGTATTAGGGGGTGACCTTTTAATATCAAGTGGGCAGTTTTTTAATTATTTCTTGCTGAGGTTTGGTGAAATAAGTAATAATTTATTCTTTTCGGCAGTCTTGAAATGAATAATTTCTTCTTCTTCATAAGGCATTGCTTGAGCTAGAGGAATATACGGGGACTTTGCCCGCTTGAAATAAATAAGTAATGCAGCCATCATGTGAAATAAATAATTTCCCGGCCAGGAAAACTCCCAAGTCCCCATGGAAATTAAATGGATGCCCTTTTACATTTGCGTGGTAAAAAGATACTATGTATATTAGCAGTTTTCTATTGAGCCCCTGGACATGGAATTAAAAATATATATTATCGGGCTCCCTCAAGATGATTTTCCAATGCTTTTGTGATCTTTCTGTGTGAGAGAACACGACAATCCAAGCGAGAGGGGACACAATAATTTTTGCAAGGAACATTATAATTTTGGTGAGGGATTGCAATAGTTTTTGTGAGGGAACAAGATGATATGCGATGATGGTGAGTGAACAGGATAATTTAGAGGAGGAAACGCAATGATGGTGTGAGATCATGAATGGTCACCAGGTAACACTATGATCACCGCGTAATAAGAATAATCTCAAGAGAACTTAAAAAGCTTTTGTTTTTTTATATATTCTTGCACTAACAGAACATTATGTTGGCTATGGATTGTCTCACTCACCATGTGTTCTATTTTAATCTTTATTTCAGTCAGCTGACCGAACTAATGATGAAGATTGCACTGCTGAAGGAGACCGACTTATCTCGTGTGACATTGCTGGAGCTGATAATCACGTTGAACAACAGAGCTAAAACCGAAAGCCTTTGGTAAGAAGTTTTCCTGTAGTAGAGCCTAGACACTATTCTTTATTCCCATGTGATGGTTTATTTTTCGATGAAACGCTTGAAATTTTAATATTTTTTGCTCTGAACCTCCTGTAGACCGCAAACAGAACATTTGGATGGCTTCTCCTCACTGTGTATTCTCATGTGTCCATCTTTTAATGAAATTTCACCACATATAGAACATCCAAATGCCTTCTCTCCTGAATTTGCATGTGTCAATCTAGATTGCAATTTTAGAATATTCTGCCACAAGCAGAACATCAGTATGGCTTGTCTCACTGTGTGTTTCATTTTAATATTTCTTTCAGTCAGATAGCTGAATTAATAATGACAGCTAGAAGATCGCAGTACGGAAGGAGACCCATCTGGAGCTGATAACCACAGTGAACATCAGCAAAGCTAAAACTGAAAGACAATGGTAAGAAGTGATCTTGTAGTGGAACCAAGGATCCATGTGATATTATTTTTGATAAAACTCTGGAAATTTTACAATTTTGCTTCGAACCTCCCTTCACAAACAGAACATTTGCATGGCTTCTCCTAGAGCTGTATTCTTATGTGTCCATCTTTGAATGAATTTCGAATTTGGGGAAAATAAATAATTATAGGGTAGAAAAAATGTTGGAAAACATTTGTCCTGAGGATTTTTAATAATTTGTAGCCCGTTTCCAAAAAAAAAAAAAGTTGAAATTTTCACGCAAAAAATTCGTAAGTTTTAAACATTTTGTTGTTTCCTATAATTCTGGGCGCCTAGTCGAGGCTACTTGTGATGATGTCAGAAGAATCTTACATGTACCTGCCTGTCCTGTAGTCTATAAATGAATGAATCTCCTTATGCCAAAAACCTGTATATATCTATCGCTACGATAGGCAAAAAGACCAAGATAGCCAGTTATTCACCTTGCTGATGATTTAAAATTTTCATGCTCGTCCTCATTATTTTATTTTTCAGAGATGCAGCTATGCAGCAGTTTGGACTAGGGCCTAAGTCATTGGACACTCTGACAATGTTTCAGCTTCGCCCTTGTCACGGTACATGATGTGAACAAAGTGCTGAGATTTATCCATCCTCGCCAGGCTACTAGAAACGATCAGATACCTTCCTCACAGCTGAAGATCGGCATTCCAGAACCAGTTAATGCTGACATGAAAATTGTCTAGATACTTAGGGCTATTCTATTTAAAAATCTGGGGGGGGGGGCAGTCAGTCCCGTTTATTGTTCGAATGATGTATGTACGGGTGAGCAACAATACGTTGTAGATGCTTGGGGGGGGGGCACTCGAGCAAATTAGATGAATGGGAGGGGGAGACTATCGCTCTATTCAGGCCTACGCAATGTAATAATGAAAATTTTATTTGATGTATGTAGGGGGGTTGAAAAAATCATTAATGCATGGGGGGGTCAAAATTGTTGCCCGACCGACCCCCCCCCCCCCCCCCCCCAGACTTTTAAATGGAATAGCCCTCACTGATAAACTAATTCCTGTGAATTTCAAAAGGGCTAAACTCTCTCTTATCTATAAATCATGTAATATAGTAAACTTGATAAATCTAACAATACACCCATTAGTATTTTACTCTGTGAATATCAATTACTTTTAAACACCATGTAAATATTTTGAAGAAATTTTTAAAAAATATGAATATTTCTGCTTCTAGGAAGTCTCATAATACTGAGTGTGTTGCACTAAATGCTTTAGCAGACTGGCAGCTTTGTCGACACAATGGCGACTGCCTAAATATAAATTTAGTTATTAATCAGAAATTATATATTTCAAGACTGCCCAAAAAGAATTTATTAATTTCACCAAAACTGGGCAGGAAATTATTTATTTCAAAAAAATCCTAGCCCCCTTAACATTGAATGGTGAAAAGTAATTTGAAGGCGTTCCAGAAGTCATTTGAAAATTATTTTGAAATTAAGTGGTGACTGATCAAATTCAAAACATATTCATCATCGTTTATAACTCTTTGTATTAATTTTGATGTGACTAAATAAGGAACATTGCTGACAGCTGAATAATCATCATAACTACTTTGCTCTTTCAGAAAGACAAGACCTTCACAAATGGAACTTCTGACGGAAATCGTAGTTTTATTGCAAAAATGGAAAAAATTACTTCAGGCCATCCATGGTAAGATGTTAGGGAATTCAAATGATTGGGAGGGAACACGAAAGTATGTGAGAGAACGCTATTATCTATTTATTTAATTCCATGAATAGGCATATGGGAGAAGGGTGCTTGGGAGGCAAAAAGGCTAAACAAATCGGCAGATAATTTTACCATTGAAAAATAATGATTTTCAGCCAATTTTATTTAATATGAATTGGCTATGTAGTCTAGACCTTGAAATTCAGGCAATTTAGCTCCCCCCCCAAAAAAAAATTGCATGCGTTGTACGCCTATGATTCCATGAACTCTTTTGGGCTCAATAAGTTTTAGCTGGGCAATTGTTTCTATGTGAAAACAGTGTCAAAGTCAGTGACCCAAAAGTTTTAGACACATGCGTGACCTATTAAAAATAAGGCATAAACAAATGTATTTTATTGCACTAAAAAAAAAAAAAAATTAAAAAGCAATGACACGAGTATAGTTTCTCATCATCACTGTTCTTCCGAATATTTCTCTGACCTTATCAAAACGTTATTTAGCATTTTGTCCCTTGCGCTATTGTATTAATTGTGCTTCTTGTCACTTTAGGTTGGAGAACTTGACCATGTTGACTGTGGCTTGGTGAAGACTCTGAAGAGCGGCCAGAAACCATCACATTTCATACAGTAGGTGACTTTTTGTTTTACATTCGATCAGCGGCTTGAATCTAATTTCTAATAACATGTCAAAGTAATTGTTCTGAAATTCTGCAATAATTACTGTCTCTCCAGTTTCTTGCCTTCTCGGGACTGGTGCGCTTCATATTCAGTGTTTTTTTTTCCTAGATTTTAATTTGTTAATTTTGAGTTATCATTTATATTGTTTAATTTACAGCCTCACTTTATGGAGACAATTAAACCTGAATGACTTTAAGAGTTGACAGATTAATTGGGCGGTAAACGAAAATGGAGGTGTAATTAAATCTGGCAATAGACAAATTATGTTTTAAATCTGTTGACAGCCTCGTTCAAGATCCAAGTTCTAGAAATGAATTAACAGTTTTTTTCTTGAACTAAACAAGTAAAGTGATTACTCTCCTATTACGCCTGGTACTTGGCATATCAAATACAACATGTATTTTAGATATTCCAGTGATTCCACCATAGTTGAAGATCTCCTATATAAAGAGGATAGAACAGTAGAGAGAAACTAGAGTATCCTCTGAAAACAGGCTTATACATTTGTGATATGTTGCTATGGATTAAATTAGGTATTAATGTCACTGCTATTTTGGAATCTTTTCAGAATTGTACACCATTGAAAAGTGGACCTGTGAAGACGTTCTGAAGTGAAAATTTAAACTAGACTCATTTCGGAAACGAATCCATGCAAGGTAAAACGACTTGTCACCAATGAATAAGTCTACTTTTCAAATTAACTCCGAGGAATATTTCCTTTTGGACAATCCGGCTTTCCAGGTAGTTCCAACATAATTCTTGCTTCATTTATTGTCCAGATAATGCAATAGTTAACACTTGAAAGAGAAATTGTACCATTGGTGGCAATTTAAGTTTTGCAGAACAATGGAGTCCGTGTCCTTCTTCGATTATTTATGATTGATTTATGTCTTCCAGCAGATCAATGACTTTGAGGTTGTTCTGAACAAAATAATCCGTCAACAGGACTGCTTGGTTAAAGGGTGTGTTAAAACAGAACATTTAAAATTTGCTCTTGCCTAATGCCTTGCTGGATGTGATTGTCTTGAACAAAATGTAAAATCTGTGAACCTGACAAAAAATTGCATAGTATATATATGTTATTAGATATCATAAAAGCATCTATCCAAATGAGTTCATTGATTCACTGTGCCCAGCGATTCACTGTGCACCAGATCCCACGTGTATAGAAAGTTTAGTTCAATCTTTTTATTGTATACAGATCTTTATATATTTTGTTACTTCATTTCAGAGCATCGGAGTTAGAGAGAAAGTGAACCTACTTTGGCTTTGGATTATTTTGGCTTTCTTAGAGGCAACTGCAACCAAACTCCAAGTCTCCTCAATCACGACTCGGACTAAGTGGACACAAATATCACACGGTAGGCAAAGCAAAAAATTGCAATCTGTTTCCACAGCATTTTCATAAGGAAGTATTTATGTGAAATTTTACTTTTCAAACTGTTGTTACTATGTTTTGTATAAATAATATAAACAAGCACTCTTAGAGGTGCAGGACCGCTCATGCACAAGTGTATGCTTCGTCAGTGGAATGCACATGATTTTAAATATACTATAGTGGATGAAAAAAAAAACTATTCAATTACGTCCCAGAAAATGGAATAAATTTAAATCTGAGAGGACTTGTAACTGAGAGATGACAGTGAAATTGAATTGCACTTTCAATAGAGAAGGCCTATTCAGTGTATGAAGGGGGCCCCCCAACAGTAATTAGCACGGTTGATTGAAATGTACAATGTATGAAAGATAGTGTTCAATCAACACAATATTGGGTGCAACCTGACAGATGACAGGGAAGTGTGAAAGTGAATTGCACTTTAGGCCTAAATGGTGAAGAGCAATTCAGCATTGAACAGCAATTATTGAATGGAAAGGAGAAAATAAAATAAAATATATAAACGCCCTGTACTGCGCACCTCAAGTCCCTATTGCACACAGTGCAGTGACAGCCCCAATACACAAGAAAATGGCGGCGCAAAATCAGTCTGACCTGCCCTGGGCTATGCAGTAGAGAACATGTCAATAACTATTATAATATTGAATTTAACTAAAAAAATACACAATTGACAGTATCTACGATGTATAAATGAGTGATATTGATAAAATGAACCTTTGAAATAGCCTGGTTTGGCCAGTAGGCCTCTGACTCACATCGGTTCAGGACAGTTGCATTACCCATGGGCGGTAATTATCTTCAGCAGTCAGGAGTCACAAATTAATTTTCAACTCCAACTTTACTTGTGACACTGACTGCGACTCCAGTAAAAATCTTCAAGTCTCTGACTCTTTGCAAGATTAATTAAGTATGGAGGCAATGATAGGTGTTCTTTATTTTATGAAGTGAGTTCAAGTTTTGAGATAATAGCAAATCTAGAGTTTTACTTAAGATTTATAATTATTATGCAAATGATGGCTTTATTGAATTTGTACTGTGAAAACTAGCACCGGTGCTGAAAATCGGAACTGATGCTGAAAATGAGCACCGATGCTGAAAATCGGCACTGAATTACTGGAAATATTAAGATTCAGTTGTTCTCTCAGCCTCTGACCACATACAACTGTATTGCAGACAATGTGTCATTCTTTTTACTGACTTCTCATGACTTTATTCCATCTTTTAAGCGAGTTTTTCACCACAAACAGAACATCCATATGGCTTCTCTCCAGTGTGAATTCTCCTGACTTTTTTTCCATCTATTTACTGAACATTTCACCACAAACAGAACATCCATATGGCTTCTCTCCAGTGTGAATTCTCCTGACTTTTTTTCCATCTATTTACTGAACATTTCACCACAAACAGAACATCCATATGGCTTCTCTCCAGTGTGAAGTTGCATTTGTCCATGATCTACATTGCAATTTATGTCTTTATTTCAGTCAGCAAACTTTACAAATGGTAACGGCTAGAATGGTTCCTAACTATTTCCCTCAGCCTTTGGCCTCGTAAAATAGTTTACGTTTACACAACCTCAAAGAAAATAGATTTGACCTCTACCCTCAAAGTCACTCAATATTTGTAGCTGTATTAAAAATTATATGTGTATTTTGCTTACTTTAAATAATCAGACATATCACTCAATCTTTTCAGGTTAAAGAAGATACCTACACAATGAGCCACTCTGACATTTTAAAAGGAAGGAACAAAGAACTGATTGGGAATGCAGAATAAGTAGAGTGTTTCAATTCTATCTATTTTGTAAGTGTCAAGAATTTGCTTTGAGAATTTTGCATATATATTTACAAATGCCTAAAACCTTAAAAAAAATGTCTTCTTTTGTGAAAATAAATCTTAGGGTACGTGAAGTTGTCATGGACAATTAGGAGAGAGTCTGAAGCAGCCTTCAGAAACATGTTGTTATTATAGTAATGACTTGTGAACACCTTTTATTTTTGTGTGTGAATCTGTCTTGGCTTCTGTCAGAAATTTCATAGCAAAAATTTCAATTAGTATTCGAAAAGTTCCTTCAAAAAAAGTTCAAGGTAAAATTCAACTTGCTGTTAAAAACATTGATCTGATGCATTTTAGGTATTCAAAAAGTTCCTTCAAAAAGTTCAAGGTAAAATTCAACTTGCTGTTAAAAAAATCGATCTGATGCATTTTCGGTATACTAAAACTTCCAATCAGTGAGATCAGTCTTACTATTACTTTAGTAGAGCCCTGAAATGCTTGCTATGTAAACAAAATTGAGATTTTTGAAGGCGATAAACATTTTAAAATGTCTTTTTATTAAGAAACATTGACAATCTCCTGCCTGATCTGATACTTCATGGAATACTTATTAGTTAATTTTCTGGCCAAAACTGAAATCTACCAATTGACAGTGTTTTAAATTAGACCTAAAAGAACTCTTGCTTGTAAATGTACTTATGTTTACGTTATATTTTCAGCTTTCCTGTTGAAGACCAATGAACAGAATCATTTCCCTACTGATGTTCTCCCGGAAAATATATTAACCTTTGGTTCAGATAGTAGATTGAACAGGTAATATAAAATGCTTTGTGCTTCAAGGCTCAGCTTGGAATAATGCCACTAAGATACAAATACACACATTTAAGGTCGATTTACATGCCTACATGTATAATTCAGCCAACTTTCTTAAAGATCAGAGAATGATCTTTGAGATATTTCAGTTTATTAATTTAAAGTGGGACTTATTTTATTCACTACTTAGCACCTTCGAAAAGAAAAGAATTAATAAAAAAAATAAATGCTATCTCTGTTTTTGAGGGCAAAGAATCCTTTGCCCATTCATAAAAATAATTTGGCGTGGCCCTGAATAGAATTGTTTTCCTTATCCTTTCAAATGCTTTTGTCTTTTTGTAGTTGGAGCAGTAGGTGTCATCAGGCTGTTTCTAAACTCTGTACAAGTCCATGAAAATGCTGACATATGACTGCCTTAACTTCTGCCGAGAGAGATACAACAGTGATATTACCAGTGACTGAAGGCAAGTATCTGGGATTACAGATGTAACATTAAAAGTCAGGTTTTTGTTTGAAAAAACTAATCTCTTGAAGTGCGGTTTCAAAGGTTAATAAGCTACATAGGAGTGTTTTCTAAAAATGAATTGCTTGGATGTCCAGGGCCGTAGACTGAGCAGAATCCTATGGGGGCGAAGTCTGGTACCGTAGCATACTACGCCCCGGAAGAACCCCAAAAATGTGAAATTTTTACATGTTAAACATTTTACTTTTTAAAATTCTAGGGGGGCAGCTGCCCCCCCCCTGCCCCCATGCAGGCTATGGCCCTGATGTCATAAAGGGGGAAATTTCGGGTGATGATGTCAGGTGTGAAAAATCAAAATATTTTTTGGTTGTTTCCAGATTGGCTACCTTCCATTGGTAGTTCAGAGACCGACAAAGTGTAGGTTAGGGTGGGACTGGCACCCCACATTTGGGAAATTTTTGGCGGATGAAACCTAACTTTTTTTTGCAGGTGATATTGGTAAATGGGAGTATGTGCGTAAAATTTCAGCTCATTCTATTAATATCGAGAGGTGGCACATTTCGCTTGAAGTTTATAATGTAAATCCCCATTGGCGAGCCCTGAAAAAAGCATTATTTTCCAAAAATGAGACTTAGAATCAAAGGTCGAAAAAATATTGATTCTAAGTCTTATTTTTGGAAAATCATGCTTTTTTCAGGGCTCGACGATGAAGATTTACATTATAAACCTCAAGTGAAATGTGCCACCCCTAAATATGCATTTCCTAAAAATCTGGGCCCCTATTCGTGTCTACTTAGTGTGAAAGTGTTATGGTCGTATGTCATGAGGTAGGCACCTAAAAAGGGTGGTTTTGTGACACTCTGCGTCTTCTGCGAAGAAGAAATTTGTCATTCAGCTGTCCATTTCTCAATAACTATATGGTCTATCAAATAAATAAGAATCTTTTTCGAATGCCAATAACCTGGATTTTTCAATATTATAGTCTCATAATTTTAAATTAAAATTTAAAAAAGTTAATGTTTATTTCACTTCATTGAGCTCTACAATGTAAAACAAATTTCCTCCAGGATAATAAAAACTTATCTATCTATCTACAGTACAACCATCATAAAATGGCTCGTCAGCTTGGATCGACACTCATCTATCGATCTGTAGTGATCCATAGCGATCTTGGTTGATATGGAGTGATCGATCTGAAGTGATCTGATGTGATCTGCATCTATTAATCAAAATTAATATTAATAAATTTACTTTTCTGTACCTAATAACTTCTGGATATGTTTCCTTAATCAATATGTTCAATTGTTAGATGGATTTTATCTGTTCCCTGAATTATAATCCTAAATAATTGACATGATTGATATTCAGTAAAAGTGGATTAGTAGATCACTACAGATAGAGTTATATCATCTCAGATCACTACAGATCACTCTTTATCTGGACCGCTCTGGATCACTACGGATCACTATGTTGACCCATTTTAAGATGGTTGTACTGTATATATCAAAATGGTAGAAAGAACAGGAGAACGCATAATTTTTCTTGTTGATGACATAAAATTTCCCAATTTTGCATAATTCTTTCATAGTTTTAATTTTACATTTCAGAGATGCAGCTATGCCTTGGGTCGGACTTGCGCTCAGTCACTGGACTTTTTTAAATCTGGGAGAGGAGCCAGTATACAGATTTAATGGTCTCAAAAGAAGGAATTGTGCGAGCTATAGACAATTTGAGAACATTTTAAACTATACGCTACATGGCTCTTCAAAATCTGTATATAGGGTAAGGTACCTTGAATTGGACACTTTGGATTCTGGAAATTTTAGAAAGTGTGAGTTAATACGTTAATAGTTAATAACGAAGCTAAAAAATTTAGTAACTATTAGCTAAGTTAACATTGTTTTTCACATCAACGGAAAGTTAATAACTTCTGTTAGTTAATTATAAATTCGGTCATTTATAAAATTTGTTAAATATAGTTAAAAAGTTGTAAAAAACACACTTTTGCATGGAAGAGACTTAAGTAGACAAAATATAGCTGAATATTGAAACCCAGACAGACATTGTCTGAGTTTTCAAGACTGGAAATTTAACCTGTGCCTCTTTTTGACACAGATAAGCCTCGTCCTGATATGCCTTGTTGTAAAAACTATTTTCATTTAATTAGAAAAAGTTAACTTAACTTTTTAACTTCGGTTAACTTGGTCAAAATTTTGTCTTCTTAACTTTAACTTAGCTAATGAATTGATTAACTTTTTAACTGTTAAGTCAGTTGACAATTTTTTATAACTTGCCCACCACTGTGGATTATAGTTTAGTAAACAGGTTCTCAAATTAAATGCTTTTACTTACTCTAAAAGAAAAGGAACAATTAAATAAGAAAGGCAATGAATATTGGGTTAATTTCTTTAAAAAGGTATGGTGTCTCCTTGAGCCTGACACTTGTCTCCATAAAACATAAAAGATGCAGTTGCTCAGGATCATAACAGTTCATTGATAGAGACTAAATCAGAGCACAAAACTGGTCAGACTTATTTCTTACGAAATTACATAAAAACTGACATCAAATAAATTCCATAGACCAGTTTAAGATGGGCCTACTTCTAATTTGACCAAATTGAACTAAGATACAAATATTTCAGACAGAAAATTAAAAGAAAAGTACACTTTTAAACCAATTTTTAGGGCCATGAGAAACACACGTTAGTTGGTCAATATCAAAGCTGGTGTCTCTGAACAGACGAAGAGAGTCTGAATTTGAAGATTGTTACCTAATAATTGGATAGTGGTCTGTAAATTAGTCAGTGCAAAGCTATACAGTGTCCAACTCCAACAGACACCCCCAAAGTGTCCAACTCAAGGAGTCTTTCCACAATGAAATTTTATTATTCAGTCTTTTTGTAACCCGTATATTGTAATGTCTCTCTCACATCAGATTTATATTGTAATAGATGAAAAAATCTTCCCATTTTTGAACAGTTTCTGTACTATTCTTATCATTATTAAGGTTTTCAAAATTGCTTTTGAATCAGGTGAATTTCCTTGAACTTAGTAAACAGCTTACCAATGAGGTAATTGTACGGCTTATGTAGTAAGGTTTCTTGTGGTGTTGTGTAATAATAAAACTTAATTTATTATATCTTTTTCTGTTCAGTTGTTATTCTTCTCTTTTGCACTCGATATGGTTACAGTTGGTGTTGTAAATTCAGCTTGAAGACTTCTTCAGGATATTGAACTTTATATTGGCTGTTTAGCCAAATTTAGCCATCTGCCTTGATGTTATGATGGGGCCATGTTACTATGATACCTCTGGACTTCTTAATTAAGTTAGTAATTAACTGTTGTAATCGAGGCCGAGACATCAGAGACCTCGGCATGGACCATCGAGGCTGAGGACGATGCAGCCTAGAGGACAAGGCCGGTCTCAAGGCCTCCTAGAATGGCTGACAGACACCCAAGACTAAGCTGTTGTCAAGGATTAGACATCCAAGACAGAGGCCTGGGCTGACGCCATGACAATATGGCCCCGAGGCTCGCCTCAAAGACAGGCTCACAGTATCAACCAGCCAGGGCCTATAGGCTGGGCTAAATCCCGAGGAAGGGGGGGTAGAGACTGCCCATAGGCATACGCACAAGGGAAACCCTCAGAAAATTTGGACATAAGGTGGGATAGTTGGGGGGGCTATGGATTTTACCCCCGGGACAAACTTTTTTTTTCACTCGCGAAGCATCAATGAACAATTTTTTTCGCATGCGGACGAGCGACACACTTTTTTCTCACAATTTTAACATTATGATACCCTAGCTAGCTATCGGTGGAAACAAACTTTTTTGTATTTTCCTGTGCCGAACAAATTCTTTTTTTTGGTGTCATCACCCTGTCAAGTGGGGAACAATTTTTTTTTTCACCAAAAATCCCTCATTAAGGTCAAATTCCGGTGGGGGGTAACTGTCAACTATAGCAACCTGCCAAGTTGCCAACTGGTAACCCACTCAACTGGTAACCAGGGCCGTAGCCTGGTCTGAATCCTGGGGGGGGGGCGAGTCTGATCAAGAGGCATCTGTACCCGAGAAAATCGCAGAAATCTGAAATTTTTGTAGGTTAACAAAAATTTCTGCGAAATTCTAGGGGGGGCAACTGCCCCCCCTACTCCAATGCAGGCTACGGCCCTGGTAACCAAGAACAATACCAACTGCTTACCACATATTTTTTGTGGGTCACCAGGTTGTAATTATTGATTAAAATTTATTTCATGACCCCACCTTGTCATATCCATCTAATTTTTGCCAATAACAAAGTGGTAACCGAGCGCCGTTAATATGAGGCGCATCAACTTCCAAGTGGCAGCATCATTTCTGAAATTTAATTTCCTTCATTTTGATATATATTTTGACTCTGTAGGACCATTATTTCTATGTAGGACCATTATTTCCATGCTGAGTAACATGCAAGATGGTTCCAGATGAGAGTGAGCGATAATATGGCATTTAGGCACAAAATATCCTGTGCCAAATTCACTCATTATCGCTCGCGACAATGAGCGATAATATGGCATTTAGGCACAAAATATCCTCTGCCAACTTCACTCATTATCACTCACTAGGCTAAAAATAGCTAATATCCAACAGATTGATCTTTGCCAATATCCACTATAGTTTAAGTGAATGATAATGAATGATTTGGGCATATTCCCAAAGGACAGGATCTTTGTCAAAATCCACTATAACTCGAGTGAGTGATAATGTGTGGTTTAGGCATGCGCCAAAAGCACCTATATTTTGCCAAAATGCCCCGCGGATATTTTAGAGGATGCCAAAAGGCACTATAGTTTGCCAAAAGACCCAATAATTTGCCAAAAGACCCAATAATTTGCCAAAAGACCCTATATTTTGCCAAAAGGCAAAATAGCCTTGCCCAATAGGCCTATTGGGCGCAATAGTGGATATTGGCTGCAACAACAACCACATTACAAAATTAGCAAAAGATGAGTCACCATTATACCTCTGATTTAAATTTTATGTCACAGACTTCCCTGATTTAATTTTCATATCACCTGCATTCTTTATTTAATTATTGCATCACCTGCATGTGGTGATCTTGCTCCTGGTCGATGGTGTAATTCGTTTTGAAGGGTTTAAATTAAACAAAACACCCACCGAGTTGGAAAGCAATTTGCTACAGGAAAGAGAATCAAGCATATCCGTTGTAATTAGAAGCGATATGAGACCTTATCCCACGTCTAGCCAACTTTTGTCCCACATACTGAACTTTTCCCTGGTCAATACAGATTGAGAGAGGGAAATACAACAAAAAGAAACAGGGATATATTTAGTTCAACCAATCAAATTCCTTTGGCTAATTAGCCAGCAGGGCTATACTGAAAGATAATGAGATCAACAGGGATATACTGGAACTGACCAATCAAAAGACAACAGTGCCCCTATATATCATGCTTATTAGCATGTAGATACCAGCATATTTGCTGGTTGTTGTGATTTAAGGCAATTAAGTGCTGCCAATTAAGAGTATTGATTTTTTTTCGTAGCACAGCTGCATTCACATTGAGTGCTTCAAACTGTTTTATATTGATATAAAATAAAAGTATTAAAAAAAAAAAAAGACATGGGATAAAAAGGTTATACCATGGGTTGCGGCAGTATATCCCTGGTATAGTCACCCTCGACCCCGTATATCCCTCGACCCTTCGGGTCTCGGGATATACTGGATCTTGGGTGACTATACCAGGGATATACTGCCTCCACCCATGGTATAACCTCATATTATGGAAAGTTGTCAAGTAACTCTCAAACTATTGAATATAAACCGCTTCAACCTTGCGTCCTCTAAGAAAAATGTGATAGCGCAAATCTCAATAGTTGACAGTGGCAAGATTTTTTGAGAGGGTGTGTGTCGACTGTGCGACATTTGCCCTGAACTTTATAATCAATATTTCATGCCAATTTAAAAAAGAAAATGTGCAACTTCGATTTTTCAGGTATGTGATTTTTTAGTGTTCTCCAAATATCCCTGCCAAAAAATCTGCCGCCCTATGCCTATGCAAATCTTGTTATATCAAAGTCAATCTTCACACTTGCAAAGAATGCAATGCCTAACTGAGTAGTTCATGTTACTTTTACTTACATTTTTTTCTCGATCAAGAGCAACTTAGATGTTTCTGCTGAATGGAACACCGTTTCTGTCTTAGAAGCCCCTGCAAAGTGACAAGCCAAGATTAATTCTTCCCGGTGTGTCACATATCCGACATGTTAGATCTAGCTTAATAGCTGACTGTCAAGGGTTCATCCTGCAGAGAAGGAGGAGAAGATTATTTTTGACATGAAGCATATAATCTTCTGTGAGGATATTATGACAGGACTGGAGAAGCACTGTAAAATATCTTGTAAATGAGTTTATCTGCATTTGACTATGAATTATTCCTACAATCAAGATTAGCAAGTACACATTTGGTGTATTGTGTTTATGCAAGTGATATTATAAATATTAAAATACCCACCATGTTGTGTATGTAATGAGTCCTGTCACTGACCACTGGTGTCACATATTGACCTGACTTTCAGTGACTTCTCTCCCTAGTCTAAAAAGTTCAGCCCAGCATCACTTTCGTTCATTCAAATTGCACCACTTATATTACAAGAGCTCAAGATTATGATTTGTCAGAAAATGATTGTTTAGAAGGCTAGAATAGAATAGAATATAACTTTATTGAATCCCACCAGGGGTAATTTTGGTACATGCAACACAATGATTCTATATGCATATGTATATATAATGTAAAATACAAAGAATGAATGAGTAAAAACATGTAAAATGTGGCAGTTAAAACATAAATGGTAGAAAATAATCATCACAGGAGTTAAAAGCATATGATGTAAAGTTTATCTATTAAAATCATAGTTATGTCTCTTTATGGCACGAGGAATGAATGAGGAAGTATGTCGGTTGGTTGCTGCATAGGGGAGCCTCATTCTCCCTGATCTGGGTATTATTTGACTCATGAAGATTTCATAAAGAGGATGATGCTGGTCTTCCATTGTTTTCTTCAGTTTGACAGACAGTTCCTTGTTGTATACAGTGTCCACAGTATGCAGCAACCCACCAACAATCCTTCCAGCTTCTCTGATTACTTTGTCTATTCTGGATTTATCACAGCTTCTTATATTGCCACCCCAACAGATCAAACAGTTACGCCACACACTTGCTATCACAGAATCATAAAACATGACTAGAATCTTAGAACTAACATTAAATTGATGGAGTTTACGCAAACAGTACATCCTTGTATTAAGTTCAATGCTGAAAACTATCTAACTGAAAACTACGTAATTAGCACTGTGGATGTCGAATGTCTTTGCTTTGAATCAAATAAGTTTCCTTATCTTGTCCTTTGTAAATTAATTCGATTTAGAACTAAAAAAAAAAATCTATTAATCTCAGAAACATGCAATGAAAGTAATACAATGTCTCCTGTAAATAACTGAAATGGGCAGTGTTTGGCCATCAATTCAATCACAATTCATGACACATAGTGACATACAAACAACACAATGCCTTATGGAGTCAGTTTAGTAAATTTTTGATGCGTTTTTCTCTCGATCATGAGCAAAGTGACAAGCCTGGATTATTTCTTCTCAATGTGTGACATATCCGAAAATGTTGGATCTAGCTTAATAGCTGACTGTCAAGCGTTCATCCTGCAGAAAAGGAGGAGAAGATTATTTTTGACAAGAAGCATACAATCAGGTGTGGTGATATTATGACGGGAGAAGCGCGGCAAAATATGATATTGTAGGGCAATTCCGTAAAGTCTGATTCACAGATTTGACACTTTAGCAGCTTTTGTAGCCCCAGCTTTACACCTCAGCTATTTCATTGTTAAACAGGGATGAGGCCAGGTAATAGGGGTATCAGACAAGCCACCAACCAAAGCTCCAAGTGTAACAGGAGCTGAGCTACTAAGCAAATATCATGGTGTCGGACGTACATCACACGGTGTACGTCCGACACCATGATATTTTTCCATAGCACGACTCCTGTTACACTTGAAGCTTTGGTTGATGGCTTGTCTGATGCCCCTATTACCTGCCCTCATGCCTGGATAACAATGAAATGGCTAAGCTATAATGGTAGGGCTACACAAGCAGCGTAAGTGTCAAATCTGTGAATCAGACTTTATGGAATTGCCCTGTAACTAAGATTATCTGCATTTCAATTTGAATTAGATTGGCATCAAATGAAAATACATGCAGCATAAAATATTTATTTCCTTTACTTGCAACGTTTAATTCAAGAAAGTAAATATTTAATGACTTGTGTCTAAGCAAGTGACAGTTTGCATACCCACCGTATTACGAGTTCGATAATGTCTTTCAGTGCTCTTCCTGTTCTGAAAGTTAGGCCGAGTAATATCACTGATGTCTCAAGCAGTGAAATGGCAACACTTATAACTACATGTATAAATATGTTATCAAAATTTGTACAAATACATGTACATGATTTATATATTGCTGAAATATCTCTTGTTGAGTGGACACATTCAGAGCATCGGTTCAACACAATCTATTCTACAAGCATGTTGACCTCTGCTTTTTGGTATCAAGTAATTCTAATCATGTTATGTTTAATTGCAAGGGTATTTAATTCTGAGGTGCTACTGCATTATGAATGACAACCCAAGGGGCACACAACATAAACACAGAATTGCTTATTGGTGGCGGCTTCATCTATTGTCACGTAAACATGTAGCTATGGTAAAAATCATGTTGCCACAATGTGGACACAAAATTGAGATTTTTTTACAATATACATGCTATCATCATATCTTTATATTTTAGCCCAACGTTGTGATAATTCTAAGTAATTCACACCAACATTGTGATCTCATCACAAAGGTGTTGCGGCGTAAATGTGCCCATTGGCAAAGACCCTAGAGTCAAGGAGGGTAAATCCGTCCACTGTTGGCTAAAACTAGATTTCCAAGAAAATGGTAATAGATGCAAAAATAAAAATTAGTCCATTGGAAGGAGCTATACCCATACTATCATAAGCAGCCAAAATAGTCAAATATTCAAATAATTTCTGTTGAAACCATAGCAACAAACATTGGCACCTAAATCCGTCCACCCTGCTGGTAAATCCGTCCAGCAAGGATGGTAAATCCGTCCACAGGCCATGGTGCAGCCCTCGCCTATCATATCTTGTTATTTTTCCAAGTTTTGCAATTTTTAAAGTCCTACAAAGGTTTTTGTGTCACGTTTTAAATAATGTTTCACTGATTGCACTTGTCATGGCATAATTAAATAATATAGGTTCACTTTGAATAATTTCAATTGACCCCCTCAATTACAATTATATATCCTTCTAACCCTAGCAAAGTGGTATAACTGTTCCTATATAAATTCTGTAATCATGGGAAAGTCATTTATGAATATTTAAATTCATAAAAGTAGTATAAAAGTTGATTTTATGTGGTCGGACGGATTTACAAACCCGCAATCAAGCCACTTTTGAAATAATGTTGGTAATTCCGTCCACTTTTATTTTTATTGTATTTCCTTTCAATGAGTCACAATTTTACAAATCCTGCAAGAATAATTGAATTTTGCACCTCATTCACTGATTTTCAATTTAAATACATTTGTTTGATAACAAAAAAATAGGCATACAATACTAATAAGTCCAAGTTCTGAAAAGTTCAAAATGGCTGTGATGACGTCACAGGATTTGATTGTATTTTATCCTTTGTTTTTAAATGGACCTGAAATATTATTTAAATTGCTAAAAACACCAAAAAAACGGCAAAAGTAGTTGAAAAACGACTTTCTCTTGCCTATAAAACTCAAACAACTCTGACAGATATATTTTTATATCCATATAATAGGGAGTGGACGGATTTACCCTCCTGGACGGAGTTACCATCCTTGACTCTAGTCTCTGCTTGACTCGATCAGTCATGACTTATCTACTTTTCACTAGATCCTTATTCCAATTAAGCCCATTGTGAACCATTTGATTTCCTTATCTTTTGTTGAGTTCAGCATTACCAGATATAATAATGTAATCATTTCATTGGAGCTCCAAGCTCTGCATTTGAGATTAAAAATGATTGATTTCCTCAGTTGCTACTTTCTGGAGGCCTTTTAAAACATTACTGGAAAATGAAGCTCAAAGAAATAGAGTGATATTTAATTGGTTTGATGTTCCATTTCAAGCGCGATAAATTTTAGACATTATGATGGAAAGATTCAAGACAGTTATTTTAATTCAGTTACACATGTATCTCTATTTCACACATGTATCTCTATTTGATATTTCTGTTTGTCAAGAAAAGTTTATATATATATACATATACCGTAATATGGGGTGAATTGGGACAGAATTGGCCGTTTTTCTGTGATAGCATGTGCAGAAATCAACTCAGAAATCGAAATATGGTGTCAAGTTGTTTCTGAGCATAAGGTCTAAGTTTCCATCGGAGTTTGAATTGCTATCTTAAATTGCCTGGGTTCAGGGCCAAAAAACCACTGTCCCAATTCACCCCACAGTTTGGGGTGAATCGGGACACTCCATTATTTCGTCAATTAATACTTCCTGGCTTCTTTAAGTGATTGTTTCTTATGAATGAACATTAGAAAACATCTTCAAAATGCAAAATATGTATTTTGAAGAAAGTCTGAAATCAATTCCATTGATAATATGCAGATTTTAAAAAAAATTGATAAATGACAGAAAAGTATCAAAAACTGCAAATATCTGCTAATTTTGCTGGTGATTATATATTCTGGACTAAAAAAGATGCCAAGTTCAATAATATTTGTAAAAAAACCATGCTTTTACAATCAAATGAAATTTGGTTGAGTATATTTTGATTATTCCCGAAACTTTGCCATCATCCTGGATCTGAACCCATGACCAAACATACATAATTCCTTATCCAGTCTAGTATTCTGGTCCCCTAATACCATTTTAAATTGAAAAAAAGTTTAATGCGAGTTTGATGGCTCTGATATTCATACTTTTTATTGTACTTGCAAAGTTTTGATCAGCTTGTGAGAATTCAATTTCCGCAAGGCCATGTTAAAAGTGCTGCAGCTCCTCAGTGCCTGCAGTCAGAGGAATGAAATTCAACCACAATATACGCTGGTTTGTGTACTATACCTGTGCGAAAAATAAAAATCCTGACACTAGTAGAAGATGTGGTTTTTGGAGGAAATAAAACACTTTCCTGTTCTGTCCCGATTCACCCCAGTGTCCCGATTCACCCCATATTACGGTATATGAGGAATTGGAATTAAATCTAAAAATCTTCACAGGAAGAAGCTTTCTACCAAATATCTTCCAGTAACACTGAAATCAAAGATAAATTCTGTCTTCAGTAGAGCCTCCTGTATCAAAAAATGCAGTCAACTTGCAGCTGTATGACCAAGTTGGAAAAGATGTCAGGCCTACCACCATAAAATCTACAGAAAATCACAATGATGATTGTGTCATTTTGGTTAAAAGGCCAAAGGCCAATTTGGATATGTAGCCCCTGTGAACTTGAAATAGTCATTTTTGGGGACCCAGATGGCCTATTTCTCTTATCCGAGGATTCGATTTTTTGGCCACCCAGGAGACTTCATTGTCTTTGGTTGGAGTAATGGGCACTTGGATAGGGGTCCAATAGGTCGCCAGCTTGGGTCTTGCATCTGAGTCTTGAGTGGATGTCCGGTGGGGGGCTATGTCCTTCTTGTTATCTGTACTTCTCGTATTTCCTGAAAAGAGAACTGGACTGGGTGTGTAGTACAAAGTAGCTGTGGTGACGCAGTTGAGCTGTGTATGTGGAAGCAAAGGAGTGGGTCTGTGCGGGTTGGCAACAGGGCTCCCACCCGCAGTCATGAAGTCATTGGCGTCACCCCATTGTACATACTTGCTTAAGGCCAGTTATGATATGTGGACCTCAGCCTGACTTCTTTTTTAGCTTGTTTATGAGGTGATATGATACATGTGATGAGATACAGAAAATTGCATTAGGCTTATAAATTGTTTTTATACCGCAGCGATGCCCGTTTTTATACACCCATTCAGAAAATGGGAAGCAGATGTGTGAGTTTCCGTTGTTGTTGTGCACTGCTTTAGTTACTTCACGGTTCCTTAATTATAGAAACATGCGTAATATTATCTTGTTAACCATGATTGCTTTATGCTATTATGTCTGTCATCAAGTTGAACAAACTGTCTCTTCCATATATATCAATCTTGATAAAACCTAAGCTCTCTCCATTAATTAGGGCTACCACAAAGTGCCAAAATATTTCAGCCATTGTCAAAGACCATGTGATAATTGATGTCATCAGTCATAGGTTGCTGTTGTCTCTTATGAGCTTCTGTCATGAAGATCCATCATATCTACAGAAAATATCACACCAGAACTTTGCCCTCCTTTCAAGTACTGCCAGTTTGCAAGCAAGTAAATATGACAAATAATATTGGTAAGGATTGATTTATGTTTGGGTCCATCCCTGTTTGGATCCATTACATTATCAATCTATTTAAAACCAATAAAATGCTAAGCTAATCTGTCTTCACACCATATCAATTTGCCATTTGCACTGCAATAAATTGAAGGTTGAATTATTTCCCACATAATATCTGAGATATTCCCTGCCCTTTATCAATGGGGGGGGTGCTAAAGCTCCGTCATGCTTCGGATCTAGGCCTATTTTTTCGGTCATGTGTTTCCAACCTGCAGATCCAATTGGTGCAGTTACGTAGCTTTGGTTTTGCAATTGAACAGAGAATTCTTCCTTGCTACATCATTTCACCCTGGAATGGCTCATGAGTCGATATGATTCAAACCCCTAAATATCCATAGATTGTCCGATCAATGAAAAGGTAATTGAAGTTTGAGCCAATTTGTCTTGAGGCTGTTTGATCATGGCTACCAGTTGCAGAGCGAACGCAAAACCAGTTGCAGAGCGAACGCTAAACTTGGCCAACTTAGCGAAGTACACTCAGAATACTCTGGCTCGTGATGCTCTGATTAAAACTGGTCGCAATGTATTAGGGGAGGCAACGTACAGCAAGACATGGGGCATTGGCATGTCCCTGCATGATCCACGATCAACGGAAGGGAACTGGTCGGGTAGGAATCTTATGGGCAAGATTCTGATGAACATACGGGATTCAATTCTTCGGAATGATGATGAAAAGTCATCCTCCAGAAGATCCGCTTCCCAATACGTTGAAGATGAGAAGTACTGCTGGTTCTGCGGCGAGCAGAATCACATCTCCAAGAACTGTCGACATGGGCGGAAAGTGCAATGCAATACTTGCCTTACCTGGGGTCACAAGGCTAAGTTTTGTTATGCCTAGGTGAAAGGCCATGATGACCGAGCCGATTGTGGACTCTCTCTCATCAGTATTAATTCTTGTTCATATCACCTTGGCTCTTATGACTATTTAGTCTTTCCTGAATCTCGTAACAATGAGCATTTGCATAACAATTTTAATCATTTTAATGATTCATATAAGTATACCTGTTCGGCACAATCCTTTAATATACATAGAAGTTACAGTACTGTTGCTCCAACAAATTATGTTAAACATGTATGTGATCAGATACTTGTTGTGAATAGTGGCAATAATGATGCTGATACCTGGGATGTGTGTGATGTGGATGGTTATGGCAGTTTGCCTACTTGTGATGATGCGGCTGAGAATGTGGGTGCTTGTATGATGGATGTATGTGATAATGTGACTGGCGAAAATGATACTTGTGATGATGAAGTGTGCTATGATGATATTTGCGTGATTAGTGTTTGTGATGATACTTGTGATGATGCATGTACTTGGAAAGATGATTGTGAAAATGGTGCTTGTAAGAATGATACCTGGGATAACGTTGCTCTAGCGAATGGTGTTAGTACGGCTTGTGAATATGGTGCTTGTGCTTGTGACGATACTGATAAAAATGAGACCAGTCATGATAATATGTGTGTTGATGATGCCTGTACTAACAGTTCTTATGATAATACTGGGGCAGACACTTGTGCTGATACCTGTGTTGATACTTATTTGGATGCTTGTAAAGACTCTTCTAAAAACAATGCGTGTGGTGATGATACTTGTGAAAATGGTGTTTATGATAAAACTGCAAATAATGCTTATGAAGATGCATGTGAATATGAGGCTTGTAATTTTGATATATGTGATGATGTTGCTGCTGAAGATAGTGATAGTGTTACATGCATATATGGTGCGTGTGCTGATGCTTGTGTAAATGATGCTTGTGTAAATGATGCTTGTAATAATGATGCCTATACTGATGTTGATAATTCTATTGATAATACATGTTGTAATTTTACAGGGTATGTCATGGATAGCATGAAAAACCTATGTGATAATGATACAAATGGTATTAGAACTAGAAGGCTGCTTAGACTAGGTAACCTTAATACTAGAAGTATTGTCAACAAAATCGATAATTTTTCAGTTTTGACAAAAACATTTAATTTTGATGTGCTAGGTGTAAACGAAACTTGGCTAGATGAGTCCATAAATAATGCAGAAATTGGTGTAGCAGGCTACTCAGTTGTGAGAAAGGATAGAAACAAATTTGGAGGAGGTGTGTGTCTTTACATTAAAGATAGTATCCAATACAAACTGATTGATGATATTGGCAGTTGCATAGAAAGTTTATGGATATCTGTTAAGTTGAAACATAGTGCACTGATTATTGGCACTATCTACAGACCACCAAGTGCAAATCAAGAATATCTAGAGAACATACTAAATGCAGTACAAAGAGCTGTAGACATGTCTGACTCTGTTCTAAAATCTTGATGGTATTTGCTTATAATTATGAATATATATATATATATATATAAATATACGCTTGTTCTTCATATCATTAAAGAAAAAAAAATTATATTATTTATTATAGAAATAGACTTAACTTTGTCCTAATTTCAACTTGTTTAAAATATTGCATAGTGGTACTTGTCTTCATTATGTCGTAATTTTGAGATCTACTGTATGTACATTCTCTTATTTCTCCATAGCTTCATGTGAATAATTTTTCATATGTATGTTCATTTCACGCATGTTTTTTATTTTAACTTTGGCTATTATTATTTTGATATTATATATTTCAGACTTTGTTGTTCTTTTTGTGACTGGAGGACTCGGTGCGTGGGTGCTGCGCAGATGACAAAATACATTGGTATTGTAACCTGACCATAAGTCAACACAATGAGTTTATAAATAATTTTGATGAACATATATCACTTGTAGATTTATTAGAGCTTGAAAATTTAGATGATGATGCAGAACCATCACATAGTATCAAGCACTCAAATTATTACAATGATGCAGAATTTATTGATCTTATGCTTGAAAAAAATTCTTCATTTTCTATCATATCACTCAACTGCCAATCACTTAATGCTAAATTTCAGGATATACAGATTTATGTTGAAAATTATAGGAACAAGGGTTGCATGCCTTCGGTGATCTGCCTTCAAGAGACCTGGCTCAGCAGCGACTCGGATGCTTCTCTGCTTCAACTGGATGGATATAAGCTTCTGTCAAAAGGCAAGTCATGCAGTGCGCATAGTGGAACTGCTATATACGTAAAAGATGGCATTGCATTAAGAGAACTCAATCCAGATATTGTATCTCCACTTTGGGATGGACAATTTATAGAATTAACGTTTGAACGTAAACTAGGTAATGATTATCACACCGACAAATTGGTTGTCATCAATATTTATAGACCACCACGGCCTAGAGTAGATGATATTAATGCTTTTACAGAAGACATGAGCCTTATTTTTCAAACCTATGAAAGAACACATAATGTTATAATTGTTGGTGATTTTAATTTAGATATCCTTAAGTTTCAAAGCAATTTCCACATTAACAACTACCTAGAAAATATTATGTCATCTGGATTCCTTCCAAACATTACATTCCCAACTCGACTAACTAGCCAATCAGGGTCACTGATTGACAATATTTTTTCCAAATTATCTAATACATTTACAAACTCAATCTCTGGTATTTTGTTAAATCAAATTTCTGATCATCTACCTTGCTTTCTGATACTTGATTATTCATTCCAGAAAAAAACCAGCACATACCGTTATATAAGTCTTTCCAATCATGACACGTACCTTAAGTTTAAAGAAGACTTAAACAGTGAAGAATCATTGCATATTCTGAATGATGTAATTGGATCTGATGCAAATGACAGTTATGCTAAATTACATGATCTATTAGAAAACTTAGTTAACAAATATTTTACAAAGAAAAGGGTGAAGTTTAATAAGTTTAAGCATAAGAAACAGAAATGGATGACAGCTGGAATTCTAAAATCCATAGCTTTTCGTGATAAATTGTATCGTGAACTAAAGAAAACATTGGTCACTTCAATGGACTATGCTTCTAAAAAATTTAATTTAAATTCATATAATAAGATATTGAAACAATGCATCAGAAATGCTAAAAAGTTTTATTATGAAAATTGCTTCAGCAGATCAAAGTCTGATATCAAAAAGACCTGGAGTCTGATTAACACCATATTAAATAAAGATACTAACAAAAATAGCTGTCCAATGTCTTTCAATATCAATGGTCATAATGTCAGTGACTTCAATATGATAGTCAATGCATTTAACAAATACTATGTCGAGCTTGGCCCAAATCTTGCTAGTACAATTTTACCATCAAATGATGAGACTTTCCAAGATTATATGCCGAATGTGTCTGAAAATATTTTTAAGTTTAATGAGGTGTCTGAAAGTGATATTATAAAAGTCATAGATAATATAAAACCAAAGACGTCTCAAGGTACAGATCAAATATCAAACAAATTGTTAAAGTTTTTGAAGAAGGAATTATGTCAACCACTTGCCAAAATTATTAATCAATGTTTCCAGACTGGCGTTTTCCCAGACAAATTAAAGATAGCCAAAGTTACCCCTATATTTAAGAAAAATGAAGAAACTCTTTTAAAAAATTATCGCCCTGTTTCCATCTTACCTAGCGTATCAAAGGTCTTCGAGAAAGTAATGTACAATCAAATTTATCAATATTTTACAGAAAATAGACTGTTTTACAAAAGTCAATATGGATTCAGACAAAATCATTCCACAGAATTGGCTGCCATTGAATTAGTTAATAAATTGACATCAGAAATGGACAACAACGAAATTCCTATTAACATATACTTGGATCTTTCGAAGGCCTTTGATACGCTTGACCACACCATATTACTAGAAAAATTACAAATATACGGCATTAAAGACATGGCTATTAACTTACTAACTAACTATCTTTCAAATAGAACACAGTATGTAGAATTTAATGGAATCAAGTCAGATTTACTACCCATAACAACAGGAGTTCCACAAGGATCCATTTTAGGCCCCCTCTTATTTCTTATTTATGTTAATGATATAGCAAAAGCGTCAAATATTTTCTATCCAATAACGTATGCAGATGATTCCACTTTGTTTACAACATTAAAAACTGTCAAGCTTATTGATCAACATATGAATGTTGATGAGATACTAAGTAATGAACTCTCAAAGATTAGTACATGGTTGAAGTTAAATAAATTATCATTGAATTGTGAAAAAACCAAGGCAATGATATTTCACACAAAACAAAGAAAAGTTGATATGCCTAAAATTCACATTAATAACCATGAAATTGAATTTGTAAAACAATTTAACTTTTTGGGTATAATAATTGATGAAAACCTTAACTGGAAAGCCCATTCTAGTAGCGTCAGTATGAAAATATCAAAAACAATTGGTGTACTAAATAGATTAAAAAACATTCTCCCTCCAGAGGTAATTTTACATATTTATAACACCCTCATTTTATCCCATCTTAATTACGGGGTGTTTCTTTGGGGAAGACACTCAAAACAGATAAATGTTCTACAAAAGAAGGCAATAAGAGTATTAACTAGAAGTAGATACAATTCTCACACTAGTACAATTTTCAAGAACTTAAAAATTCTCAAATTTGATGACATATGCGCACTGCATGACTACAAATTACTTTTCAAATTTTTCAATGGAGTACTTCCGGAGTCGCTGTTGTCCTTGGTGGGAGGCAATGAGCAAGCTCATCCAAGGTATGCAACCAGGTTGACAGATCAGCAACTCTTACCTGTTCCGCGAGTAAGACATGAATTTGCAACTCAAAGTTTTTCGTATAAATTACCGAGCATTTTTAACGCCATGAACAAAACAATTAGGGATAAAATTTTTACTCATAGTTTTATAGGGTTTAAAATATATGTGAAAAAATTTTTTAATTAAAAATTATAGTACAAATTGTAGCATCACTAACTGTTATATATGTCTTCGAAATTAACTTTTTTTTTTTTTTTTTTTTTTTTTTTTTTTTTTTTTTTTTTTCTTTTCTTGTTTGTTGATTATTATTATTAATTTACTTATTTCACATGATTATATAGTAAACATTCACTCATTGTTATTTGTAGTATTTTAAAATGATACTTTGTTTCAAGCTGCATCACGCGCACCTGCTCCTCTGGTCACACTACGACTTTGCCAGTCAACATAATATTTCAATAGCCAATGATTTTTTTTTGATTTTTTTTTTTTTTATTATTCTTTTTTTTTTTTTATAACAATTTTTTTTTTTTTTTTTCTCTCCCTTCTTCTTTGCTGTTTCAGTATAATAATTTATATGCATGTAATTAATATTGATAATTTGACTGACTTATATATAATACGAATTATATGTATCTATTGAAAGGTGGCTACTCGCTAGCGGTTTTTTTAAAACCTTTGAGGGGTCTCCTGGCTCTGTTACTTTTTTACTGAGTCTTAATAAATATTGTCTGAGTCTGAGTCTGAGTCTGAGTCTGTTATTGTGATGGGTGACCTTAATTTTGACTGTTATAAAGCTTCAGATACTATTGGTAAGAATCCAATATCTTACATTGAACAACTTTTCGAAATGAAGCAAATTATCTCATCCCCAACAAGAGTAACTCTGAAATCACAATCATTGTTAGATGTTATTCTAACAACAAACTGTGAAAATCATTCAAATACAAATGTTATTGAGGTCACAATGAGTGATCATTACTGTGTTGTCACTGATTATAACACAAAGGTCAACACGAAAACTGTCAACCACAAAGAAATTACCTTCAGGGACTATGGCAATTTTTGTCAAGAAATGTTCCTTGCTGAATTGTCCAAATGTCCAGCTATCGTCTCTATTGATTTTGAAAGTCATGAATTGGAAGACAGGTGGAATATTTTCAAAAATGCCTTCTTAGACATAAGCAAAAAACATGCTCCTTTTAAAACAATGAGGCTCAAAGATAGAAACAATCCTTGGGTAACTCGTGATTCAGTCATTAAAATGTACAGAAGGGATTATCTCAAGAGGAAAGCTATTAAAAACAATGACCAAGTCATGTTTACAGAATATAAGAATTTGAGAAATGAAATCACAAGTGATATTCGAAGAGGCAGAAGTACTTATTATCAAGATAAACTTAGTTCATGTGCAGGAAATTCTAGAAAGACTTGGAAAATTATAAATGAGGCCACAAGATCCAAACATCACACTGAGCCACCATCTAATTTGACTCCCACGTTGTTTAATAACTATTTTAGCTCTATTGGGAAAAAAGTTATTGCAGATACTCAAAGTAGGCCTGAAAATATTCCATGGAAACAGCCGCCTTGTAAATTTAAGTTTGCTTTCAGTCACATTAATGAAAAATGTGTACTTGATAACCTACATAAATTGGGTTCTGACCCAAGAAATGATGTATTAGGTTTTGACTACAATTTACTGTATTGCAGCCGCTATATTATTACTCCATTACTTTGTAAATTGTTTAATGTTTCATTGTCCACCTCTACTGTGTTAGAAGACTGGAAGTTTGCTCGAGTCACCCCTGTGTACAAAGACAAGGGTGACATCTCTGATATGAATAACTACAGACCAATTTCAGTAATTAGACACATTGCAAAAATTCTTGAATCGCCAGTCCACTCACAATTACTTAAATATTTCATTATTAATAATTTTATAACACCTGACCAATCTGCTTACCTTAAAGGACATAATACTCAGACAGCCCTCCATCGTGTAATTGATGACTGTATTGATAATATTTGCAGCAAGACTTATACTGGAATCTGTTCATTTGATATAAGAAAATGTTTTGACTCTATTGATCATGATCTCCTTTTAGCCAAAATGAAATTTTATGGAATTACTGATACGGAACATGACTGGTTGAACTCTTACCTGACGCATAGAAATCAGATTGTTACGTTTAATGGCAAAGTGTCTGACACACAAAATATTTCCATAGGGGTGCCTCAAGGTTCTATACTAGGACCATTGTTATTTGTTATTTTTGTTAATGACATCAGCCAGCATGTTGGTATTGCCACAGCAAATCTGTATGCTGATGACACTTTAATTTATTGTAATGGAAATTCAGTAGCTGATGTCCAGGACAAACTACAAAGTTGTGTAAATGATGTGTTTAAATGGTATCAAGGCAACAATATTGTAATCAATACTGATAAGTCGTGTTCTATGATTATTAATCCGAGAAGAAATACATCAAACTGCACTCTTGATATTGCTATAAATGATTGTATGATAAATCAAGTTAATGTTTTGAAATATCTTGGATTGGAAATTGATGAAGCCCTCACCTGGAATGTCAACATTACTAAATTATGCAAAAAGCTGTCTTTTAAAATTTCTAAATTTGCAAGACTCAGTAAAGTGCTTCATAGAACGATCCTTATCAAAATATATAACGCAACTATACAACCTTGCATTGACTATGCCATTTCTGTATGGGGAAGTACAAGTCAGTTTAATTTAGATAAAGTACAGAGACTACAGAACCATTGTGCTCGAATAATTGAAAGAAACTTTGACTATGTAAATGTAAGAGGTCTAGATCTTGTATCCTATCTAGGTTGGATGAACATTTTATTAATTTTCAAATGCGTACATGGTTTAGCACCGAACTATCTTACCAATAATGTTGTGTTTGAGTTTGAGGTTTCCAATAAGATAACAAGGAAACATGATATGAATTTGCACTTGAGTTTACCTGAAACTGAGTTTCAGAAAAAGATGTTATTTTATGATGGAGCAAAGGAATGGAATCGGTTGCCATCATTCTTGAAAGATTGCAGTGATATCAATAAGTTTAAAAGAATGTTGAAAAGTTATATTAAGAATAATAATTAATTTTGTTGTTAAGGATTGTGCCAATTTTTGTTGTTATTAAGGATTGTGTTATTTGTTTTACAGTTTTTAAACACTCTTTACTGATTTTACTATTTTATATCATGTTTTTACTTGTTACTTTTTTATTCATTGTACTGCTGTACTGATTTTTTATTACACTTGTTCTTGTTCTAATTCCTAAGGGCCCGGTTGAAAAACAGCGTTGCTGATCCGGTCTTACCCTTACAAAATATATTTCAAATAAAAAAAAAATAAAAAAAATCAATAGGTTGATGTCCTTTTGGCAGAATCAATAGGATTGACCCATTTCCAACCATAATCTGCTTACTTTGCTTTGATTCTCTTATCTGTAAGAATTGATGTTTCGCCATTGGATTTTTCGTCTTTCATGTTTGT
>JAPTHN010000001.1:8960159-9145907 GCA_026936325.1 Platynereis dumerilii | reverse complement strand
GACCTATCACTCACACCATTATGGCTTGTTTTGGTTTATTTAAGTATAATCAATTGTTAAGTACTGTTGAGGAGGACAGAAATTAAATGAAGGCCCCAAAATCAATCAGGCGGAACAAGAAACATTTTAATGTTGCAGGGCAAAAGCAGATTGACTGAAACAGAGAGAATAATGTGATAAAAAGGTAAACTATTGTGAGGGTGTACTTACTTTTGCAATGGGCTATTTTTTCATTTGAGGTCAAAGGTCAAAATGACATTGATATTTCAAGAAATCCAAATTACATATTATGTAAGACTTCTAAGAGATGCACTTTATTGCAAAAATTAGATAATAATCATGACCTGATATTAATTAACCAGCCAAATGCAACAATCCTGCAGGGGTGTACTTACTTTCGAGAGCAACTGTACACCACCAGGACGAAGTATGTGGAAAATTGGTCAACAGAATCACTGCACATGTGGGAAATGGATGGTGGTTGTCTGTCAGACAATGAATTTTAGTTAGTATTGTATTAAACAAACAGCCCAAATTTACATTGTAAGAGCTCTGTGGAGAATTATGGACACAGGGGACATAGCTGTCAACAAGTACTAACAAAAGAACATTGCACCAACATTACCGCTAAGAGGTCTTAATGCAAAGAAGAGCCAATGCACAAAACAAAATATCCAATTTCACCTCTGATAACTTCATGAAGTAGGAGAAAGATTTTTGGGATAAGTTATGAATCTCGACTGTACTTGAAACCAGATGAAGTGACATTTTTATTGCATTGGAGGCTATCCGGCTGTGTTGAGGCAAAGTGTGTTTGACAATACTTACCTACAGCTCCGTCCACTATGCCTGTAACTCTCCACAGAACTCCTACTTTGTTAATTTTGGGATGTGATCCACCTTTTTGACCAAAGTGCATTCTTGTTCTGCAGATAGGTCCCATCTATTTACTATTTATGCAATGATTCTGTTGACCGATAGGCTGCAGAGCCCTCGATGGTCATCTAGATGAAGACATTGGCCTGTTAAATTGTTTACATACCACATGATATCAGCGCCCAGACTCTCTGAATTTGATTGCCATTGTTTCGATGTATTTTCTTTGTGTTTTTTCTCCGTTTAAAATATTTTGAAATTTCAGATGAAATATGTGAGCAGTAACTTATCACATCCCGCGAAAAAAACTAGGTCAGTCAATTTGTTGCCGATCAGAAATTAACAAAACCTCATCAGACATTGAGGCATCACTTTCTGACATAAATTTCCATTGTTTAGTTGGTTTACCAATGCTTATTTTGCATATATTGGAGAAATATCCAAGTGTATGATTTCTTTTGACCCACCCAATTTTTGACATTTTGAATTCAGAGCCTCTTAACAACTGCGAATCATAATTTATTCCGGGTTTTTTTTCACTGCCATGAGTTGAAAAACAATCACAACAAATAATCTGAAGTGTTTTCATTCCAATATAAGCAGGTTTTATGCTGCCACATAACTTTGAAAACAGCAGCCCTCGCTGTATGAATACATTCGACCTCAACTGTATCTATATATCTACCTACCTATCCACTTAATAATTGAGTGCCAGTCAGGAGAGCAGAGAATGTCTCTCTTGAAATGAATGAGTATGTTATCAGATGACGAGCACACATGCCACACCCCCTCACGGAAATCTACGAAGCGAAGAGACTGAGATTCAGTCTACATCACACTAAAAAATATTGAAGTAACTCTTTCATCAGAAAGAGTGATTGTTCAGCTTCATACAGGCGATAATTGCCATGTGCTTTGTCAATTAGTCTTAGGAATTGATATTCTGAGGAATGAATAGATGTTTGAGGGGGGTAATATATCAAAGGGATAGTGTAATGGACACTATGATGTATCCTTAAGTAAATTTTGTGAAGAAATTGGCACTGAATGAAAGAATTGATATGGAGTGTTTGCCGGCAGTTATTTAAAAAACGAAATTAGAAAAAAAAAGGTTAACAGAAAAGAGCCTTGAAAAGAGGGATATTGTCGCCGTGGTAAGTTAGCAATGACCTATCGCGTAAAATATAATGTGCAAGCAGTTTCGACAATAGATTTATGTCCCCCCTGATGTCAAAATAGGTCTAATTTCAAGATTTAGAACCAATCAGTTGTCTGACTGCTGTGTCCTCTTCCTCTGCTGATAAATTAACCAAACGAGTGCGTAAATATGATACAGTAAGCCAAGATAATCGAACCATCCATCCATTATTTCAAAATAAAGGCTATTCTAAATGTGATAAAATGCCACAGACTATATTGTTTCCTTTTCCAACTATACACAGCTGCAGCTGCATACCACATAGTACACAAGCAGCACCAGACAACTAAATACATAGCCCTTGGTTTGCGCAGCTGTATTAGTTCACTCTCTTACCAGAAAGGAAAACAGATGTTTGTGAAACAGAGGAAAAACATATTTTAGAAGAGAGCACAACGAAAGAAAAAGAAAGTTGGTCAACCTCCCCGCTCTTTCAACATTAATGCCATTATCTATTCTCTCAAATATACACAGGAATCTTATGGATGGACCAACAGATATAAATAAATATTTTCATTTGTATTAAAAGGCCAAAAGACAGAGAAAGATAGGTCAAATTCACATGCAGCTTTTCTGAGAGATTTTCATGCTTCTAAGGCAAAATTACGGGATTATTGTACATATCTAACCTTATTACTCTTTATTAGGACAGACACACAAGTTATCAATCCTGACAATTATGGTATACACTGATTAATGAAAGTCACCCTGAGTGTCAGTTACTTTGTGGTATTGTCCCATATTCAACTACCTACCGAATTTTTTTTTTATTGAATAAAAAGACACATTGTTACGATATAACATTGTCATCCTCAGTCTGGATGGCGCAGTGAATGAGCATGGCCTGCTCTGCAGAAGGTCTTTGCCTGCATGTGCTCATACTCTGCATGGGCGGTGAATCCCAAATATTTTCCGTGCACCAGCTTAGAATCCCTAGTGGATGTCAATTGAATGAGATGTTGAACTGGCGTCTGTGTTTGGGCAAGTACAAGGTCCCTCACACGAGGTAAAAGTGCAACATCTCTTGTTATGCCTGCCATTTTGCCATTCTAGCCTCGTGACTATCTAAGTTTTGGCTGCAATACTGACAACTGGACTATTCGACACCTCTGTCAGCCAATCCCATGCTATTATTTCAGGGTGATAATTCCCATATTCTTTGTTGTCCACATATAGTATCATGTTTGATAGTTTGTCCCATTGCATAAGCAGGTTATTCACCATGAGATCTTGAATAATGTGTTTATCACACGTTGAGTTAAAGCTCGATCTCAGGTGATAAATCAATTAGTCCCTCTCCCGTCGTAGATAACCTATTCATTTCTCTATATCTCCAGAGGATGCTTTTTTCATGTGTAAGGATATTCTAAGAAAACCGGAGAGAAGTTATGCTAAATTTGATAAAGTCAGTTTAGGATTCAATGGCAGAAAGTGATTGATATTGCCCTTTTGGTTTCCTTGACATCAATATTTTTAAGCTCACACTCTATTAGATGGTGAAAACAAAACAAGGAAATTTATTCCCCCAACAGCTGAAAACAAAAAAATTAATTGCATTTACTCCATGCTAAACGGCAGAATTAAAATTCGAATAATTATATATAACCAGCTAAATTTCATTAAAATGAAAAATGTCAAGTTCTTTCAAATGTCAGGTGATTCTAATGAGCATCGTTATCTCTTGTTATGACAGGCCTCAATTTAGTAGAGCTTTGAAAGTAGTTATTGAAGGCATTAAAAACAATATAAGAAAGGGGCTGATTTTTTTAATTCGGATACATTCCACATATGGCCATCCGTATTTTATCATGTAATATGTAAAATGTAAGAGACAAATGTATCTCTTATGCTGTCAAGTATATATATTTGGCTTCGTTTCCCTCAATCACATTTACCTTCTCAAACTTCTCGGACCCAAAAATAGCCATATTTTTGAAGCCACATACATATTGCAACTTTGTCAAAATATCTGTCTATCTATCCATATATCAATCTATCTATCTATCTACCTACCTATCCACTTAATAATTGAGTGCCAGTCAGGAGAACAGAGAATGTCTCTCTTGAAATGAATTAGTATGTTATCAGATGACGTGCACACATGCCACACCCCCCTCACGGAAATCTACGAAGAGAAGAGACTGAGATTCAGTCTACCGCACACCAATGCTGCAATATCTCAAGTTGACAAATTATGCATCATCTGCTCTCACGATTACCTCTTTTTGCCTACTAGATGACACGTTCAAGTGATCACATGACACTAAAAATTATTCAAGCAACTCTTTCATCACAAAGAGTGATTGTTCAGCTCTATAAGGCAATAATTGCCATGTGCTTAGTCAATTAGTCTTGCAAATTGATACTCTGAGAAATGAATAGATGTTTGAGGGGGGTAATATATCAAAGGGATACTGTAATGGACCCCATGATGTATCTTTACCCCAGCACACAATCTGTTTTCAAGAACATTTTGTAAAGAAATTGGTGCTGAATGAAAGAATTGATATGCAGTGTTTGCCTGCAGTGATTTAAAGAAATGAAATTGGCAAAAAATAACTGATTAACAAGAAAAGAGCCTTGAAAAGAGGGATATAGTCGCCATGGTAGTTCAACCATGAACTTGAGCGTAAAATAGAACTTGCAAGCAGTTTCGACAATAAATCGGCATCCTCCTGATGTCAAAATTGGTCAATTGCAGACAGGGATATACAAAGACGGTATTCAGGATTACAACTTTTCACTTAAAACAAGTTGGTCCCCAAAACTTTCCAGGAATGAACATATTTTGGATGTGTTATATGAACACCTAAATCTTTCAAGTTTACCATACTGATGACCTTATAAGTATACAATAGGCCCTGATAGTGGAACTCTCCTTTTTTCTACTCTCTGACGTCGCCGTGCAGAAATAAAGTTTTTCCGGGAACACGCCGCCATTTTATACCATTGCCGATATGATGGACGCTTGGATTCCGGGCTACAGGACAGTTATCAAAGTAATAAAACACTAAGGATTGTATCGCCAAGCCTTAAATGGAATGTTAACCATGGATTCCGACCATTATCCAGTCGATTGATGACATATATCTTCAGTTATGGCCCAGCCAAGGCAGAAAAATGTGGCGGGAATCGGGCTGACTGACGATCACAGGTATGTCTCATAACACTGGCAGGATCCAAGGATTGGTGACCTTGACATCAATTTTTTCAAGCTAACACTATGCCAGATGGCGCAAACAGAACAAGGAAATTTATTCCCCAGCTGCAACCAAGAAATAGAATTTAGTCCATTCTTAATGGCGTACTTAAAATTAATATTCAATTACTAGCTAAATTTCATCAAGAAAAAATGTCAAGTTCTTTCAAATGTCTGGTTGTTCTAGCGACCCTCTTTATCTCTTGTCAAGATGGGCCATAATTGAGTTGAGCTTTGAAAGTAGGTTATCAAAGGCATTAAAAATAAAATAAAAAAAGACGTTAGTTTTTTCAAAATGGGCACATTCCACAAATGGATATCCGTATTTTATCATGTCTTCCAACATCAAATCGTTCTGCAAACTATGCCCCACCCGATGACCGCATTTCATAAAGTTTTCCCACAGCATCGAGAGGCACTGTATGCCAAATAAATGTATATCACTAAGCATATACCTATCCTTCCACTTAATAATTGAGTTGCAGTCAAGGTAACAGGGATTATCTCTCAAGAAATGAATGCGTGTATTACAATTGCATTCACTCAGATTAAAATTTTGGTAAAAATACCCTTGGTATTAAGATAAGACTCACTGACAAAAGAGTGTCTTTTGCAGTGATGTACTTATACACCATTAGTCTAACTCTTTTAAATAAAATGCCTTACAAGACAGACTGGACAGTCAGGCTATCCGCTGACCAATGCTGCAATAACTCAAGTTGACAAAGTATGCATCATCTGCTCTCATGATTACCTTTTTTGCCTATTAGATGAGACGTTCAAGTGAATACATCACGCTAAAAAATATTGAAGCAACTCTTTCATCACAAAGAGTGATTTTTCAGCTTTATACAGGCGATGATTGCCATGTGCTTTGTCAATTAGTCTTGGAAATTGATAATCTGAGGAATAAATAGATGTTTTGAGGGGACTAATATACTATCAAAGGGATAATGTAATGGACACTATGATGCATCTTTAACCCAGCACACTATCTGTTTTCATGCACATTTGACAAAGAAATTGGTACTGAGTGAAAGAATTGATAAAGAATGAATGCCTGCATCAATTTAAAAAAATGAAATAGGCAAACAATAAATATTTAACAAGAAAAGAACCTTGAAAAGAGGGATATAGTCGCCGTGGTATTTAACCGTGACCTAACGCGTAAAATAGAACTTGCAAGCAGTTTTGACAGATTTATGTCCCCCTGATGTCAAAATAGGTCCAATTGCCGACAGGGATATAGAGAGATGCTTTTCACAATTTCAACCAAGATTTAGAAACAATCAGTTGTCTGACTGCTGTGTCCTCTTCCTCTGCTGATAAAATAACCAAAAGCATAAATATATTACATTAAGTCCCAATAATTGAACCATCCATCCAGTGTTTCCAAATAAAGTCTATTCTACATGAGATAAAATGTTATAGACTACATTGTTTCCTTTTCCAACTATACGCAGCTGCACTGAGGCATACTACTCAGTACACAAGCAGCACCAGACAACTAAATAAATAGCCCTTGGTTTGCGCAGCTGTATTAGTTCACTCTCTTACCAGAAAGGAAAACAGATGTTTGCAAAACAGAGGAAAAATATATTTTAGGAGAGAGCACAAAGAAGGAGAAAAAGAAAGTTGGTCAACCTCCCTGCTCTTTCAACAACAATGGCCTAATCTATTCTATCAAATACACACAGGAATCTTATGGATGGACCAATAGATATAAATAAGTTGTTTCATTTGTATTAAAAGGCCAAAAGAAAGAGAAAGATAGGTCCAATTCATATGCAGCTTTTCCAAAGGTTTTCTGATGATGTTTCATAAGTTTCATGCTTCTCAGGCAAAGGTATAGGATAATTGTACATATCTAACCCTATCTTATTGATTACTAGGACAGACACATATGTTATCAGTGTACTGACATTCTGACAATATGATATACACTGATTAATGGAAGTAACCCTCAGGGTCAGTTACTTTGTGGTATTGTCCAAATTCAATTATCTATACAGAATATTTTCTGATTGAATAAACAGGCACATTGTTACAAATGGGTTCAAACTCCAGATGGTGAATCCAACTGATTTTTGTGAACTGGCTGGTAGAATCACCAGTGGACATTGTTTGCATGAGATGTTGGATTTTCGACCATATGTGTCTGTTTTGGGCAAGTATAAAGTCCCTCACATGAGGTAAATATGTAAAATCATGAGAACTCTTGTGCCATCTCCTATTTTGCCAATCAAAACTACCTATAGGCAGCACTACTAACCATATAATTTATCCATATACATGTTTATCTCCAGAGGAAGCTCTTTTCATGTGCAAGAATTTTCTAAGAAAAACTGTAGAGAAAGTACGCTCAGGGCGGACTGGCCTATGTGGCAGAGTGGCAGCAGCCACGGCCCCAACCACTCAGGGGGGCCCATACAAGGTGAAAAAAATAAATAAAAAAGCCAAATGTCAAAATTTGTGACTGCATGATACAATCAAACTTTCAGGTTAGGGCCGAAATATGAGAGGGTCTTCTTTCGGAAATGGCCCTTCGCTCCTTCCATCTTGGTATAAATGAAGTAATGCTGAAAATACGAATGTGGGTGAACATCAACTTATTCTGCCACTGGCTTGGAATGCCGCCAGTCTGCCCCTGAGTACGCTGTTGTACAATATTTAGGGTTTTGAGAAAATGACTCATCTAAGCAAATCTGTTTATGATTCTAAGGCAGAAAATCTTTAATATTATACCTTTTTGGTGACATCAATATTTTCAAGCTAACACTCTACCAGATGGCGAAAACAGAACAAGGAAATTTATTCCCCAGCTGCAACCAAAGAAATAGAATTAAGTCCATTCTTCATGGCGTACTTAAATTTTCAATAACTAGCTAAATTTCATCAAGAAAAAATGTCAAGTTCTTTCAAATATCTGGTTGTTCTAACCAGCCTCATTATCTTTTGTTAAGATGGGCCATAATTGAGTAGAGCTTTGACAGTAGTTTATAGAAGGCATTAAAATAAAATAAAATAAGACGCTAGTTTTTTCAAAGTGGGCACATTCCACAAATGGCCTTCTGTATTTTATCATGTCGTGCAACATCTCATCGTTCTGCAAACTATGCCCGATCCGGTGTCCGCATTTTATAAAGTTTTCCCTCAGCATCGAGAGGCCCTGTATGCCAAATACATGTACATCACTAAGCATATATCTATCTTTCCACTGCTTAATAATTGAGTTGCAGTCCAGGAAAGACAGAATGTGTGTTACCAAATGACGAGCACAATGCATTACAACTACATTCACTCAAATTTGTTAAAAATACAGTGATGTATTTTCATCTTTAGTCTGTCTCTTTCAAAACAAATGCCGTACAAGATAGACTGGACATTCTGGCTATTTGCAGGCCAATACTGCAATAAATCTTGGTTGACAAATATGCATCATCTTCTCTTTCGATAACTTTTTATGTCACTAGACGTTCAAGTGATTGCATCATGTTAAAAATATTGAAGTGACTCTTTCATCACAAAGAGTGATTGTTCAGCTCTAAACAGGCGATGATTGCCATGTGCTTTGTCAATTAGTCTTGGGAATTGTTACTCTGAGGAATAAATAGATGTTTGAGGGGACTAATATATCAAAGGGATAATGTAATGGACGCTATGATGTATCTTTGACCCAGCACACTATCCGTTTCACATACATTAAAGAAACTGGAACTGAATCTCATAATTGATATGGAGTGCATGCCAGTGGTTATTCGAAAAAGAAAAATAATAAAAGCAGCAACAGAAAGCAGAGTCTGAGAGATTCTATAAGCTTCAGGAATGGAAATGGTTCGCAATTAAATAATGGCCTGATTAATTTGTTGTTAAAGCAAAATTTGAAAATAAAAGAGACCAAGTGGTCCATTTGATTGTTTTTGCCTCTTCCTTCAAATTTCTTTGGGTGTCTAGGATTAACGATCCACAGGGTTGTTTTTTGTAGCACAGTTTATGACATTATCAAGTTTTTCTGTGCTAGTTTCTCTGTATACTTTGAGAAATAGAACAAGATGTGGTCTTGACGTTTGGCAAGCCATGAATGTTGAACTACAGTTTGAGTTTGCCCTTCCTTCTGTCCTAACTAGTATAGTTATTATCCTAACAAAGTACAGGCTACAACAGCTTGCTTAAGTTGCGAACGTGAGTGAGCAGGCTACAACATTTCACTGGTGGTGCTGCCCCTGAAGTCCGAATTACATGCATTTCTGAAGCAACCAAGTTCATTTCTGCTGAGTTCTGCATGCTGCTTAGCGCGGAACTTTGGGGCAATTTTTCTAGTGACCTAGAGGCCAATTCGATACCCATTTCGACTTGAATTTCGTCAGTCTGCAGCCTCGCTCACCTGCTTTAAAACATGTGCATAGCAGATTGTTAGTCAGACCAAAGTACACAAATATAGGAAGTACCGCTCAAATGATCGACCCTTCCATCCATACTTTCAAAGTAAAGGCCAATCTACATGAGATGAGGTGTTATTTAATTGTTGCTCTTTCCTACTATACAACATTGCAAAGCTACACACTGCTCAGTATACAGGCAGCACCAGACAACTAAACAAATAGCCTTTGGTTTGCACAGCTGTATTAGTTCACTCTCTTACCAGAAAGGGAAACACATGTTTGTGAACACCGGGGAAAATATATATTAGGAGAGAGCACACATGAGGAGAAAAAGAAAGTTATTCAACCTCCCCGCTCTTTCAGCTAAGGCGCTCTTACTTAACAGATACGCTTGCGAATAATATGGACAGACAGGTAGATAAATAAATAGCTACCTTTGTATTAATATAGACGGAGAGGAAAAATGGTAAATACCTGGTAAGTACAGCTTTTCAGACACCATTTTCTGAAGATGTTTCATAAATTCCATGCTCCTAAGGAAAGATTCACCGTTATTTTACATATCTACACTATCACAGATTATTATGACAGACACACATGTCTTCAATACTGACTATCTATTGGTACTATGATAAATGGAAGCCAGCCTGAGGGTCAGTTACTCTGCGGTATTGTCCCAAATTGAATTATCAATACCAAAACTCCCTGAATCAATGAAGAGGGGCTGTGTTACAAAATTTAACATAGATACCAGTATTACAATTCTCCATCTGGTTGGCCGACAGCATGGCCTGCTCTACAGAAGGTGCAATCCTCCATCTGGGCGAGTTTGGCCTGCTCCACTGAAAGTCTTTGCTGCTTGAGTTCAAACTCAAGGCAGTGAATACAAAATATATTTTAATCCCAGTAGGAGGGAGTTCCCCCGTGGCCTAATTGGTAAGTGCGCTTGTCAACTAGCTTTGAGGGCGTGGGTTCAAATCTCAACCCGGGAACTCACTTTAGTCCAAGCCCATGGGACATTAAATGGAGGCAGGTTGTATCCAGTATTCTATGCTGGGGCAACTGATAGATAGATAGATAGATAGATAGATAGATAGATATGGTAAGTGCAGCCCTCTAAGCCCAGTTCTGGGCGCTCACGAGGGTTGATTGATGAGATGGGAGAGAGAGCGGGAGTCCTCAACATGTTACACATTTACCCCATGTGAGGGATCTTTTACTTGCCCAGCATAGACACTGATACAAGGGGCCGCCAATTTAACGTCTCATCCGAACGACATCCAGCTGGGATTTTGCTCATGAAGGTATACTGAAAATTTTGGGTTCCCCACCCGGGGTTCGAACCCATGCAGGCAAAGACCTTCAGCGGAGCAGGCGGGAACCTTAACCACTTGGCCACCCAGCTGCCTGGGCATCCCTGAATTAATAGGGTATGTGCCAGACTCACAGTCTTCTCATCTCATCATCATACGGCGATCGCCTGCCTCGATATAGCCCACTAAGGTGCTGCAGAGGCGTAAAACACAAACAAACAAAACAAAATCCCAGTAGGAGGTCATTTGTATGGGGCGTTAAACTGAAATCCCTTTTCTTAATGTCTGTGCTGGTACGCCGGGCTTGCAAGTAAAATGTCCCTATCATGAGATACAACAAATGTGTAAAAAATTATCAGAACTGCATGCTCTGCCAATATATTCCCTCTTGAGCACCCATGCAAACTTTTTACAGTCTGTCACTTTGATACAGAAAAAGAATGGACTGTTGCACTGTGAAAACGACACTTCGTATGTCATCATGCTGATGATTTGTCATGATCATATCCAATACTTTTAATGTTAATTTGATTTAAGGAGACTTATATATCCTGTTTGTTGGTTCTTCTTCTTCTTCTTTGTGTACTTTCCCACATCCAGTGGGTTACTGTCTCCTGTAAGAGAGATAGTGGTACTAGGTTATGGTGTTGTGTTGAGGTGGTTGATTGCTTTGATTAGTTTTTCACTTGTTTGTTTGAGGCTTTCTTTGCTTTCTGAGAAGATTTCTTCTGTTGTTGTTGTTGTCGGGATTATTCTTCTGTCGATGGCTGTACATTCTTCTAGTATGTGTTGTTGAGTTTCCGTGGTGTTTGAGCAGAATCTGCAATGTAGGTTTGGGTATTTGTTTTTGTAATTGTTCTTCACTGGGATCATTCTTGATCTTGCTTTGAAAATGGCGCTCACTTGCATTCTGTTGAATTGGTTTATATATGATTGTCCTTTTTTTCCTTGTGCTCTTTTGTTGTCTATCAAGAATTTAACCTTTGATTTTTCCTGTCCTTTTATGGTCAGGTTATCGGTCCATGCTTGTTGCGTTGTCTTCAGGACCTTGTGGCGTGACATTTGGTCATATGGGTTCTTTGACTTATATATATCTTTTTGAATTCTTTCGAAGTCTTCTATCCAGCTGTTTTTGTCTCTCTTTTGGGTGACCTTTTCTAGGAGTTTGTTGTTTTTCTTGGATATTGATGTCCAGTAGTTTGTTTTGTCCTTTAGGATGGTGTGTTCTATGTTCAGTAGCCCGGTTTCGATGTAGATTGCTTCTCTTGGGGTGGAGGTTGGGGTCTGGAGGATTCTTTTGATGATGTTGTCTAGAATTTTGTTTAGTTCCTTCATTTTGGTTTTGTTCCATATGGTACTTACTGCTCCATATGTGATTATGGGGATGATGCATGAGTTGACAAGTTTCCATATTGTTCCCATTTCTATACTTTTGAGGTCTTTTGATCCTGCTATTGACAGGATGGTTTGGTACGCTGCTTCAGCTTTTTGGGTCCTTGGAATTCATTCCAAGACCATTGTCGTCAGCTTCATTTCCTGTGAACAGGCAAAGTTGGTGTACTCACTAAAACATTTCACAGACAAAATGACAACCCCAACAGATGTGCCCTTGTGATCAAGATGGTGCTTATGCACCCCTGGCTACAATATTGTGTTTATCAGTGCTCAAATTTTCTTCTATTAAACATATTTCTTCTGAGCTGTCAGCACTTCACACAAAAACTGGTTTCTGTATACACACCAAAAGTTGGACTGTGCTGCCCCCTTGTGCATAGTCACAATATACTGCTTTCTTATACCTAACTTGATAGATTGTTGGTAGAATATTGAAGAGGCCCAACTTGTTGAAATAGACCAAGGACCCGATGCATGCATTGCATGCTATTTTCTCCTTATGTCATTTATGTGGTCTTTGTTGTTTCTCTTATTGTTAATCATCATTCCCAGGTACTTATATTTTTCCTCCCAGTCTAAGTCCATTTGACAGCAAACGAAAGGATTATGCATCTGAATTTCACTCTAAAATCAGTTATGACAAGTCAAATGGTCTACTCTTGGTCATGACTAATAAAACAGACACTATGTTTCCCATGGTGAAAGTAGAGAAGATGACACTTCATCGGCTATCATGAGGCACAAAGTGCATTTTTCACAGTGAACTGGTCCTAAATGTTTCAATATCAAAGTGACAGACTGTAAAGCCCACGCTCTGCTTGATGACAAAACAGAACACAGAAATTTATTCTGCAGCTGCTAGGAAATGTTACTCCAGGGATAACAGTGGTCTTAAGTTTCTGATAAGCAGCTAATTTCACCACAACGAAAAACGTCAAGTTGTTTCAAATGCTTTGTAGTTTTAATGAGCTTCGTTATTTCTTGTAAAGATGAGACGCAATTAAGGTGGCTCGATACTCATGAACTTTCCAAGATAGGATTTCTTAAAAATAGTTTAAAATGATCCTAAAAATAGTTTATAGCAAGGATATATAAACGAAAGTGGTCGCTACCAGCCTTTCTTTCAAAATATTTAAGGTTATGTAAAAGAAAGTCAGTCCACGTAAACCTAAAAAACTCAGTTTTTTTCGTAAATTTTTCATTGTGAAGTTTTCCATGCCATTCAGTGGCCATTCATGCTATGTTAATAAATGATGCATGGAATTAAAGAGGACAGTTTTATGGAAAAGATAGTGACAGTTTCAGAAAGATATATTTAATTTAAAAGGATTTCCAAGGGGCTCGGAATAAAAGTTTCGATTTTGAAAATTTAAACTTTTTTATAAAACATAGTGCTAAAAAAAATTGACGGGATAGGATTTTGTATTTCTTTGTCATTTACTTCCAAAAATAGTGGGGAACAATATGATGATACAGACAAGCCTTGCTACCACACCTGAAATTGATATACAGATTTATTTAAATCACAAAGTCATTTTCGAGAAATTAGCCCTGCTTTGCGAAAATCACCTGTAAAAAAATTCGGTTATGAGTATCAAACTAAAACTCCGGTTGTGTGTAGTCCTCTTCATCTAATGCTCCAAACGAGAAGTCTCTAACCCCAATCGAAGTGGCGCAAATTGCAAACGAAGCGGCCGATGCATGGAATTCTCAAAAGTAAAAAAAAGCCTGAAACAGTGTCAGCTGCAATGGTGACGTTACGATAGATAGGGCCTGTCTGGCTGCGCGTGAATGTGCGCTAACTACCATTCCACACGCGTAGCGAGCCACCTTAAGTAGACTTTTAAAAGTATGTGACAGAATGCTTTTAAATAGAAAATGGACACAGAATTTATCATACCGTAAAAGTGGAAATATAAGACAAAAATTCGATTTTAGAACTAGCACCAACAGCTGTTTGAATTATGATTGTTCAAGATGAAGTGTTGGAGATTCATTTCTTTTCTACAGTTCCTTTACAAGTTCAGGGGGCGACCATTTAATAATGAGGAGCGGGTTTTTTTCCGAGGCGGGAGATTATTTATTTCACGGTAACGGCGGCCATAATTATTTATTTCAAGCGCTCGAAGTCCCTGAATATTCATTCCCAAATCAAGCATCGCCTTACTTAGAAACACCGCTTCCAGAAATTATTTCAAGACTTTCCGAAAAAGGATTTTTATTTATTTCACCAAAACTGAGCAAGAAATTATTTATTTAAAAAACCACTAAAACTCCAAGCCCCCCTTAAGATTGTATTGTGGCCCCCTAACATTTCAACATGATCAATCTCAACGTTATGTCAATATAACTAAAGGCAAAGTACTAACACATAGTGAAGTAGAACTAGTTGTCATAAAGAAGGTTGCAAGTATACAAATATAACACAAAAAAGAAAGATTAAAGTACAAATAAAACATGGACAATGGCGACACAAAGATACAAACAGATAATTTTGCTTAAAGTTTATAATTCAACAAAATTTAAAGTTTCTACAATCAATAAACAAAAGAAATAACAATCAATGATACACACAGGCCTATATGAGACATCGTTTTGTGAAGATTAAGCCTTCTGAACTTTGTAAAAGCAGACAAACTTTTGAATAATCATGTGTCACTCGAAGATTTATTTTCGAACTCTGTCGCTTTTAAAGTCATTATTTGCAAAACACATGACTTCTCTAAGTACTCTTCTCATCAAGAAATTAAAGTTGCTGTCTTGAAATGTTATATAGCTTTTGAAATCATTTAAAGAGGACCACAGTGACTGATTGCATTCTGACGGTAAAATGAAGCTTGATTGAGTACTAAGACTATTCAAAGGATTTTCAGAATACCTGATGTTTGCAACCTCGACTCCTAAAGATCACAGATTCAGCTCCAGAAGAAAAAAGTAAATGAGAAAGTAATTATCAGTTACCTATGACTGGACGAAAGTATTTCCCTGATAATGTTACCAGAGACCGAATATTGAATATTACTCATATCAATGTCTTTAATTATGTACAAAGACTCCTGGTACATGACATCATCTGGTTAGTTTATTGTGAATTCAATTAGCGAATAGGAGTCTTCGAATAATAACTCAAAGTTGACAAATATGCTTCGTATGCTCTCTCGATTACTTTTTTTTTCACCTATTAGTCGAGATGTTCAAGAGATCATGCACACTGTCCTAAAAATTTTAAAGTAACTCCTTCATCATAAAGAATGACGGTTCAGCTTTATACAAGCGATAATTGCCATTACTCTAAGGAATTGATACGCCGAAGAATGAATACATGTTTGAGGGGCTAAATGCCCGGCTAATACATCAAAGGGCTAAGGTAATGGACACTTTGATGTATTTTCTACCCAGCACACAATCTGTATTCATGAAGATTTGATAAAGAAATTGATGCTCAATGAAAGAACTGAAATGCCTGCAGTTATTCAAAAAAGGAAAACAATATTAAAGCTGCAATTGAAAGCAGTGTCTGAGAGCCTCTGTAAGAGCCAGGAAAGGAAATGGTTGGCAAATAAATAATGACAGAATTAATTTGTTGTTTAGAACATTTAATTAAAAGAGACCAAGTGATCCATTCTGATTGATCGAAACAGAAAAGTAAGACAGCGGAACTTCTGTCATAGATGCAGTCAACAATTTTATGTAATTTCAGTTTCAGTCGTTGCATGCAAAATTTGTGTTAAACCAGTATCAGTTTGGCATTTTCATAACTTGCCCAAAAAGTTTGGGTATTTGCTTGATTACAATATATGCCAAGAATTGAATCATGGCTTTTCCTTATTACTGTGGCTTATGGAGAGGATTTCACCAGTTTTTGATCTATGCAGTGTCTGTGGTAACGTCATAAATTACTGCTGATAAAGCAATGCATGAGAATAATGAGGGAACCATGTATTTGATTTAAAAATAAGGGAGGGAGTTGAGCACTCTGGGTTTCCAAAATTGTGGGGTGATGCACGGATATCATTTTCCAAAGCGGCGAACAATGTAGACACAAAGTTGCTAATTGGTAGAGGGCTTATCTGTTGGTCACATAGAAACGTATGGTAGAAATTATATTGCTACAACCTGAACATGACGGCGATGTTCTTTCAGAACGGTGTGAAACGTTGACACAATTATCAGCAGTATTGAAAGTATGAAAGAGCTTGTTGATGACTTGGTTATAATGCACCATGGGGAGTTTAATGAAAAACCACACTTTTACATCTGGGTTGGTATTTGCAACATTACTAACAAACGCAGAGGAGTAAACTACGAAGAAGTCATTTTCCAGAAAGAAGAGGCGGAGCAAACGAGAGAGTCCCTGTTTAACAATCTGGCAGACCTTGCGGCGTATACTTTCAACCAATACGCAGTTCCAATATTCTGCCCCATAATTCCCATGGATCTAGCAGCGTGGAATAGTCACCGTCTGAACAGAAGGAGGACAAGTCGTCTTGAGTTCACGCATCTATACGAAGAAATGCAGAGTGATCTGGAGGAAGAAGTTGCGCTGTACAACAACAGGATAATACAGATAAATTTAGAAAATACCATCTCAACTCCCATGCTGCACAATGACTTTTTACACAGAAGGGGAAAGGGAAGGGCATCGTATAGATATAATCAATTGAATGACGGGTGCCACCCAAGCAAATCCTTGTGTTTAAAGTTTAGGAAATCAATTGTGGCTGCAATTCATAAAAATCAGAGAAACCATAGATCATAACTGAGGTCGGTCCAGACCCGTTAGGCTATGGCGACTCAAGCAGCGTCCTGGCATCATCGCACTGTATATATTAGCACTAGTTTAAAAAAAAAAAAAAAAAAAAATGTTTTCTTGTTACAATCGGGTATGAAGTCTGACAGTGACTGGTTACTGAAAATGGGCTAAGGTAGCGGTCGGTCCAGACCCTCCTAATATTAGTCACTATTCAGAAGCTCAAATACTGTCGTTCTAATTACTCTGGGAAATTCAATTTATTATTTATTCATTTAGTTATTTTATTTATTTATTTATTTAAATTATTTTGTATTTACATTAATTTATCTAATTGCGCATTTACTATCAATTGATCGTTTGTGAATCACAGACAGTAAATTTGTGCAATATCCGGTGCGACTTGCCTAGGATAGAGCTATTTCAACAATGTTCAAATACATTTTTGCTGGTCAAATGTCTTAATTTATTGTTGGTGTACTAATAAAATGCACAGATCAAGGACTAGTATTAAATAACAAATCACCCTCAGTATCGTTCAGTTTCGGCGCATGAGTTTGCATAATCGGAGTATTTCCAGAGAGGTCACAACCTTCCATGGTTAGACCTAAACCATCTACAAATCTACAAATGTCACACCCTAATGATCTTTGATGTTACTTCACAACATTGTAACAACTTCATTTCTACCATACAATTCTAATATTCAGAATTTTCAATTAATTTTGCAACATTGTCATTGCTGCAAAGTAGATGTTCCTATTGGTTTAGTTCACAGGTCACCATCACCAGGACCAATATTGGCTTCGAAACTGATGGCAACCTTCGTGTGAGTCCACATTTACTACCTCCATCAAATTTGCTTGGGTTTTCAGGTTTAATGATCCTTTGTAGCTTAGTTTATGACATTATCAAGCTTATTGTGCTAGTTCCTCTGTATACTTTGAGAAGTAGAACAAAATGTGGTCTTGAATTAAGTTTCACAAGTCGTGTATGTATGTTGACTACTAGCTATTATCCTTCCAAAGTGCAAAAATATAGGAAGTAAAGCTCCAATTTTGCATCCATATTTTCAAAATAAAGGCCAATCTACATTAGTTGAGGTGCTATTTAATTGTACGCCATTGCACAGCTACACACTGCTAAGTATAGAAGCAGCTCCAAACAACTAAACGAATGGCCTTTGGTTTGCACAGCTGTATTAGTTCACTCTCTTACCATATAGGAAAACAGATGTTTGTGAACCCGGGGAAAATATATATTAGGTGAGAGCAGACATGAGGAGAAAAAGAAAGTTATTCAACTTCTCCGCTCTGTCAGCGAAGGTGCTCTTAAAGAATACACTTGTGAATCCTATGGATGGACTGATAGATAAGTACACATTGGATCAATACAGACAGGGAGGAAAAATTGGTAAATTTCTAAATACAGCTTTTCTGATACCATTTTCTAAAGATGTTTCAGGGTTATTTTACATATCTTCACTATCATCGATTATTATGACAGTCACACGTTTCATCAATACTGATAGGTACTATGATAAATGGAAGCCAGCCTGAGGGTCAGTTACTCTGTGGTATTGTCCCAAATTGAATTATCAATACCAAATACTCCCTGATTCAATGAAAAGGGGCTGTGTTACAAAATTTAATATAGATACCGGTATTACAATTCTCTATTTGGTTGGCTGAGAGCATGGCCTGCTCTACTGAAGGTGCAATCCTCCATCTGAGCGAGTTTGGCCCGTTAAACTGAAAGTCTTTGCCTGCTTGAGTTCAAACTCAAGGCAGTGAGTACTAAACATATTTTAATCCCAGTTGGAGGTCATTTGGATGGGGTGATAAAGTGACATCCCCTTTTGTTAATGTCTGTGCTGGTGCGCTGGGCAAGTAAAATGTCCCTAACATGAGATACAGCAACATTGATGTGAAAAAAATTATATATCAGAACTGCATGCTTTGCCAATATATTCCCTCTTGACCCGTGGCCTAATCGTTACAGCAGTTGGCCTTAGAGGATGTGGGTTCGACTACTGCTCCTGGAACTTCACTCAATAACACCAGATACAATAGCACCAGAATGAAGCCTGAAAAATAGAACACCAGCACCAGACAGGATTACCAAGACAGAAATTGGAGAAACCAACAAATCAGAAAAGGTCCAGTTCCAAAAATAGAAGCCTACACAGTGCACAGCAGTGACACCAAACGAAACTGATTGAACTACACAAAAAAAACATAGGCTGCGCAGCAGCAAACCTTCAGCGAATAACACCTTTAGAAGATTACAATAATATCATAAAATTGGTGCGTTCCCGAAATTGCTTATAGGTATGCAATAGCGGTCGAGTAGTGGCCTTCCATTATCTCTATTTTTCCAATGATTCATAAAGTGTTATACGCATCAAGAAGCACGGCTAAATTAATTGCATAGGTGATTTGTTTAGGAAAATGCATTACTGTATATGCAATAGTGGGGAAGTTTTGGCTCCGATACAAAAAAATTCTTTTAAATATTTTTTCTCAATATTACAAAAACTATAGAAAAGCCATCTGTCAGACCATGAAAAGGCACAACTAGACCATACAAGCCAGATGTGTACCAAACTTAATCCATGTATATGGAATAGTGACCGGATGTTGGGCCAGAAACAAAAATAATAATTTTTATGTTTTTTTCAATATTTGAAAAAGTATATAATATTTTCCATCAGACCTTTCAAAAGGCACAACTAGACCATATTGACCATATGTGTACCAAAGTTTATCCATGTACATGCAATAGTGAGCGAGTCTTAGCCCAAAAAACAAGAAAAATATGTTTTTATGTCTTTTCTCATTTTTTCAGAAAGTATAGAATATCTGGCAATGAGACCATCAAAAGGCACAACTAGACCATATAGGCCACGTGTGTACCAAATTTCATCCATGCACATGCAATAGTGACCGAGCCTTGGCCCGGAAACGAAAAAAAAATTTTTTTTATATTTTGTTTATTATTTCAAAAAGTATTTAAGATCTATTCATCAGACCATCAAAAGGCACAACTAGACCATACAGGCTAGATGTGTACCAAATTTCATCCCCATACTTTCAATAGAGGCCGAGTGCCGGGCCGGAAACGATCTATCCGCCTGCCGCCCGCCCGCCGCCCGACCGCCCGCCCTCCCGCCCGGCGGACGGACAGCATTTTTACCCAAGTGATTGCAATACCTTCTTCGAACTTCGTTCGCTGAAGGTAAAAAGACTACGTCCGAGCCCATGGGACGTTAAATGGAGGTGGGTTGTATCCAGTGTTCTATGCTGGGGCAACTGAAAGACCCTGGACATCCCTGAATGAATAGGGTATGTACCAGACTCACAGCCTAACATGTGCTGCTCCCAGAATTGGTAGAGCTAGCCCGGGGCCCCGGGAACGTGCATACCAGATGAAGAAGAAGAAGAAGCGCAAACTTTTTAAAGCCCACGCTCTGCTTGATGACAAAACAGAACACAGAAATGTATTCTGTAGCTTCCAAGAAATGTTACTCCAAGGATAACAGTGGTCTTAAGTTTCTGATAAGCAGCTAATTTCACCACAATGAAAAAGTTGTTTCAAACGCTTTGTACTTTTAATGAGCTTCGTTATTTCTTGTAAAGATGAGACACAATTAAGCACAGTTTTGTGACAGAATGCATATAAAAAGACAATGGACACAGAATATTAGAATTTATTATACCATTACAGTAGAAATACAAGAAAAAAATTAGTTTAAGAATTAGCACTAACAGTTGTATGAATTATGATTGTGCAAGATGAAGTGATGGAGATTCATTTCTTTTTTTCTACAGTTCCTTTATGCTAATTATGGAAATAGTGTATGGGGCGGAAATGTTGGCAGGATTTTTAAAATGCCAAAGGCGATAAGGGTTCTTACTAAGAGCAAATACAATGCCCGTACCACTCAGATGTTTAGACAACTGAAAATTTTAAAAATTCAAGACCTGTGTGCACTGCATGATTTCAATTAAAAAAAAAAATATGAAAACACTATTTTACCTGAATATTTTCTACTAGAAATGTTGCAAAGAAATACTCATGTCCTTAATTTTGGCACAAGAACCAACAATCGCTGTCGCTTGCCCACTGTGAGCTATGAATACGCTAGAAACAGTATATCATACAAATTTCCGAAAACATTCAACGAAATGAATGAAAAAAGAAACAAAATATACACTCATAGTCTAATAGGTTTCAAATATTATATCAAACAATTTTTTTTCAAATCATATGATGTTCCCTGTCAAATAGATAATTGTTTCATTTGCAACAGTGTAGGCTAGTCAGCACATAACTTTTAACCATCTATATTTACTTACATTGGGTAAGGGTGGTTAAGTCAAGATGGCGTTCACATCCTCCCTCTCCAGAATAGATTCCCGCGGTTTCATTACGTCATTCATTACATCATTACGATCGGTCCAATAAGGGGTCCTCGGCGCCCTGGTTCAGTGGACCAGATCGGACCCTGTAAATACTGGGTCTTCCCGCTCAATTCGCTCACTCACTCGTTTCATCTCATCCCTCAACCCACCCTGGCAACAATTTTTACTTGATTACAAGCTCTTCAAAATTTTAATAAAAAATTCTTAATTCAAATTGCTAGGACGAATTATCCTGCCTGATCTAAGATCATTTTTAAATTTTCAGTTGCCTTTAACTCATATGATTACCTCCTAGCCTCTGCGCCTATTATACTGCCATACTGGGTATCGTCCGCTGCAGCTCTTCAGCCTCAAGGATTCTCCTACATCTCTTCACCTCCGGTGGCTCTGCCTGAGCTCATCTTGCCGGTCTGCATTCCATACATCCCTGGACCGTCCGGGCTACCTCCAAGATCATCTCATCTCTATTCTCAACTGTATTAAATGTATTTGTGCAGTCCTGCCTTGTCTTGTATGTTAAATGTTTTGTGGTGTCGTGTGTAAGAGTGTGCTTGCCTATGTATGTCCTTTGTGTCGAGTCGCCTGAATAAATAGGCAGTGTGTTCACTCCGTGTTTGTCCATTCATTCCAGACATTCTTTACTTAATAAAAAGTTACTAAATATTTAAAATTAGAGTTAAAAAAGAAGATGAGGTTAATTTGTATTGGAGGTTTTATCTTACTTATTGTAGAATTAGATTTGTGTCATAAGTATGATATCTGTTCGGTGTGTCCCATCCTGATGACTGTGAGGATTTACAGCTATTGATATGATATATTTTCTGGGGTTTTTTTTTGGGTGGTCCCTTGGCAGCGACATCAGGGATGTCATAAAGGGACACCTTCTTTATGTATGTAAATAACCGATCCTGTATATATAATGTAAAATTGTATGCTTGAAATGCATGAGAAAATAAACTAATCTGAATCTGAATCTTTACAATTTAAGGGGGCGACCATTTAATAATGAGGTTCAGGCTTTTTTTTCCTAGGCGGGAAATTATTTATTTCTCAGTAACGCTGGCCATAATTATTTATTTCAAGCGCCCGAAATTCCTGAATATTCATTCCCAAATCAAGCATCGCCTTATTAAGAAATACACCCTCCAGAAATTATTTCAAGAGTTTCCAAAACGAATTTATTTATTTCACGAAAACTGAGCAAGAAATTATTTATTGGAAAACAAAACTCCAAACACCCTTAATATTAAATGGTGGCCCCCTAACATTTCAACATTATCATTCTCAACGTTATATATATATATATATATATATGTGTGTCAATATAATTTATAAAACTAAAGGCAAAGTACTGACACATAGTGAAAGTAGAAATAATTTTCATGAAGAACTTTGCAGGTATACAAATATAACATTAAAAATAACATTCATATACAAAAAAAACATGGACAATGGCTTGAAAAAGATACAAAGAAGATAATTTTGCTTAAAGTTTATAATTCAACAAAGGTGTCTGCAATGAACCAAAGAAATAGTGGTCAATGATCCACACAGTCCTATGAACCATCTTTTTGTGAAGATACAGCCTTCTGAACTTTGTAAAAGCAAACAAACTTTTGAGAAATCATGTGTCACTCGAAGATTTATTTTCGAACTCTGTTGCTTTTCAAGTCATTATTTGCACTACACAGTACTTTTCTCAGTACTCTGTTTATAAAGAGATTAAAGTAGCTTTCTTGAAATGTTTGTGTGAAGCCTTTGATTTCATCGAAAGAGGGAATGACTGCATTTTGATGGAGGCTTCTTTGTTAAAATGAAGCTTGATTACGTACAAAGAGTATTCAAATGATTTTAAGAATAATTGATGTATCTAATCAATCATGTACCTGGACAGCCAAAAATCTCAGATTCTGCTCAAGAGAAAAGTTAATGAGAAGGTAATTTAATTAATAGGTTATTCCATGACTGGAACAGTATTTCTCAGATATTATCACCAGAGAGGCAGAGACCGAGTGTTAAATACTACTCATATATTGAAGTGTTTTTAAAATACTAGATCACAAACCCAGGAGACATGCTTAGTAACTTGATATATAAATTTCAAAATGATGCATGTTATGACCTTGCAGGTGATACTATGTGTACCAAGCTGTATACATGTATACATGCATTGACATGATGAGTGTAAGATTCCGGTCATCCACAGAACAAATCATTTACAGAAGTTTCAGGTTATATTTATCAGGCATGTTAAAGCTACCACCTGGTTCCATCTTGCTTCCCTGAAGTCCCATAGAATCTGGGTCACTAACTGATGCTAACACCTGGGGTTTGAGGTTTTATCTCAGGAGATTTATCTTGGCAATTTCCACCAAAGGCTGCTAGAAACACCTTGGCCCGTTTTCACCAACATAGTATTAAGAGTTAAGCCTGGTGTTAACTCCTTTAAACCTGGTATAACTAAGTCCATTTCACCAAGAGTGTGCTAAGCATGTAAACCTGTCAAGGTTCAGTGAATCATACACATTGTCACCAAACTCAAGGATCAGCCATCTCAAACTGATTTGGTGTCAAAAAGTGATTAGGCCAATGAAAACAGAACATATGTTTCTTATGAGATGGCATGACGAATCAGTATTATAGGCCTTTGTCTATTATATTCGCATGTTTCTCTAATTTAACAGTCACCAAAGAATTTTTCAAGAAAGATATGTCACATCATGAGATATAAAGTTTGCAAACAAAGAACACACACTTACCTGGAAAATATATTTGTTGAAGTAACTGTTGCAAATATACTAGCCATACAGCATTAAGCACACGATTTAAAAGTATTTCATGTATGAAACTATGTTTTTATAGCATTTGCCTATGATAGTCATGACACCAAATAGAGGCAATTCTTCTGTGCTGAGTTGTACAAAACCTCTGCACTTGTTGTTGGTCTTATCTTAGCACAGGGATACTTTCGAAGGGCAGGAAATTCGGACGTGGGTGCAATCTATGCATCCTATAACCCCCCCGGAAATCGGGCGATTTCGGAAAATTCTAATTTAGCCTCCCGTGTGACTGGTCCAGTGGGCATTCGTACATATATGGGTTTTAATGAAGCGATTGCATGACTAACACGCTTCACAATCCTTGAAACTGAGGCGACACTAATACCCCTCAAGTCACCAACGACTTAACTGCCGGTAGCAAAAAATCGCAGGCACGTCAGCCATTCTGGGTACATCAGATTTTGAGGACCCTTATCATTAGATATTCAAAGGGATTCAACCATTATTGTAATTTCATTGTGCAAAAATGCATGAGCAGCTGATTTGAATTAATTTATTGTTTGAGGGGAGGTGGCTAAAGAAAAATGCATTTCTGTCACCAACACTGGACAGACAACTAATTAATTTTCTTTTTTATAAATTTCCAAGCCCACCCCTCTTTTTCTCTTACCTTGTCATTTGGCCATGTTTGGGAAATTCAGAGATTAATTGTGTTTGTAGCAGTTGAGTTGTTTAAGTACTATGTGCAGACTTTCACTCAGTAAATGTTCCTTGATCCTGCTCCGCTTGAGTGATTGGCTTAGCCAGACCAGGTCTTAGCTAAGACCTGGCATAACTCTTAATACCATGTTGGTGAAAACGGGCCCTTGGGATTTCGACAGAGGATTGTCTACTAACCAACAGAAACCCAACCGTTGTTGTGTGCTGAATTACGGAACAGTGTGTAGGCCTACATAATAAAGATCTTACATCATCTACAAGAAAAGTGGGAATGTATCGTTATACACACCATTTTCCAGTATATTGGGATTTGCAAAGTAGACGTTTAACCTTTTTTTCAAACAATGTATTACATTCAGAGCCTCATATCTGTGTTTCAGAATAAGATATTAGGTTTAAAGAAGTATGCCGAGGCTGTTGAATGAGCCCAATTTATTTGGCCACTGAAGGGTAAGGTTAAATTGAAGATTCTCAAAAAACTTCCTTAAAAACCACAAGTTGCAACTGGCTATTTGGCCCTGTTTCTCTACGACGTCGTGACCGCAAACTGTATGAAACTTCTAGAATTAGGTTTCTGTCAAGATTATATATGTTCATGATGGATCACACACGATTCCCAGAGTCTGTGCTAGGAACAGGACCACAGTATTGCACTTGACTGGTCAATGTGGTCATTGTTCACAGGAAGGAAGATCATACAATCAACTGTACAATGGCCTCAGCAAGAAATTTATCAGACTTGATTTATTACAGTGAATCCATTTTTCTCTCCAGGTAAAAAAGTATGTAATTACATTTGAATGTTTTCTTTCTTCAAAACTGCCAGTGACAAGTTTTCACTTTGATTGCTTACCAACACAAAAACAAGTGTTTGATCAAACTTCCTTTGAAGAATAATCAAGACAGAGCTGCACTTAGCTTTCACAGTCAAAATAATTTTTAGTCCGCAGAGAAGTAAACTGATAGTAATTGACATGCAAATCCCCAGGCGGCCCAGGCCTTAAAATTAGATGATTAACAGGTATGTGACTGATAAAGGTTGATACATTTTGTGTCCTTGTCAGATGTTAAGATAAACAAAGATGAAACAGTGTAAAAAAAGGCTAACATGAACTCAATGTAATGAGAGCAGAGTGTGGTATGTCTGAACTTCTTGGTTAAATCAAATCATTAAAATAGGGCACCAAGCATCACTCACAAAGGCAGCATACCCAGTGAGACAATCTCACAACCATTATGGAAGTCTTCCCGTGTACAGAATTAATTGGTTGGAAAAAACCAATTCTAGTATATCATTCCAAAAACTGATTCTTATTTCAAAAGTTGCTTCATTCAACTACTGTTCTTTGATCAGTTTTTGTGCTGTTTCGGGTGGTAATGACCAAACAAAGTTTCTTTCTCAGTTGTAGCTATCTTAACAATAAGATGAGGATAAAGTTTTCAGCAACAGCTAAATAAAAAAAAAGAACAACGAACCAGAAACATGAAACACAGTTTTAATTAAGTCTGGGCATGCAATTCTTATTTTTTCCAGGGCAGCTTTTGTGTTGAGGATTATTTTGGTATGTCTATTCACTGGCCATCACTGTTTCAAATATTACCATGAGACAATTTTGTGAAGGACTCAACAGTCAAGGATAAGGATAATTGTATTTTCCCGTAACAATTCTGATCGGAATGACATTATTTGTGTTTTGATTCTTTGATATATGTGACAATTCCTTCTGAGATTGGTGATATAGCGCCGCCATAATAAATAATTCAGGCAATACCATGGCTTAAGTCATTATGTGGTTTGTGCCGAATTTGGATACATACTTTTATCTAAAATGTAAATGTAAATGTAGGAATTTTTTATAGTCCATTTTATTGACCATGTCAATCTCAACAGACTTTTCAATTAGACCCTTGGCAGGCCTTTTCAAGCATGAATCTTTCGCAGCTCCCTGGTGAGCATACATCAGTATGCAGAGAATTTCACACGCTCCTTAGTCAAGCATTCAACAATTACCGTCACTGCCTATTGCCACGTTACTTGTACCCATTTACACCTGGGTGGAGTGGAGCAAATTTTAGAGTTATAGGGAGGATCTGCTCAGTTCCTCCATGCCATGGCTGGGATAAAAATGGTGTTCCGGCATCTTATGACTCATTCTCATATAAATCACATATTCCCTCTCCCGTGGCGAATAACCAATATTTATGAATTCTATGTATAGCTGCCATTGAGATACAATACCTTTTAGGTTGATGGCATCATAAGCAATTAAAAAAAGAGTAAGTAAGTGAGTGAGTGAGTGAGTTGGTGTTAACTATACGTCTCATCAGCACCTGATTGGGCTATTTAGAGACATAACATTTTAACCAGTGTCAAATTACCTTTTTAGCTGATTATCAGTGACAGGAGATATAGAACGCCCCAAAAGCAACTTTTAGCGAATTGTATTTTAATTATAATTTTAATAAACGTTCTCTTGGCCAAGCAAATTCTACAGTTTTTTGCTGCATCATCATGACAAATTAGTGTCTGTCAAATGTTACATTTGCTGTTTAAAGCTGCTTGTCAAAGAGCATAAGAAAGATTATGTTAGATTGAAATACTACATTACTTGGTTTGACAAGAATAGTCCTTTCAGGAAATTCTTTAATTACAGGAAGCTTCTGAGCAGCAAATTGAGTTGATGAATGCCTTCAGTGGCTCTAGTTTGTGACTCATGCATAATTATCAGAAAACCGAAAATTCAAAAACATGCTAATACCATAATTAATCATCTAATCAGGCTAATGATGAATAAATTCTGAGAACATTTTTAAACATTCTCATTCCAGAATTAAAGACAGCCACTGACCACTGAGCTAAACCATGATACATGCATGACTATAGGCCTATATCTCCTCAATTGTTTCTCCTGAGGTTTTAGAATTTGGCGGCTCCACTTTGTGGTATCTTGAAAAACTGTCTCAGCTAGTGGGCATTATAACAATCGGCTGTTGCATATTATAAAAAGTTAACCAGCAAAAACTCAGGTTGAGCAATTCTAGTCTGTTTTGGTCTTTAACAAAGAAATTCCGTGTTATTGGCTATTATGTGAAATTTTCCATTCTTCTTTCCAGCCTAGACTCTGTTAAATGGCGAAAACAGAACAAGGGAAATTTATTCTCGAGCTGCTGAGAAAGAAATAAAATTTATTTCAGGGATAACGCTGGTCTTAAAATTCCAAAAAGCTGCTAATTTTTAACAATGAAAAATATCAAGTTGTTTGAATTGTTTGGTAGTTTTAATGAGCCTTGTTATCTGTTTTCAAGATGAGACACAACTGAGCAGACCTTTAAAGGTATGTGACATAAGACATTTAAAAATAATAGAGACACTATGTATTAGAATTTACAGCATAAGTAATAAGAGATAGAAAGTTGTTTGAAACTCTGTCCAACTGTCATCTGGAAACAAAATGTACAAGATAAAGTGTTTTTACACTTCTATGTTTTCAAAAATGGTTTTTACAAATAATTTAAAACTAATCATCTGGTAAAACAAATTTCAATTTTTTCTTGGCACCTGCAGACAATCCATATCGCCAATTACCTCTGCAGATAAATCATAGAAACAAATTGGCATGAAAATATAACATCAAAGATGACAATAATCATATACTTCATTTAGGATCTTGGGCCATACAGTCCGCCCTTACAATTATCTGGAAGATACCAGCACAGAAAAATCACACAGTCGCACCATGTGTTTCTTCTGGGCATGCCAAATCAAATGGGGGTTTCATTCAAAGTCTACAAACAAAACACATGGTAGCAATTCAAATTAGAACTGAAGCAAAATATCTGAGCGCAACCCAAAGTTGAGTACTTTCGAGAAATAAAAACGAGTGCGCCCATGGCTATCTGGCCATGAGAGGCCCATGAGCGGCCAATCAGACGGTGCAATAAAGACATGTTTGTACGCGTCTTTTAAATCAAGTTTTGCCATGAAGATTGGCCCTGGGGCTAGACGCCTACAATGGAAAGTGGCGTCATCTACCGAAGAGTAAGATAAAGTAAATTGGGTTGGGTCAATTAAAGAATTGACGGAGCCAATGTTAGGGTAGGAAAGATCATGGATAAGACGCACTTTTGTAGAATTCCTTTTAAGAAAAGCACCCAAAGGGGAGACAACAAAATGATCGAAAGGAGGAAATTCAAATGGCCCTAAGAGTCTACCCAGAGAAAGATCAGAGTCAATTATAGAAGTGACTTGCTCCCGATGCTCTAGGCTCGAAGGCCAGTTGTGTGAGATCAGCTGAGCGTCGGGAGGTGAACGACCGATGGGGACGCCCTCTGTGAGAAATGTGAGAATGCGGGCGGATTCAGAGGGGGAATAAACAAGGGGGAGGTTGGCCGACCAGTAGCCGAGGTTAAGAGCTGGTCGAAACTGCCGAGGTGGTTGAGAAGGAAGAGGCAGACTTGCAACCAGGTTTTTTACAGTGAATTTGGGGTCCTGGCCCCCCACAGCCGACACAGATGTGCTGACGGTGGCAGCTGTCAGCCCAAGAACACTTGTCGTATTGGTATTTGAAACACACTTCTCCTCGGACGTCTTGGGATCGACTTCCCCCTTGGGTTCTACCTGAATTACCGGCCCCTCTAGAAGGCCGGGGGGCACGAAAGGGGGTTTTGGGGCACTCGGAGGTGAAGTGATCAAGAGAGAGACAGCGAGTACACTTCTGAGAAGCCTTGGCAGCGCTGGCGTCAAATGTTATGATAAATAACTCGTGATCGAGGCGGGAGAATTTAAGAGATCTGACCTGGCCCAGACGTTGCCTATGTCTGAGGTCATAGGCTAACACATGTGAAACTTTGAATTTTTGACAAATATTGAGAAGGAAGGCCCGGTAACGAGCCATTTCGTAATAAATATCGTAACCATAGCATTTAACGAGAACCATTTCATAGGCTACCCACGCCTCAAGCCATTTAAACATTGTGTTAATTGTACGCTTGGTCTTACAGGTTCTAATCTGAACATTTCCACTGTTATCTAACATGGGACGTATTTCGTCAACAACATCAAACAATGTACAATTCATAAAGTCTTCAAGATGAACACACTCACCCCTGATGGCTTGGTTGACAACCCGCTGATCGAGAAATTCGAGACCCACATCCATTGGTACAATACGATCCGACTGACGAGAGTCATAGATTGGAACTCCACGAGGAATGTCCTGGTCATGGCTGGGTGCCTGTGGCACGAAGTTGGCGAAAGAGTCATTCGAGTGGGGATGATGGTGTTGCGTGAAATACGCACGAGAGTCAACAGTGTGGGTCACAGGGGGGGGTTGAGGTCGACGATCGAAATAAGCCATCGGGGGGGCGGTCTCACGAGTGTAGACAGGCAGGCTGTACGTAGCCTGCGGAGTGTGAGTCGTCCAGATGGGGAAGTTGTATTGGGCGTTGGGGACGTAGGACGTGACGATGGGCTGACGTTCGAGGGGGGTAGGATTCTGACTGAAGAATACGGGGGGTCGGCTGATGGGAGCTTGGGCTGCACTTGGCTCACGATAGGGGGCCCAAAAGCTCGAGGCGGGGGCGTAATCAGTCCGACTGGGGGGGGGCGCGAAAATGATCTGGGACAGGATTAAATGCAAATGGAGCCCCGTTCGAGTAGGCTGAGGTGTATGGAGCGCTTGTAGATACACCTGGGGCATTTGATACATATGGGGCAGATGAAAAGAGCGTAAAGGGGCGATCCTGGGTACGACTGTTGAAGGTGGGGAACGGGTGCCCTCCGAAGCTAATTTGAGAAGGGCCTGTAGATCGAGGGGTCTCAGGGGCGTAGCTGCTGGAATGGCTGCCAAAGTTAAAGGTCGCTCCGTGGAAATTGGCAGATGTATTTGGACCCAGACCAGCACTCGTGATAGTGGGGGGGGTCTGGTCGCGTGCGGGGTCGGCTAGGGACAAGGAGGCACACAAAGCGTTCGTCATGGCGAGGGCGGGGTCGAGACCAAGCCCAGCCTGATGCACAGGCACTTCGTCGGCAGATGTCGAGTTTGCCATGGTGCTAGTCGGGGTTGCACAGCGAGGTGGGGAATTTTCTGGCGAGGTGAATGGCAAGGAATCACCTGATCCGTCGTAATCAGCGTACGAAACGGCTGCCCTGCTGCTCCGAGTTTCTCGAGTGTAGTTCTGTATCGTTTGGAGATAGAGCGTTGGACAGCGCCTGCCTGTAGGGCCTTCGTGATGTTTGCAGGGCTTTTTGCAGGCCGTGCAACGTGGCTTCGTCATCAATGTCTGTAAGCGGAAAAACCAAAGTGAGTAAATGATCACAATATGGCTCTAAGGCCAACAGAATATGAAATCGATATACGCAGAACTGGTGATCGCTGGTGGACGAAGAAACGAATTAGCAGGACGTCAAAAATGGCAGGAATGTCAAAATAATAACGTGTCGGCTATGTAGCAAGCTACAATAAGCTGAAAACGAGCTCACCCGATGGATTTTAAAGTTGACGTGAGCAAGCTCACTATGCAGGTCTCTGATGACGATTCGGGTGGTAGAATAGCCGTGGTCTTGGGTGGAAGGACACGTGGATTCCTGGTTGAAGACGCCCTCGCTTGAAGATTACCAGACTGCGTTGGGTGGAGAAGGACTCACTTGGCTGGATACGCTGCTGACATCAGTAACTTTTACAAGCCCCCTGCAAACTCAGAGGAACTTGCGGCTTCCGTTAGTGAGCAACTTAAAAGCTCAGTTAACTAGCCATCTCACCACGGGGGTCCTCCTGGACCGGCAGATTTCTGACTGAAGCTGCTGTGGCGAGCCCGTCGCGCCCGAAGAAGTGCAATGAAGGTGCTGAAGTGCCTGGCCTCAGTGACGTGTTGCCAGTATGAAGTGCAAAGTGGAAGCGACCCAGAGAAGCGGGAAAAGGAGTTTATAAAGGAAAGAAGGTGTTTCACAGCTAGAAGGTGAAAGAAACAAGAAGGCTTGGGAACCAGCCACAGGTCTAGAAACACCTGGGAGAGGAAACAAGGACAAAGGATAAAGGACTGGAGAAGACTTAAGAAACCTGAGAGAAACAATCCCAACACAAAGGTGAATCAACTGCCAACCGGTCTAGAAACAATAAGGTGTACAGCAGCAGACCCAGGTCCCCTGCCCAGTTTCAATAAACCTTAGCACTCACTAAGCTAACATTTGAATCTAGCAGAAAGAACTTATGACTACAAAACGTACCACACTTCCTCAAAAAGTATACCACACTTCCTTGAACAGTTTCTTTCCAAGTTTCAGCATTTTTATGCCAGATCACACAATGATTCTGGGAATCCATGTTGAAGAGTGCCACATCGTTCTTTCCCGCACATCAGAGAAAGCTGACACCCATGTAATAGGATACATATGCAAAGGCTCTAGAGCAGATTAACAAACGTGGTCAGAATTGATATATTTTGATGAACTTGTTTGCGAAGTGAGTAGAAAGACACATTTGCTTTTACTGGAGAGATAAACGTAACCGATTTCAGTTCAATTCACTCTTTAGAATAAGAACACAATAACGCAAGAATAAAAATGAATTTTTTTTTTGTGCTCACTGCTAAGGTGAACTTTGATGCTTAGTTTGTTTGTCAGATTCGGATTTAAAATGGATGAACTGATGTTTAAAAAAGGGACCATAGTGAAAACTGCAGCATTCTGAATACAGTACAACCAAAAAACACTTTTTTCCATGCACTTCAGTTGTATATATAATTACTTTATATTAGGGTCAGTCACGACCTAAAATTACCAAAATACTACACCAGACTGACATCACAATGCCCGCTGGGACAGAGTTCTATTGACATGAGATAGTCTCACTACACAACTGTAAACACCATTGGCAGAATGGATGACATTTTAGTATTCAAACTTCACATTTGCTGACATATATGGTATAGCAAGTTAGCAACCACCTGGTCCCATTGGTGTCCCTGCAGTCCAACAATGCATTTACCATAAATGTAGACACCTGAGGTTTGCGATGTATATGAGAGATAGAGTAATGCCAATGTTGTTCATAACTCTAAATGTATCTAAAGCACATTGGAAGGATTCAAGTGCACAACAGGAACAGAACTGTCGCTATTGCACCTTCACAGGAAGAACGATGGAATGGCCCTCGCAAGATATATTTATCTGACATGATTTAGCATAGTGAATCCATTTTTTCTGACCATTTAAAAGTTCAAGGATGTAATTACCTTTCAGTGTATTCATTCATCAAAAGTGTCAATGCAACTTTTCACTTTCATTGGTAAACTACACAAGAATGAGAATTTCATCGAACTTCTTTTGAAGAATAATCAAGACAGAGCAGCACTTAGCTTTTACAGTCCAAATCATTTTCAGTCCACAGAGAAATCAACTGGTAGTAATTGACATGCAAATTCACCAGGCCTTATCATAGCAATAATTAGCAGGTAAGTGGCTGACAGAGAATGATGCTTTGTGTGCTTGTCAGATGTTGATGAAATAATGAGAAAAAAGATATAAAAGTGATTAATGAATCATTCTGGACATTGTGAACTTGATGTGATGAAAGAACTGTACAGAGAGAAGTCCCAAGATCCTTGGCAAGCCCTCAGATTTAAGTACTGACAACCACTCAGAAAGGCGTGCAAACTCAAGCTTTGTCCAACTGAGAGTTGATACAATCACACACTCTGTAGGTCTTTCTGCTAATATAATGAAACTTCTGGAAAACCAATTTAATCGTCTTGGGGACTGATTCTACAGTGTCCCTATTACCAACTTGATATGTGGCATTTTTGACTGATACGGTATAATATGATAGGCGCATGCAGGGACACCTAAAACGTCACACCGCTTGCAAATTGAACGTAATAAACGCCAGTTTTGGGTAAAATACCCATAGTCATATATAGGTGAATGACCAGAATCACATGGTAATTAAAACGCCTGTGATGGTCTTTGATTAGTTTCCTTTCTGTGATGTTGTTGGTAATGAGAAAAAAAGGTTCCTTCTCTTGTAGTTTTTTCTCTTTGACCAGTAGGATTAGGTTAATGTTTTCAGAAAGGGCCAAGTAAAAAACGTACACTAACAACAGAAAACACAGGGCTTAATTAACTCTGGTCATGCAATTCATTGGTCCCATTATCCATAACTTTGTATGTCCAGTTTTTGTGATGAGGATGGTTTTGGTCAGTATTGTCTTTTCCCACCACTTTGTTTGGTTGGATAAACAAAATAGAAGCATTTTCTTTTTGTTATTTCTTTATGAGACTTCATGAGGGAATATTGTTCGCTAGTGTGTGCTTGTTTATCTAAAAGTAAGTTTAGCAGCATCACAGGACTCATTATGTAGGATATATTGTAGGCCTTTACTGTGAATTATTCACAGTTGCATTTGGAATACACCACTTTCTGGTTTCATGTAAGAAATAAAGGTTCTGATCATGGTTATGCTCGCTACATAAACTAAACTTCCATAATCATAATAAGTGGTTTTAAAAAGAATAGTCTCTCTACGAAATAATTCAATTACAGGAAGCTTCTTAGGACCAAATTGAGGTGATGAATGCTTTCAGTGGCTCCAGTTTGTGACTCATGCATAATTCTCGGTAAATTAAAAAATTCTTAAATTCCAAAACATGCTAATGCCATAATTAATCATCTAATCGGGATAATGATGGAATGAATTTTGGGAATATTTTTAAACATTGTGATTTCTGCAATACCAACAACCACCAAGCCTCGTCTAGAACAGGTCTAAATCTAAATGTAATGCTCAAATATTACTCCTGAGGTAAAGAGAAAATGACTTCACCCACATGGGTTCAAACCCCGGACAGTCAATCCTAAATGTTTTCGGTGAACTTCCATAATCAAACCCCTATCTAGATCTGGGTCTTTTGAATGAGATGTTAAATTGATGGCTACTGGTGTCAGTGTCTGCGTGTGCAGGGAAAGTAGAAGGTCCCTCTCATAAGGTAAATTTCTAACATAATTAAATGAGGCATGTTGCATTCAAGGTATATAAAAACAAAAACCAGGATAACCAATTCAACTCTGCTTTGGATTTTAGCAAGACAATTGGGTTATTCGGTGAACATGAAACTAATATTTTTTAATTTCATTCTTTAATTTGATGACAAAAACAGAACAAGGACATTTATTTCTGTGGTGCTAATGAAAAAATTAAATGAATTCCATGGATTAAGACATTCATAAATTTCCATTAACAAGCTAATTTTCAACACAAAGATAAATGTCGAACTATTTCAAATATGTCGTTGTTTTAATGAGCCTCTAGAGTCATTTCTTGATAATATTAGACACAATAGAGTAGGTCTTTAGAAGTGTGTGGTAGAAGACATTTAGGTAATAGAGACACAATAGATTAGAATTTACTGCAAAAGCATGAGACAGAAAGTCATTAGCAATTTAGTCAAAACATTATCTGAGAATAATGCGTGTGTTAATGTGTCGTACACTTCTCTCCTTTCTAATATATTTCCCTTTGATAATTCAATTGACAATTATCAAAATAAAGACCACATAAAACTAATTGCGAGCTTTTAGTAACAGACACAGAAAATTCCAGATAACAAAATACATACATGTGAATTCTAGAAATAATTGCCATGAAGAAGCCATATTTCACCATTAAAAAAATATGCACTTTTTTCAAATATGACTTTTAAAATATGACAGTAAAGAAAATGGTAATCATGAGCTTAATTTAGTTCGACAGTAATAGCCACCAAAGTGTCAGGATATGTTTTGGAAATACATAATGCAATCGTGTAAATACCATAATACCTGCACATTTGGTGACAAATGAGAAAGTACTTGCTTTGTAATGGAGCATAGCAGCTGAGTGAAAACTTCAGGCCATGGCTGAAGAAATTCTCTGGAAGACAACATGCACAGTGAAGCGATAGGGCCTCGTTAAAAACAACAGTGTGAAACATCCTGAATAGTTTCCAAGTTCCATCACATTAATGGCATTCTTGGTGCCTGATGGAGAACGCCATTTTATTATTTTCAAGAAAGTAGAGACAACTGAAAAGTTGCAGCTTTACATTGGCTCTAAAGCAGATTAACCGAAGTGATATGAGTTGAAATAATTTTAATGGATCTGTATGGGAAGTGAGTTAAAAAAAAGATGTCATAATGTACTCATGTTGCTTCAAAATAGCATACAGTGGTGCTGATGGGGCACATAACACAAACTCACTCACTCACTATAATGTGGTGGAACTCGATAGATACACGTACAACGGTATCATTAATATTGTACACTGTAAAATTTGAAATTTTAAGTCAGCTCAAATGATTGAGTGTGATGATTGCACAATTTGTTTGAGCTAACATAGCTTGATATTTTGAGTTATGAAAATCTTTTCGTTGTTATAACTTAACACAACAAGCTATGATAGCTCAAGGAATTGTGCAACCGTCTCACTCAATCATTTAAGCTAAGGGACCGTTCAGAATTTACGACTGGGGGGGGTGGGAGTTTTGCTGGAACTTCCCGTCAAAAATTGATACCCCCCCTTGAGTTCCATGCGGATTTTTAGTACCCCACCCTTAGGTTTCACGTGTATTTTTAGTACCCCCCCTCGACATACAAAGCAGTGCACATATATATACTGCGTGTTTTTTAACATTTTTTCTTTGCTAAAATTTCCTACCCCCCCTCGGAAGTGTTTTCAAAAATTAATACCCCCCCCTCGAAACATGTGTGAAAAGTTAGTACCCCCTCGGCCAAAACTCCCACCCCCCCCCAGTCATAAATTCTGAACGGTCCCTAACTCAAAATTCAGATTTTACAGTGTATGGGATCCAGATTCCACACAATCTTGAGTTTTCTACTTACGTTGCAGTATATATTTGCATTGAAATTGGGCAGAAGGACCTCAATCTAGAGATTTTTATGGCATATTATATATAAAAAGGCCACCCATCACAGTAAAAGCCCATTCTTTGAATAGCACTATGCAAATTTGAAATTGTTAGACCATTCCCAGTTGTACTGTAACAATGTTTGCTCATTGCATATATGATGCATAATTGAGGAATAGGCTACTTCTGAGTATATACATGGGATAAATTTAGATATTGCGATTCAACATTTAAAAGATAAAAAAAGAATAAAAGAACATAAAAAGCAGAGTAATAACAACCTTTACAAACCCAACTTCATAAACCTTTCCTGCCACAGAATCTCATTCTGTCCTTCTGTTATTTCCCTCTACATCATACTGGACCTCTTAAAAGGTACAAAAAAAAAATAGTGTAGGCCCGAAGAGTTAGTTAATTGGATCTGTTAAGGTGGCTCGATACTCGTGAACTTTCTAAGATAGGATTTCTTAAAAATAGTATAGAATGATCCAAAATATAGTTTATAGCAAGGATATGTAAAAAAAAAGTGGTCGCAACCAGCCTTTTTTTCAAAATATTTGGGGTTGTGTACAAGAAAGTCAGTCCACGAAAACCTGAAAAACTCAATTTTTTTCTTAACTTTTTTACTTTGAAGTTTGCCCTGCCGTTCAGTGGTCATGCATCCCATATTATGCAATGAAGGATGAAATTAAAGAAGACACTTTCATGAAAAGCTGATTATAATTTCAAAGAGATATATTTAGTTTAAAGGGATTTCCAAGGGGCTTGGAGTAAAAATATTGATTTTGACAATTTAAGCTTTTTTTATAAACCATGGCGCAAAAAAAAATTGGCTTAATAGGATTTCTCATTGCTTTGTCATTTATTTCCAAATATTATGAGGAACAATAAAAAGCATAAGAGAAGGTTTCCTACCACGATAGATTTTGATATAAAAATTTATTTGTATCTCAAAGTCATTTTTGAGAAATTAGACCTGCTTGCCAAAAATCGCCTGTAAAAATTTTTCTGTTTTGAGTATCAAGTTGAATATAGCACTCTTCATTGCGCATCTAATGCTCCAAACGAGAAGTCTCTAACCCCAATAGAAGTGGCGCAAATTGCAAACGAAGCGGCCGACGTATGAAATTCTCAAAATTAAAAAAAGATCTTGAAGCTGTGTCAGCACAGTGGTGACGTCACGACAGATAGGGCCTGCCTGGCTGCGCGTGAATGTGCGTTTACAACCACTTTACATGAGTAGCGAGCCACCTTAAAGCTAACACCTGGTTGCCATACATCATGTATCCCTGATGTGCTATAGAATCTGGGTCACTAACTGAAGCTAACACCTGGGGTTTGCGATTGTATCTCAGGAGATTTATCTTGGCAATTTCTGCCGAAGGCTGTGTGAGGTACCATGGGATTTCCGTGGAGGAGGCATTGACCAACACTGAACAAAAGGACTTGGATAATCTACTGAATTATGGTATAAAAAAAGATTTTTCAGAATGTACCATTTCAGGCTCCATAATAAAGTATGGGAATATGACCTTCTTGTTGCAATAAGTATTGCACATCCTACACTGTATGTGCATAATGGGTCTATACATTAGGAATCTATTGAGATGTTATATGTATGAAATAGAACTGCAGCTGTCAGGGGAGGGTTAGCTCAGTGGTAGCATGTTTGCCTGCCATCATGGGTCCAGGGTTTAAATCCAGTTCCTGCTCACCTGGGCTTACGTATTTCAATTGTCCGTAACTTCATTGCCGTGTCTTTCATCTGTCCTAATAAACTGTTTGTTTGTTTGTTAATTTGTGTTTTATGCCTCTGCAGCACCTTAGTGGGCTATATCGAGGCAGGCGATCGCCGTATGATGATGAGATGAGAAGACTGTGAGTCTGGCACATACCCTATTAATTCAGGGATGCCCAGGGTCTTTCAGTTGCCCCAGCATAGAACACTGGATACAACCCGCCTCCATTTAATGTCCCATGGGCTCGGACTAAATTGAGTTCCGGGGTGGGATTCGAACCCACGCCCTCAGAGTCAGTGGTTGTGCAAACAAGCACTCTTAACCATTGGGCCACGGAGGAACTCCCTAATAAACTAGTTGAATATAAACCCTGGAGTAAAAGACAGAACAACAATGTCACAAAGTGAGTTGATGTGGGTTACAGGCTTGGGGTCAAGTACAATCAATTGTACTTGAGTCCAAGTACAAGTACATTGGCATTTGGCAAGTACAAGTACAAGTCCAAGTACAGCTTTTTAATAGAGTACTTGAGTCCAAGTACAAGTACTTTAGCTCAAGTACAAGTCCAAGTACATTCCAGGTTATGAAGAAGTTCAACTATTTCGAAGTACCGAAAATGCTATGAAATTAATATTATTATTGAAAATGGAGTGAAATCATTAAATTGATATACACTGAAAAGTCATTCGGAGTAATTTGAGTAGGCCTAACTGTAGAATTATTGTGTAACTACAAAGTTAATGGATCATGTAGAACGATTATTCCCCACTGGGGGACTGGTGCTTTGTGATATTTTACCCACTTCGTATCATATGCACAGCAAAGGTGTGGAGAGAGGCCTGGTATTCTAGTAGGGCTTCACATAATCTATTAGTCTATATGATAAAAAAAATTAGCAAAATATTTTGTTCTCGCGCTATGATCAATGGAAATTGGAACACAAATCTCGATACCTCAGCATTTATAATAGTAGCAGGTAAGTGCTGATGCTTGTTTGCCTGTCTACCTTAGACTAAAAGCATAAAATAATAATAAATCGGGGGAACAAAGTGAATAGTGCTGCAGACTTACTCTTTGTTTCGAAAAAGTAACTTAAATACTTCTTACAAGTGCGATATTCTCAAAATTGAAATACATAACAATTGTTTTGTAAAGATTTGATTCTGCCACTTCAAATGGAAATGTTAATCCGAAAATTTGGTCAACACTTGCCTTAAAACTCTTTAATAGTGCCCTTCAAGAGAAGATGTCGTACTGTGTACACTATACCAACACAAATTGATCAAAGCATGATTGAATGACAGTGTACAGCTTGATTTGGGGTAAAATTGGCCATAGTCCTAAACTCACTAAATTGCATAATATATAAACAAATCCAAAGTACTTTGAACCTGTGATAAACAATCTTTAAAAATCGTCCACAATTTTCACTGTGTAAGCTTGCACTTGACCCACCCAGGCAAAGTAGACACTACTCTGCAAAATCACACTTTTTTGCAAATCTGCTTTTTCCCAGAATGGCCTTCACAAGAAGCACTGGTATCATGATATGAAACACAATTAATGTACATAAAAAGTGGACAAGTTACTCTAGCAGATGAAAAAAGAAATATCCTGGTATCTATATTGGTATCAGAGATACAGGATACTGAATCTTTGTCTCATTTGGCAGCAAAAGTGGTACAGAATGGCCAAAGTAACCCTGTTTTACAGTAAGCAGACTGTGAGAAAAGAAGTCCCAGCAACTCGTACTAATTGAATTTGCTGCAACACAATTATATGATCTCATAGACTGATTCAATCATGTACCTTCACAACAAAATCATTTCAACACTTCCTTCTTTCCATGAATTTTCTCTGATCAGTTTCCCTTTTCGTGTTGTTGGTTGGTAATGGGCAAAAATACCTCTTTTAAAGTAGTCCCCCTTTCAAGAGTGAGATGAGCTTAATGTTTTCAGAAAGGACTAAGTAAGAAAAAACACACAGAAAACATAAAGCACAGAGTTTAATTGACTTTGGTCATGCGATTCGTGAGGCACATTATCTGCTTTTTTTTTCTGGTCACTGTTTGTGATGAGGACACAGGTTTGGTCAGGAAGTACTCCGCCGGCCAAATAGATTGGAAACACTTGGGAGGCATCTGGTTTTGTGCATCAGTGTAGCTTAATTCAATTTTTGAAAGTTAAATTACCTGCTAACAGGAGACAGGGCCTTCATGAAGCCGGAGAAGACAAAATGAGTGTTAGTTCATCAGTATGATAAGTGTCAGCTACATTTAGTGCATGCTATGATAATGTTTATTTCACACTATACCAAAATTTTGCCTTGATCGAGCTTGGTGTCCGTCCACCATAATCTAATATTTCCTATTTTTAAAAATTTGTATAATTATTCAATCATCATGCCTACTCACTGTCACCACATGACCTCCTTCATATGGCATTGTGCAAACACTATGAGCAGTTTTATGATGCTGGCAACGACAACAATAAACTTCTTTCTTTAGAAATAAGAAAAGTGTTTTGACTCATACATCTCTCCTAAGTCAAATACTGTGAAATAATAAACATTCCTGATTATACTAGTATTTATAAGTAACACCAGTCTCCGATGTGAATTATATTATTTGTGCTTTTGACTCCATTGTAAGACCATGTCCTTTCAGTTCTATTATATAGCATCGGGTGCTCAACCATAATGAATAATTCAGGCACATACCAGCCATGGCATACCCACATGTCACAATATGTTTGTTCTGCTGTATGTTGAGGCGTAGTTTCATTGTATTTTCTCGAAAAGAAGCCTGAAAGCATCACAGGACTCATAACATATAGCCTATTTGTGAATTATTCAGTTGCTTGGATGTTGCATCCAATTTTCAAATACTTACCAGCTTCCTCTTTGTGGTATTGCAAGAAATCAATGTAGTTGTTTTCATCATAGCTGGACATTTAACTTTAGGGATAATAGATTTAAAAACAGATTCAACGTTTCTACTTAAACCAAGTAAACCAAGCAAGAAACAAGATTGGACTTGCCTTGCTGTTCCTTTAGGGTTATCAAAATAATTTTGCCTTTGGGATATTATTTGATTACTGAAAGTGTCTAAAGACCAAATTGAGGTAATGAATGACTTCGGTGTTTCTAGTTGGTGACTCATGCATAATTCTCAGTAAATTAAAATTCTGAAATTCCTAATCATGCTAATGTCATAATTAATCATCTAATCAGTGTAATGATGGAATGAATTTTGAAGCATTTTTAGATATTGTCATTCCAGCATTATCGACAGCCACCGAGTGGTGTTCACATCAAATCTAAATTAGATGTTGTTATTTCCATTGAGTTAAAGAATTGGGCTGGCCCTCCAATGTTCCTCATGGCCTAATGGTCTAGCACGCTTGGTTTAGGAAATTATTTAACTAAATGAAACTTCTGAGGAACAAATTGATGTAACGAATGCCTTTGGTACTTCAAAACAGCAGAAATAAATAAAAACATGTCTTAAAAGCCTTTTTTTACCTCAGCTCAATTTGGCCCAAATTGTGACTTACTAGGTTTTTCCATTGGACGCCAGCTCTTGGATCAAATCAGTCTATGTAAGATTGAAATATTGCCCTGCTTTGTTTAGGAAATTCTTCAATTACAGGAAGCTTCTGAGGACCAAATTGAGGTGGCAAATGCCTTTAGCAGCTCTAGTTTGTTACTCATGCATAATTCTCAGTAAATTAAAAATTCTAAAATTCCAAAACATGCTAATGACATAATTAATCGTCTAATCAGGATAACGATGGAATGAATTCTGGAAACATTTTGAAACATTGTCTTTCCAGCGTTACAACGCACCAACAGCTGCCAAGCGTCATCCACAACATAGATAAATCTATTGCTCAATTGTTTCTCCTGAGGTAAAGAATTGTGCTGCTCCTCTAAATGTCCCAAAAACAAGCTGGCCCAATTGTTTCTTTGAATATTTAGTGTTGGTGATATGAAACATTTTGTTATTGAGAGTAAATAACTTGCAGTAACCTAGCGTTGGTGTTTCTGGTTCAAATCCCGACATAGTGCACTACAACAATGTCCCAGCATGGTTATGTGTGAGTTGTGAGTTCTTAAATTTATAATAATAAGTATGAGTTATAAGATAAACCTCAGATTGACTGAGCTGACCTAATTCCAAATGATGGACATTATTATCTTGTCAATTTTCTGGTATGTGTCAAGTTCATATGAACTGGAATATTTAAAACATGTTTCTTTTCTGGGTCAACAAAACAAGAACATCATTAAAAGATTACTGGGTGAGCCCAGTCTAGTGAAAATTAGAAATGCATGCTGCTGCCACCTGGCACAAAAGTTGATTTTGTGTTCTACAACATTGCTGTCCCAAGAATTTCATTGCACATTTTCAAAATTTCTATTCAACATTGATGTATACCAGAGTCAGACTCGGCAATAACATTCTCTAAGGAAGTAGACAAGGCCATCAGCACACCCAGAAACAGCCCCGGTTTCTTCCAGACAAAATTGTGTGAGTTCCTCAGACTGAAATGATGTGGACCGCTCACAGGAGCTCGCGGAATAGTACACTAGTCCCTAGGTGGCAACACATGACAGCATAATATGTTCTGATCTGCCAAGGCTAGAAAAAGAAGTGGCAATGTAACAGCGGTCTACTTGTAGAAAGGGGTGAGCCTGAACATAAGCTAGGCTGCTTGGGGTTCTCATTGGTAGAAGAGTGGTATGACAATCAGTCATTCACATTGTATGCGATTTGACGTTGTTTCTGCATATTTGGCTCAGATGGCTGTACAAGCATCTATCTGTCCATCTCCAAGTCAAGATCATTCTATGAGCAAGGACGGATTTCTTGAGACAAATGAAATTGACATGATACAGTTGCACGATATAAGGGTATTTGAAAACAACTAAGCATGCTGAATGCCAATTTCAAGGATAGTTCTCTCAGTTAACACTAGGGGAAAAGTGGTGAATACTTCAATATCATTGGCTAATAGATTTCCCGCCCTTGCCTCTGATTGGTCCAGCCAAGGTGACCCCAAGCTGGAGTATTTTTAGTGTATTTCAATGTAAATTTAAGGCTTTATAACTTGGTCATCCTTTTAGTGTAAATTTTGAAAGTTATGTTTTTGGATTAACAGTGTATACATCTCCTATGTGTGAAAAGCAATTGAAGAATCGCAGAATTACAAAAAAGTTATCTGGGGTCAATGTTCAGGCCATTCAGTGAAATAGGTCTAATGGATACGAGTTTTGTTTCAGGTTTATGAACAGAAAACAGCTTCAGCAATTAAACTCTGCTTCTGGATTTTAAAAGCTAGAACATCTATGAGCTATTCAGTGAACACGATATTAATGTTCTTCTAAAACTCCATACTCAACTTCATAGCAAAAACAGAACATGGACATTTATTTCTGTGGTGCTAATGAAGAAATTAAATTAATTCCATAGCTAATAACATTCATAAATTTCCAATAACCAGCTATAATTTTCAACACAAAGAAAAATGTCCATTTGTTTCAAATATTTGGTTGCTTTAATGAGCCTTGTTATCTCTTGATAAAATGAGACACAATTGAGTAGGTCTTTAAAAGTGTGTGATAGAAGACATTTAGAAATAATAACGACAAAATGTATCAGAATCTACAGCCAAAATGTGAGGCAAAAAGCCATAAGCAATTTAGTCCAAACAGTTACCTGAGGATAATATGTTCAAGATAAATGAGTTGCAAACTTTTAATATTTTTTTTAATGTCTTCCTTTGATAACTCAATTAACAATTCTAAAAATCATGGCCAAATAAAACTACCAGCATACTACTGACTTTTGTAACAGCCATAAAAAATGTCAATTGCCAAAACACATTTATAAATTCTAGAATTATCCGCATAATTGAAATTATTTCAACATAACATACATATTTTTTCAAATATATGGATTTGAAAATATATTAGAAAAATCCATCATCATTCTATTTAGCCTGTACAGAAATAATTGTCATACAGCCATGATCCAAACTTTAATTCTCCATGTGATTTTCAGTTTGACAATGATAATCCAAACTATGCAAATATGTTATTAATCATCACCAAATTATCGGATAGGTATTAAGGTAGTTTCACAGAAACAAAAAGCTGAACTAGTTGAAATTTAAGCATAGAACCAGTTCTCATGATATAACTTATGGCATTTGAAAGACAGTAATAATAGTCACTAAAGTGTCAGGATATGTTTTGGAAAGACATACAATGGCGGATCCAGACAGGGTAGTCTAGGGGGGCCGGAGCATCATTTCAACATTCACGGGCCCGCTTTTACATCATTTCGGCATTCATGGGTCTGCATTGCTCTATATTTTCTTCAGTGGTCGGGGGGGGGGGGCCCGTACCACCTAGGCCCCCCTGGATCCGCCACTTACAAACTACAACTGTGTAATTACTATAATATAATATAATAAGTACTTGTTTTGTTACAGTGAGTCACACTGAGAGCGGCTAAGAGCCCCGCAGTGAAGCATAGCAGATTGTAAACTTCAGGCCAGGGCTGAACGAATTCTCTGGAAGACAACATGCACAGTGAAGGGATAGGGCCTCTTGAAAAACAACAGTGTGAAACATCCTGAATAGCTTTGCAAGTTGCGACACTTCCATGGCATGAGGGACCACATCACCATCAGTCCCCGCTGAAAAACACCAGTTTTCCACTTTTCCACACAGCATGTATCCGAAATCCATGTGGTAGCTTTACACTGGATAAATGGATGACTGGGGTTTTACACTTGGTCGGCTAATTACTAGGATAGGAGGAGAACATGGCAATGAGGCAAAGGATGACTGAAACAGCCGTCCAACTTGGGTCTATTTGACCCAGTAAGAGTTGGATTCTAATCTGGAACCCAGCGATTCTCCATTAAAATTACAGTACTTTATTCAAACTTCACAAATACATTGTACCTTTACTACCAAACACACACAGAATCCATATTTGTCCTTGAGCTATCACACTATGCTAGACTTATTCACGGCAGAAAAACTTACTATAAAGATTCTTAAGTTTATTTATCAGATGTGTTAAAATAAAGCTAACACCTGGTTGCCATACATCATGTATCCCTGATGCCCCATAGAATCTGGGTCACTAACTGATGCTAACACCTGGGGTTTGCGATGGTATCTCAAGAGATTTATCTTGGCAATTTCCACTGAAGGCTGTGTGAGACACCAGGGGGTTTGGCAGAAGAGGCATTGACCACAACCGAAGAGAAGGGCTGCGATAATGTGCTGCATTATGGTACATATAAATGATTTTGTGCCATAAGCCTGGCACCAAATATGAATGTGTCATTTCAGGCTCATACTTTATTGGGATACAACCTCATTGTTGCATAAAAAATTGCATATAATACATTGTATGTGGACAATGGTTCTATATAGCAGGAAATGTGTATAAGAAATTGTGCTTACAGGGGAGAGTTAGCACGGAGGTAGCTTGCTGGGCTGCCAATCAGTGACGTAACTGGGTGGATTCTCGGGGGGGGGGGGCACCACGGGATTCTGGGGGGGGGCACTCACTATACTTGTTTGGGGGGGGCACTCACTTTGCTTGTTCTGAGCAGGTCCGTAAACATTCACGTTTTTTGCTAGAAATTTGTGTGTTTTTTCTTCCATTTCATTGCTAATTTGTTATCTGCGTCATCCTCCTATTGCTGAGCTTTATTTCATTGTTTTTGGCGAGTTTTTCTTGCCAGTTTGACGATTTTTCTTTGGCCCACAGCCATCCACGCTACTAGCTGTCAATCCACCATTGATTTCTCTTGCATCAAACCAAATGTCACAGTGCTTTTGGTCTATCGACTGGAGCCTTCTCAAAGAAATAGATACAAAATGTCAGACTTCTTCAATGAGCTCTCTGAATTGTTAGCTAGTTTCCAAACGGACAAAAAAGAAATTATTGTTGCTGGGGATTTCAACTTCAATATAAATAAACCAAACAACAGTTGTACCAAGAAGTTCCTGGAAATTCTAGAAACCTTTGAACTGACTCAGCATATTGATGAACCAACACACGAGGCAGGAAATACCCTAGATCTTATAATAACCCGCAAAAACAGCAAGATCTTGAAATACTGTAAAGTAGATGAACTGATATCAGACCACAACTCGGTGCTAGCGGAACTCGATCTTACTAAACCCAAGAAACTGGTGAAAAAGATCAAATATAGGAAAACAAGAAACAGCAAACTTAGCGATTTTAAACTTGACATTGAACAGCACATCACAAAAGCTATGGAGCATGTCAAATTAAAGACTGATAAAAACAGACTAAACAGCTTGATATCATCATATGAAGCAACTCGGTCCATTCTAGACAAACATGCCCCGGAAATTGAAAAGGCAATAACGATCGGGGATCCCACCCCATGGAACACTGAAGATATAAAAGCAGCCAAAATAGCCAAACGAAAAGCAGAAAAGAAATGGAGAAGAACGAAGCTAGAGTCAGACTTTGAAGTCTTCAAAGAAAAGAGAAACAACTTAAACACAACGCTAGAAAACTACAAGAAAAATTACCTATCTAAGAAAATCATAGAGCATAAGAGTAACCCAAAAGCACTGTACAAGATTTTGAATTCGGTGCTTCACAGGAAAGGAGAACTACCTCTACCAGCCAACAAAGATGACCACAAACTTGCATCTGATTTTTCAGACTTTTTTGAAGACAAAATTGACAAGATACGTACAAAACTTGATCAAGCGGAAGCTCACGTGCAAACAACCATCCCACATACCTTCAATGGGCTACCACTGTCACACTTCTCGAGACTCAGCATAGCGGAGGTCCGGAGAATTATTGATATGATGGCACCCAAACACTCCACTATCGATCCACTCCCGACATGGTTAATCAAAGAATGCATAGAGCAATTCCTACCAGTTATCACCGAGATTGTAAATCTCTCTCTGAAGCTTGGGATTATGCCTGACTCCCTCAAGCATGCAATAATTAAACCACACTTGAAAAAACTGAACAGTGACCTGGTACTTAAAAACTACAGACCAGTGTCAAATCTCAAGTTTCTCAGCAAAATAGTTGAGAGTGCAGTGATTACGCAGTACACCGCACACTTGACCAAAAATAACCTACTAGACTCTAGGCAATCGGCATATAAGTCGAATCACAGCACTGAAACCCTTCTGACAAAGGTACATAATGATATCATGGAAAACGGCAACAAAGGTGAAATAACAATGCTTGTACTTCTTGACCTGTCGGCAGCATTTGACACGATTGATCATGAGATCCTCTTGAAAAGACTAGAAAATGTGTATGGTATAAAAGGAAATGCTCTACACTGGTTCCAGACATATTTATCAGATAGAACACAGGCAGTTGTGGTAAAAGAAGCCGTGTCTAATCCGAAACCGCTCAAATTTGGTGTACCTCAAGGATCTAAGCTGGGTCCAATTCTGTTTAATTCCTAATTGCACCGCTTAGCAATGTAGCTATGAGACACAACGTTGAGGACCAGAAATACGCTGATGATGAACAACTTATACTCTCCTTCAAACCCAACAACACTGATGTTCAATCAGCACGAGTCAAAATGGAGCTATGTATAAACGATATAAGAGACTTCCTGCACCAAAATAAGCTCTGTAACAATGGTGAAAAAACTGAAGTAATTATTTTTGGTACAAAGCAAATGCACGAAAAACTAGCAGTTGACTCTCTAAAGGTTGATAATGTAGAGATCAAATTTGCCAGCCATGTGAGAAATTTAGGAGTTATTTTTGATAACTGGATTACGTCTGAAAGACAAGTAAACAAAATGTGCAAATCAGTCTACTTCAACATAAGGAACATCTCATTCATCAAAAAGAGTTTAAGCAAAGAAAACTTGAAAACCATTGTTAATGCACTGGTAACTCCCCACCTTGATTACTGCAACGGACTTCTACATGGAGTTGCAAGTAAGAACCTGAAAAAACTTCAAGTGGCACAAAACTCAGCTGTGAGGCTGATTGAGAATCTACACAAAAGAGACCACATCACTCAGAAAAGAAAAGAATTACACTGGTTGCCAATTAAAGCTAGAATTGAATACAAGATACTGTCACTAACCTGGAGAATACTAAACAACCAGGCACCAACCTACCTGACAAATCTCATTTCAAAACTAGAACCTTTCGGTTTCAAAGATCTCATAATGACAGCAGTTAAATGGGCAATTTGGGTTCTGTTGGGAGGCCTATTATTTCGGCGTTCAGTGAGAGTCTTGAGAGAATACAAACCTGGACACTTGCAAGTGCGAAACGTTGCACAGTGAAGAATGGGTAGGTAGGGACATAAAGTACAATAGACAGAAATGAATATAATCGCAAGTGTCCAGGTATTTACTTTCGGGCAACATGCACAGTGAAAGGAAATGCAAGCCTTCCCCGAAGTCGAATGGTCCCATCCTCAGTCGATTGGTTGGATGGCGAACAGTCGTCATGGACACATCCTGTCTCAAATTATGTGTAAATCAAGGAAGAACAGACATGTACTTCCAATAGTCAACTGTGGAAATGAACTGACTTTTGGCCTGATTGCTCAGCATGTCAAAGTTGCAGTGTAATATATATACATACTCACAGATAGATCAATCAATTCTTAATTTGTTAATCACACTTCTTGACGTCATATTCCAAGACCGAGAATGACAAAGTGATATTCACAGCAGTCTTGATAAGCATGAGTTTTTGGGCTGCCTACTACATATGGATATTAACACTGATTCAACAGTTCAGTTGAAGCTGAAATGGTAGCCACTTGGCAAGTGACTCAGAAACTCAAGCTTATTAAATTGTTGCAAAAATTGAGTGCTAGGGGTCTTTTTAAAGCATTAAATTTGATTTTGATGAAATTCACATGCCACAGGTATTTTGTATTTAAGCACCACACCCGTGAAGACATGGGAGAGGACGGAGGAATATAGAAAACATCACTTCAATTTCTTTGATTGTAATTACACATACCACACCCGGCTAAGGACCTTGTGGGCAGCGTAAAAAAGCTGCTTGTAAGTTTTCATAGTAGAGTAATCAGAAGTTTGCCTGGAGTAGCGTGAGGAATCCATGAATTAATAGTATGATGATAGCCCGCGAATTTCTCAAAAGATTATTTCTTTCGTTACCGAAAAACAGAAAGCAACGGACTCACTATGAAAAGTTAATATCTCCATTTCAGCCGTTGCAACACCTTGTGGCATTTTTTGTGTCGATTTCCTAACTGCTTTCTGCCACAATAATCCCCTCTATTGGCCTCTAATTGATCAATAGACAGGAAGTATCCCTTGTTGCCGTGTTAGCGATGTTGATCACGATTATTGTCAATACCACCAAAAAATCAGAATTTTTAAAATAAGATTTTGATACCAGTCACTATCATGACCAATTTCAGTAACAACAAGAACCCAGGGGTTCAAAATGGAGGTGGTGTAGTGTCTTACTTCATATCCCCTGAAAAATACTTTCCCTGAGTGGCCAGAACCAGGTGTTGTTCATATTGTGTGCTAAATTTCAGAATTTTAAAAATAATCCATTTCAAGCAAAATTGTACACTAAACTATATATAGGTATATGGATACAGAAGTAACTTCCTTACAGTAAGTAAATATTTGTTGAAGTTCATCAATTATTGTTTACCATTAATTTTTGAGAAACCTAAAATTTGAGAAAAATATCAGAAATACTCCTTTCCCCCAATTTGTTGGTTTTTATAAAAATTTCCTAAAATTGGCACTCCAAATGAGTTTAGTCATTTAAAGAGGTATAATTTAGACATCTAGACCAATTAATAAATGCAAAATTTTTGCAGTGTAACTCCAACATTGACGGAATCATGGACCATTAAAAAAATAACACTTTTGCTGAATTTACTGTTATCAATTTTTGTAAGAGCATTTAGACCCCCAAAAAGGAAAATTAAGGGTATTCAATGCATATGACGGTAGAATTTCATGCCCATAGGTGCAACCGTTTCATAATTCTGCTCTGGAAACGAAAAATATATATATTTTTTAATTTTCAATATTTTACAAAAACATTACCAATTGCTTAAATATGAACACCAAAATACACATATAGGCTGTAAGACCCATTCATGTGCAAAATATCATATACACAACTGCAATAGTTTAGGCACAGCGGCCAATACACAATGTATTCATTCCTATGCCAGATGCATGCTCCATAATCAAGTTATACATATCTCTTGACCCAAACATCTCCAAACAAAATAGCCAAGACAGGGCCCAAAAGATATTCTGAAAATGCTCAAATTTCAAATTTCCCGCCAAAACGGTCCATTTGTCACTGTGACTGCATAAATGGAGATGTGTAAACACACCTCCATTAAAAAGTACTATTATCACCAATTTATTTCTTAAGTGCGTCTGAGGAGCAGATGGCACAAAAATTTATGTCTCTACATTGATCAGTAGCTTGATGAGGCTGAAGATTCACTCATAGATATACTGACATGAAACTGAAAAGTGAATTCACAATCATGATGCACAGACATTTTGCAAAGATCTGTGCACATGTTTGCCCAGTGGTGTAGCTACAGGGGGGCAGGGGGGGCGGTCGCCCCCCCCTGGCTCCATCCTGACCAAAAAATAAATTATTACAATGTCATCAAACGCTGTTTTTGGCTGACATGCAGTCGTGATAGTGATCTCTGTCCGGATAAGATAGATTACCAGACATGTTTTAAAGATTATTGGCTTCTTTCTTCTCAATCGAGAGTGCAATTCTTCCTAAAAAACTGTATTTATTCTAAACTTGCCCACTGGCTTCTATGGGGTGCGTCAATTTCTAACATTTTGTCCAGATAGTGACTTTAGACCTCTTCCCTATACCTCGTCATCAACACTGTCTTTTTTTACCTGGCCTGTAGATCACTAAGTAAGTTAATTAGTAAAATTTTGCAGAATTTGTCAAATTAAAGGAGGAACAACATGTTCCACATCAATTGCCTTTGTATGAGAATTGTTCCCCCAGTGACTCCAAAAAGCTATAGCTAGGCCTATGTCTGGGCCTGGAGACCTTTTGCTGCTGAAACTTCCACTAAATCATTGAATATTAGAAGACAGTTGAAATTGAGAGTTTTTTATTTGGATATCATGAACATGGTTTTCTGTGTGGTTGTACAAAAATTAGCAGTCATTGATCTACTGGCCAAGATTTAAAATTTCCTAGCTACGCCACTGTGTTTGCATTGCTGCAATAATAACATTGTCACGCCTCAATGCTCTGGTGACCTACTTAGGAATGAGTGCCATGCCATACATATGTTAGACAAGTGTTGTAAAATTACTCAAAAATGTTAAAACTAAAATTTCCCGGTTTTTGTTTAGTGATGCTGTCATGGTCCTCTATCAATCCAACTAAGAGAAACTCTCATGTGACTTGCCTCCGTTCCAGAATAAGAATTGAGCGGACAGCTTTTTCCACAATCCTTTGCAATATCTAGGTCACAGTGACCTCATTGACAACTAGACACAGATTAGCACAGAGAACTTCAGAATTGTAATAGATCTCATAAAGCTTTGCTTTATGAGATCTAAAAACAAGAGCCACGAACTCTTCGGAGCTCAGACAGAAATTTCCTTGAAATACCCTCAACTAGATTAAACAACAGTTGGGGTGATAGGGCTTTTAGCAGGGTGAGTCCGACGCTCTGGAATAACCTTCCTGAGCACATAAAACAACTAGATACAATAGAATCTTTTAAGAGAAAGCTGAAAACTCATCTCTTCAAGAAATACTATTAACAAACAAGACTGAAGCGCCGAGGACAAGATACTTGGAATTGGCGCTATATAAATTATTATTATTATTATTATTATACTAAAAATGCATAAATACAAGATGTAAAGCTCCAATCATCCATCCATCTTGCAGGCCAGTATGTTGATTTGTGTAAATCTATACTATGGTCAGTTCTCCCACAGCACAGGCTGGATAGAGTACTGGCATTCTAGTACATATGGATCAACATAATCGATTACAATTATAATAGAAAGTAAAACAGTCATTTTTCTCTTCATGACTGATGGTAATTGACACAGAAAGCTCGAGAACACAGCATTTATATAAACTAGCAGGTAAGTGTTAATGTTTCCTTTGCCTGTCTAACTGCCATTTAAAACTAAAAAACTAAATTAAATGGGGGGGGGGGAGTTTCATAACGATGGCAACAGAAAAATTACACTTCGTACAAGTGTGATATTTCTGCACAGATAGTAAAACTCCTGCAATGTGTTATATGAAAATTTCATTCAGCTACTTGAAATACATAAGTCCATCCGAATTTTGGCTAGGACTTGCTAAACACCCCTCGTAGATCTCTTTAGCGCTCTTTAAGAAAAGCTGTCCTAATGCTTAACAAGCCCATTCAAAATTAAATTATCTACTGACTGCAGTTCATATTCAAGGCCCAATATTAATTTAAATTTGGCCGGAGTCCACCACAGGAATAGGACAATTGCTATTGAACCTGACGGCCACTGTTCAAAAGCACGAGGACAGAGTGTCCTTTGCCAGAAATCTATTAGGGAAAAATCAAGGATGAAATTACATTTGAGTGTATCCATTCTTCAAAACTGCCAAGGGCAAGTTTTCACTTTGATTGCTTACCAACACAAAAGCAAGTGCTGGATCAAACTTCTTTGAAGAATAATCAAGACAGAGCAGCACTTAGCTTTCACAGTCCAAATCATTTTTAGTCTGCGGAGAAATTAACTGATAGTAATTGACATGCAAATCTCCAGGCCTCAGCATTGGATGAATTGGAAGTGGATGACAATAGATGATGGTTTTTGGCCTTGTCAGAAACTGAGATTAGAAGATGGAAAAAAGTGAAAAAAGATTCACAAAGTGATAAATGTAGAGCTACACAGATCTATACATTGTGGACATTGAGAACTTTTTAATATACAGTAAATAAGACTCTATCTTGTCCCCATAGAATATAATTATAAATTTCAACAATACCTTCCTCCCATTCGTGTCCTTTGATTAGTTTTCATATTCGTGTTGTTAAGGTCTCTAATGGGTAAAAAAGTTCTCTGTGACATTGTTCCTCTTTGAACAGTGAGATGCGGTTAATGTTTTTAGGAACAGCAATATAAGGGAAAAAAACACAAACAACATAAACCACTGAGTTTTAATTAACTCTGGTCATGCAATTTGTGGGGCACATTATCTAGATTTTTTCTTGGACACAGCTTGTGAAGAGGACAGTTTTGGTCTGTAAGTATATTTATTGAAAAAAGCTACCCACTGCCACCACATTAGCTGTTTCAGATGTCATCATGCACTTATTCTAATGGTAACATATACTGATTTATTTTTATCATAATGTAACCACAATGTTGGCAATTTGTGGAGGGCTGATCTGCTGTGACATGGAAATATATAGTAGAAAATAACTGTATGCCGCCACAACTTGAACACAACATAAGATTTTTTCACAAAATAGAGACAATATCGCCACAATGCCGCAAGCTAACGTCATCTTTTGACATAGCTTTACAACATTGTGTGACAACGTTGTTTCTGACACATAATTCGAAGCAATTTTCACAAGAAATGAAGCTTGTCATGAAATTGTCACAACGTTGCTGCAACATAAATTTGCCCATTGGGATAGCAATTTGATGTAGCTGATAATGTTAAAAATAATTTAATTATTCAGAATTAAGAAAAGGATTCATATAGTTCTCTCTAAAGTAAAATAACTAAGTAGTGTGTAAATAATCGACGGTCCTAGATACTTGTATTTATCAGTAACACCAGTCTCTTATGTGAATTACATTATTTGTGCTTTTGATTCTATTGTCAGACCATTTCCTTCCGGTATTGTAGATAATACTACCAGATATAGCATAGGCTGCTCAACCATGATAAATAATTCAGGCACATACCAAGGTATATCCATATATGTCGCAACATGTGGTTTCTGCTGAATGCGGAGGAGTAGTTACATTGTATTTTCTTTCAGGTCTAACAGCATCATGGGACTCATTACATATATTCATGAATCATTCAGTGTTAATGTTAGGATATTACAGCAAGTTTGTGACTTTGCAAGAAAGCAATGTCAGTTGCCTCATCATCACTAGGTATTGGTGTAGCCGTTATTGATTTGAAATCAGATTCAAAGATGCTACTTAAACGGCATAAGATATACTATGCTGGATGGAAATTCCCTCTACTAACACTAGGCTAGTACTAGTTCGTCTTTGTTTTGAAGACATTCAACACACTTCCCAGATCCACAAAGAACTTGTTAAGAAAGAATTGTCACAAAATATTCCAGACTATACCAAAATCCAGGATTCAATGAGGCATAGTGCAGTCCTCAGAGAACATGATTTTGAGGAGAAAATAACACGCCACCAGTTATAGGAAGACCTGTTTTCGAAGACCTGTACCATCAACAAAGAAAGCTGCAGGTACGGAGAAGGGAGAATGCTGCCCCACCTAAAATCTATTCAGGCAAAGCTCTGAAAACTTTGGGCAGGAAGCCCCATTTACCCAAGATGGACCGTCCCCCCTCCAAAAGATCACCTGTTCTATGCCTACAAATATGATGCTATGTGTATGATCCACTCGCCGGAGTCAATAGGCAGGTAACTTTTAAGCAGGCTTTCTGTGTCTTAGTAGCCACCTAAAAGTTTATTAGTTCCCTTATCTGAATAAACTTCAATAAGGTTTTCAAAAGAAGATTGCCTTTGGGAGATTCTTTAATTACAGAAAGCATCGGAGGACCAAATTGAGGTGATGAACGTGTTTAGTGCTTCTAGTTTGTGGCTCAAGCATAATCTTCAGTAAATCAAAAATTTTAAAATTCCAAAACATGCTAAATTGCTATTGCCATAATTAATCATTTAAACAGAATAGTGATCAAATTAATTTTGGAACATTGTTAAACATTGTAATTTTTGCATTAACTACAGCTACCAAGCCTCGTTCTCTGCACATCTAAATCTGAAGCTCAATTATTTTCCAAAGGCAAAGAACTGACCGGCAGGGTCCTCTAAAGATCCCTGAAATCAGCTAGCAGTTAGTTATAAGAGTAGTGGTGTTCAAGATATTGATTTGATTTTCCTTGCAGTCCTAAAAAGTTCTGTGAAAGTATCTTGGTCATCCGAAGCCTTTTCTTCTCCTGTGCCTGAAAATACAGTATAGCCCCCATTGACTATTTAAAAGTAAGGGAAAACTAGATGAGCATATTTCCATATGCAAGACTAGCAGTTGGTCAACAGTGATTGTTGGAATACGACAAAGGGTCCATATTGTTGGCCTATAGAACATGCTCAGTAATTGAGTTCACCCCTCTGACTGCTAGGGTAATTAGGTAGTGATTGTGGACCCAGGTAAAACTAGAGGTAGTGTGGAGATTGGATGGATCGCCTATGCTGTCCCACAGGGACTAAATGATCGCCTGTGTTACATAATACGCAAGCCAAAACCTTGTTTTGCGAATTTGATTGGGCAATACTTCACCAAGTTCACTAATACTAAGGAAATAATCCATCTCTTGCATGAGAAATGGGGCTCTTTTTTTTACGAGGGGCGGGGGTTGCTGGGTATTTATGCAACAGAAGATTGCCAGTATTAACTAGAACCCCCGCGGACATGGGTAAGTCCCAATGTCCGCGGGGGTAAGTCCCCATGTCCGCGGGGGTAAGCCCCTATGTCCGCGGGGGTAAGTCCCACCGTCCGCGGGGGTAAGTCCCCACATCCGCGGGGGTAAGTCCCCACGTCCGCAGGGGTAAGTCCCCACGTCCCTGGGGGTAAGTCCCCACGTCCCCGGGGGTAAGTCCCCATGCCCGCGGGGGTAAGTCCCCATGTCCCCGGGGGTAAGTCCCCATGTTCCCGGGGGTAAGTCCCCGGTCTGCAGTGGTAAGTCCTCATGTCCCCGGGGGTAAGCCCCCATGTCCCCGGGGGTAAGTCCCCATGTCCGCGGGGGTAAGTCCCCATGCCCGCGGGGCGAAGCCCCCATGTCCCCGGGGGTAAGTCCCCATGCCCGCGGGGGTAAGTCCCCATGCCCGCGGGGGTAAGCCCCCATGCCTGCGGGGGTAAGTCCCCATGTCCGCGGGGGTAAGTCCCCATGCCCGCGGGGGTAAGCCCCCATGTCCCCGGGGGTAAGTCCCCATGGCCGCGGGGGTAAGTCCCCATGTCCGCGGGGGTAAGCCCCCATGTCCCCGGGGGTAAGTCCCCATGTCCGCGGGGGTAAGTCCCCATGCCCGCGGGGGTAAGTCCCCATGTCCGCGGGGGTAAGCCCCCATGTCCCCGGGGGTAAGTCCCCATGTCCGCGGGGGTAAGTCCCCATGCCCGCGGGCGTAAGTCCCCATGTCCCCGGGGGTATGTCCCCATGTCCCCGGGGGTAAGTCCCCATGTCCGCGGGGGTAAGTCCCCATGTCCGCGGGGGTAAGTCCCCATGCCCGCGGGGGTAAGTCCCCATGTCCGCGGGGGTAAGTCCCAATGTCCGCGGGGGTAAGTACCCATGTCCGCGGGGGTAAGTACCCATGTCCGCGGGGGTAAGTCCCCATGCCCGCGGGGGCAAGTCCCCATGTCCGCGGGGGTAAGCCCCAATGTCCCAGGGGGTAAGTCCCCATGTCCGCGGGGGTAAGTCCCCATGCCCGCGGGGGTAAGTCCCAATGTCCCCGGGGGTAAGTCCCCATGTCCCCGGGGGTAAGTCCCCATGCCCGCGGGGGTAAGTGCCCATGCCCGCGGGGGTAAGTCCCCATGTCCGCGGGGGTAAGTCCCAATGTCCGCGGGGGTAAGTACCCATGTCCGCGGGGGTAAGTACCCATGTCCGCGGGGGTAAGTACCCATGTCCGCGGGGGTAAGTCCCCATGTCCGAGGGGGTAAGTCCCCATGTCCCCGGGGGTAAGTCCCCATGTCCGCGGGGGTAAGTCCCCATGTCCCCGGGGGTAAGTCCCCATGTCCCCGGGGGTAAGTCCCCATGTCCCCGGGGGTAAGTCCCCATGTCCCCGGGGGTAAGTCCCCATGCCCGCGGGGGTAAGTCCCCATGCCCGCGGGGGTAAGTCCCCATGTCCGCGGGGGTAAGTCCCAATGTCCGCGGGGGTAAGTACCCATGTCCGCGGGGGTAAGTACCCATGTCCGCGGGGGTAAGTACCCATGTCCGCGTGGGTAAGTCCCCATGTCCGTGGGGGTAAGTCCCCATGTCCGCGGGGGTAAGTCACCATGTCCGCGGGGGTAAGTCCCCATGTCCGCGGGGGTAAGTCCCCATGTCCGTGGGGGTAAGTCCCCATGTCCGCGGGGTTAAGCCCCCATGTCCCCGGGGGTAAGTCCCCATGTCCGTGGGGGTAAGTCCCCATGTCCGTGGGGGTAAGTCCCCATGTCCCCGGGGGTAAGTCCCCATGTCCGCGGGGGTAAGCCCCCATGTCCCTTGGGGTAAGTCCCAATGTCCGCGGGGGTAAGCCCCCATGTCCCCGGGGGTAAGTCCCAATGTCCGCGGGGGTAAGCCCCCATGTCCCCGGGGGTAAGTCCCCATGTCCGCGGGGGTAAGTCCCCATGTCCCCGGGGGTAAGTCCCCATGTCCGCGGGGGTAAGTCCCCATGTCCGTCGGGGTAAGTCCCCATGTCCGTGGGGGTAAGTCCCCACGTCCCCGGGGGTAAGTCCCCATGCCCGCGGGGGTAAGTACCCATGTCCGCGGGGGTAAGTCCCCATGTCCGCGGGAGTAAGTCCCCATGTCCGTGGGGTAAGTCCCCATGTCCGCGGGGGTAAGTCCCCATGTCCGCGGGGGTAAGTCCCCATGTCCCCGGGGGTAAGTCCCCATGTCTGTGGGGGTAAGTCCCCATGTCCGCGGGGGTAAGTCCCCATGTCCCCGGGGGTAAGTACCCATGTCTGCGGGGGTAAGTCCCCACGTCCCCGGGGGTAAGTCCCCATGCCCGCGGGGGTAAGTACCCATGTCTGCGGGGGTAAGTACCCATGTCCGCGGGGGTAAGTCCCCATGTCCGTGGGGGTAAGTCCCCATGTCCGCGGGGGTAAGTCCCCATGTCCGCGGGGGTAAGTCCCCATGTCCCCGGGGGTAAGTCCCCATGTCCCCGGGGGTAAGTCCCCATGTCCGCGGGGGTAAGTCCCCGGGGTTATGTCCCCATGTCCCCGGGGGTATGTCCCCATGTCCCCGGGGGTATGTCCCCATGTCCCCGGGGGCCACAGATACACAGATACATAGATACACACCGGATATTGAATGGTTGCCCCCTTATTCTTAGTAATATTAAATGGTCGCCCCCTCCTTAGTAGATATTAAATGGTCGCCCCTTATCCTATCTATCTATCTATGTATCTATCTATGTATCTATCTATGTATCTATATATCTATCTGTGTATCTATGTATCTATGTATCTGTGTATCTATGTATCTGTGTATCTGTGTATCTATGTATCTGTGTATCTGTGTATCTATGTATCTGTGTATCTATGTATCTATCTATCTATCTATCTATCTTAGCACCTTAGTAGATATTAAATGGTTGCCCCCTTATTCTTAGGAGATATTAAATGCATGGTCGCCCCCTTATCCTTAGTAGATATTAAATGGTGGCCCCCTTATCTATCTATCTATCTATCTATCATCATCATCATTGATTGCCATCACCCAGCCCAAAGTTTCAGGCTTTTATGTAATTGATAGGCATCATGAAGAGACAAGCTTCTTAGATAGGCAACATTGGCTGATATCATAATACATTGCCATCCTTGATTGGCATCCCATGATTGGCATCCCTTGATTGGCATCCCTTGATTGGCATCCTTGATTGCCATCCTTGATTGCCATCTGACTGTGAGCTTGGATATTTGTAAACATTTCAGACATTTCTCAGTAACTGCCTAATCATACACAAGGCGGCGCCCTACTTGTGGCGACACCTAGCGTTATGTTATAATTGGTTTATGCACGCATGCGTAGTGGCAGCAAGTCGGAAAGAGCGCCCGACAATGCAGTGGAATTTAAGCAGCTTAAAGGCAGCGTTGAAATGCTTGGATTTCACAATTTTTACGATTATTTGACGAAATAAAGACGGCTGGTAAAGTTTGGCAAGTAACTTTGTGTATTAACAGCAGTTTTCAGTCATAAAAACGATCGTTTCAGATAGGTATTGCATGCCCTCGTTTTGGTTGCCATGGAGCGGGACTACTCGGATCTGGACGACGCCTGGTAATACAATAGACTAGCAACTGCTAGTCTAACTAGTACTTATGTGAAGCAATATGTCACAGGAATAACTTGGATGGATAATACTGTCCATTTGGGTCTCTTGTTCATACCAGTGAATCCATGCTTCGTCACAAGTCCTGATGCAGTCAAGGAAACACAGCCTTGCCGCATGAATCTCCGTTGCCAAATCTGGCATGCAGGAGTGCTTTCCTACATTGGTTCAGTGTAAGAATACACATATTTGGTGTGTTTGACAGTATATTTAGAAGCTAATATCATATTACTTGTGTCAAATATTCTCAAACTCACTAATACAAGTGATAGAGCAAAATCTTTCCCAGCCACAATTCATTGGCTTTCTTGGTCTCCGTATTATCTACCCCACCTAGCTGAAGTTTCTGTTTCCATGGCAACCAAAGAATGATTTTAAAATGTCCAAATTGTCCATAATTTTAGAAATTTTGAGAGTGGTGTGACACATTAAGTTACTTGAGATGATAGCATTGCCAGTATAGGCTATGCAGCGCAAATTGCTTATGACTCATAGAATATAACATGGCATGGATAGGGAGCATTTCAGTACAATTCTGTAAGCAATTGATATTCGTCTACTGTAATGACTAGGTTTAAAATTAAACAAGTTGCCAGAATTTACGGAGTCAGGATTAAGTAGTACCACAAAGATATGATTTGTGCAGTTCATTAAAGCAAGTTGTCATGATTGAAATACCAAATATCCAAGCTTCATAGTGACAAACATTGAATGTTAGAGGGCCAATTTAGGGTGGCCCTTTAAAAAAAGTTTGAAATTTATATGGGCCACCCCCCTCAAATGATGTCTTTTATGGTAAAAATAGCTTGTGCAAAATCTCATTAAAATCGGTTAACATTTAGAGGTGGCCCACGAGCCTTGAAATTCTTGCATTTCAGCCATGATTTCGTATGTTTGCCGATTCGCGGTATTGTATAACTGAGCCATTTTAAATCAAACAACAATATGATTAGATTTTTTGAATAGGACTTAATGAGAGCTTCATGTTGAATACCAACTTTGATGGTCTATGACAATTCTTCATGAGCCCGAGAGCCATACGTCGTGAGTTCTTTTAAAAATTGTTTGTTTGGATATATCATATATGATGTGTCCTAATTCAATCTGGAGGCAAAAACTCTTAACCAGACCTTATAAAATGGACTATCAATGAGGGCGGCTGATTGTTCTGATCAATGTTTAAGGAAAATAATGAAAAAAAATTTTGTGGTCTGGGGTAGGAATAATTTCACGAAGGCCGTCATAATTTTGAAAAATGAAAGTAAGGAGTCAATGTGTAAATTGTCAATGTGTTGGTTTTGACAAAAATATCACAGCAAGATCTAATTTTCCCATATTCCTTCATCAAAATTTTATGATTTTCCAACAGGACAGTTGGTGATTCTTGTTCCATGGGGCCAGCAGGGTTAATTCTGTGTCAGATTTACGGCATATCTTGTTATATATTTTTTCACAAATTTGGCACTGATTCGAATCTGGTTGTTCATTACGCCTGACTAGAAAGTCCCTTGTCAAGTTGTACCATAAAAACTGCTAGAACAGTGAATGACATGCAGGTTTTGTTCAAGTCTGCCAAATATTTGCAAGATATTCTGATATGGAATTATTCACATGTCATACAAAAAGGCAAATTAATTAACAATGACATTGTTGCAGGAAAAATTTCAAAGAGTGACTTTGATATAATTCCCTAAGAATGCATTGGGGGAGTGTTGTTAGTTCAGTTAAGAGCGCTCTGGGCTTCCAAACACTGGGTTTGATCTAAAATTGGCAGTCAATTGAACCCAGATTAAATTTCACAGCAGTTTTAATCATGCTGTTCATACTTATCCTGTCTAATAATTAGCCAACCAGCTACATAAATGTCGGATATAAAGACCTAATCATTATATTACTAGAGTATTTTAATCCAAGGCTAAAAATCGCTGCATTTGCTCTCTTGCACCCAATAACACTTTGTTAATTATTATTTGCCCAAAGAACCAATCATCTGATGTTAAAGAAAAATCAAGTGAACGTGAGTTTTTCGACAAATTTTCAGTTGAATCTTCCGAATATAAAATCATCACAGACCATCCAAGTTGGTACTTAAAATGAAGCTCTAATTAAGACCAGTTCAACCATGCTATTTGTATTGTTGTATCATTTGAATTGGCTAAACAATAGAGGACCGCGAGTTGACAAATGTAGAGAATTACGCCAGAAACATAAAAACTTCAGGGGCGATGGGCCACCTCTAAATATTAACCGATTTGCCTGAAAATTTGCATGCATCATTTTTTCGACAATATGCATCATTTTAGAGGGTGGCCCATCAATATTTTAAACTTTTATTTTTTACTATGCTTTTAAGGGCCACCCTAAGGGCCATGACAGGCATAGACCTATGATAGGCATTGCTTTCACTATAGACTTTTCTAACTACTTCCGAAAACACACATGCACCTCTTACAGCTGAAGAAAAACACTGACATGTTCCTTGTGATGTCACATCCCTATCTATACCATGTTATTGGTAATGACACAAAAGAAATTTGTGGTCACATCCTATACTTTCAATGCTATCAAAACAAGTCGCCAACTGAGTCACAGCACTCATCAATGAGGTAAAAGTTACTCAATGACAAGTTGACAGCTCATTTCAATGCAATAGATAGGGCCTACTGTGAGGCCATCGATGGCAACAAACTTTGACTGAGAAGAAGCAGCGTAATGGCTCATTGCTTTCATATCACACTGTATGCGTACACGTATGCAAGGGATCAAAGACATTCATATCATTTCCATTCAAGGAAGTGTAACATTCACTGTAGAATTTAAATTTTGAGTCAGCTTCAACAATTGAGTGAGATGGTTGCACAATATCTTTGAGCCCACATGGCTTGTTGTTATAAGAATGCACAGATTATCACAACTTAAAACAACAGACTCTGTTGGCTCAAAGGAATTGTGCAACCACCACACGCAATCAATCACAGCCTTTCACTTTGATAAAGAAAAAATGAGGACCAGCTCACTGTGAAAAATGCAATTCATGACTCATGATAGCTGACGAAGTGTCATCTTCTCTACTTTCAACATGAGACACTTAGAGGTAGTTTGATTAGTCATGATCAAGAGAAGGCCATTTGACTTGACATATAACTGATTTTGGATTGAAAATCCGCTGCATAATCATTTTGTTTGGCTGTCATCAACAAGAGGGATAAGCCTCCTTAAATCAAATTAACATTGAAAGTATTGGGTATGATCATGATAAATCATCAGTATGATGACACACAAAGTGCCATTTTCACAGTGCAACAGTCCACTCTTTTTTGGTATCAAAGTGACAGGCTGCAAGAAGACTCAAAATCATAAATTTTACAGTTTTGCCAGCAGTGTCATCTCAACTGGTGACATACGTTTTGCTCCTTGTTAGTGTATTTCCATTAGCCGTAGGCCTACACACTTATCTGAGAGACTTTAGTTCAGTTGAGAAGAATGGCATTGCTTTATTTTCCATTCATTGAAGACAACATTGTCACTGAATACTTGCACAAAGTTTCTCTAAAGCAGATATATTTCAAGGCGTGCCTCCAATAAGCGATTTTGAAGTCTTATACTGACTTGTATCTTTTGTGTTAGCTCACTGCCCTCCCAAAGCTGCAGCATACAATGTAGGAACGACACGGAAATACTTATCAACTAACAAAGTTTGCTACTTTGTAAGACATCCATACTATGTGTCGGATTTTCCACATGGCCAATGGATGGATGATTGAGGCTTTATGTCTGTATTTTATGCACTTGGATGGCTAATAAAGACAGGAAAAGGAAAGGGCAATGAGGCAAAGGATGTTTGAAACAGCTGTCTAACATATATCCAGGTGACCGGGCAAGAGCTGGATTCAAACCCTGGACCCAGTGATGGCAGCCAAGCAAGCTACCACTAGACCAACCCTCACCCCTAGCCACCGAAAGAACACATCTATTACCTGAGGCGGTTGGACAAAACTTATGCATTTCTCTTTTTCAAAATTGTGCTGAAATCTACCATGACAAGTCTCACTCTCACTAGTGTCCAAGATGTGTCTATGCGTGCCATGCAAGTTTCAGGCCAGAAGTAGAAACAGATTCAATGTACTTGACAAGAAAGGCAACAGTGGATCCTTGTTCAGTGTGTTATCAGATTTCCTGGATGTCTCGATTCGGCTCTCGTGCAATTTGTATGGCCTATATGCCTGCAGGGATTACAGGAATTTGTTCCTGAAATGGCAAAAACACTAAGATTTGGCATCACACACCAAGGAACTGCTGAGGGTATTTCAACATACCAATAGTAATTCTCCAGGTGTAACTGCAGTTGCAACACCTGAGAGAAGTCCTTTATCTTTACCTCAGTATATGTCCCGATGGTTCGCCAAGAAGATGTTATGAGCCTACATCAAAGCGCTTGTACAGTTTGCCAAAACAGCATTCTAAGTCATCAACCCCAAGAAGACAAGTCAAGAAGAAAGCGAATCTCACTCTAGATTTGCAAGCATCAGTACCGGCCCTACAGCCGGGTGAGTCTCCAATTGTCACTCCTTCACAGAACAATAATACGAGTGTCCAGCGACCGTTCCGGAACAGAACGTATCAGCACAATCTTTGAAGGAATGTGGCATGCTACATCCTATATAGTGCCGTGGCAACGGAGCACATCTGGGAGATAACCCCAACAGAAGGTATATCAAAGCACAACCTATGCCATCTTGTGCAGAATATTGTCTGGGATCTGGAAAGGATGGTTGTGGTGATTTCAAAGGTGTCTGACATGTTCGAAAGAGCATATAGCAGCTTCTCGCATAGTTAATGCACTCACAGTGGTCAACGACTGTGCTGAACGGGCCGTAAAGCTCGCAACTGACTTCAACGAGGTCCTAACAAAGAATGGTGAACAGCACCAGCTGTTGTACCAGGTCGTTGAATACCACCGAAAACTGGTGCCTACAAAGGCTAGCAAGAAATCACTCATCTAAATAAGATCACATTGTTTGCACATTATATTTGTTGGTGTATTATGTTGTGCTCCACTTATCCTGATGATAGAATTGGCATTATTATATCAATGTTAGTCAACCTTTCATTTTCCAAGTTTAATTTTTGAAAGAATGATCACTAGTTTTGTTAACTGAATATAACCAATTTAAAATTAATAGTTGTCTGCAGGAGATTCTAATGGTTTGAGTCATTACATAAACTCCATTTCAAGTTTTGATTGTATAAAATTACCCTTTTTGGGAGATTACACCAATGTGTTTGCCTTAAGTGTCCTTTTTTCTGTTGCACTAACCTGACGTTGTTGGCTGTGTCTAGGATTGAAGGACATAATTGTGTCATTTAAAAATTTGGTGTGCACGACTAAAATCAATGACCAACCACTATGCAATACCTTCTCAGGACAGTTTCTCTCAAAATGTATAAGATTAATGGACATGATAGTTGACAAGGTTCACCGTGCAATAGTCCACTCTTTCTGCATAAAACATTTACAGACTGTTGTTGAGTCCATAACAGGAATAGGAATTTATCAGCATTCAACCTGACGGCCATTATTCACAAGAAGGAAGACAGAATGACCTTCACCAGAAATCTATTAGGTAAAAAACAAGAATGAAATTACATTTGAGTGTATTCATTCTTCAAAACTACCAAGGGCAAGTTTTGCTTTGATTGTTACCAACACAAGAGACAGTGATTGATCAAACTTCCTTTGAAGAATAATCAAGACAGAAACAGACTTAGCTTCCACAGTCCAAATCATTTTTATTCCAAAGAGAAATTAACTGATAGTAATTGACATGCAAATCTCCAGGTGTCAACATTGGATGAATTGGCAGGAAAGTGACTGACAAAAGATGATTTTTGGGCATGTCAGAAATTGGGATAAGAAGATGGAACAAAGTGGAAAAAGAGACACAAAGTGATGAATTTACTGCTACATATATATATATATATACATCTAGTGGACATGGAGAACTTTAAAAAACCCAGTAAATCTGACTCTATCATGTCCCTATAGAACAGAATTATTTCAACAACACCTGCTTTCCATTAATGTTCTTTGATTAGTTTTCTTTTTTGTGTTGTTAAGGTTTCTAATGGGGCAAAAAAGTGTCCTGTGACTTTGTTCCTCTTTAAACAGTGAGATGCGGTTAATGTGTTTAGGAATGGCGACGCAAGAAAAAAAAACACACAAACAACATAAAACACTGTGATTTAATTAATTTTGGTCATGCAATTCGTGGGGCACCTATCTAGATTTTTTTCCTGAGCACTTCGAGCAAAGAGGACATTTGGTCAGTGGATAAATTTAACGACTAACCACTGCCACCACATGAGCTGTTTCAGACGTCATAGATTTATGATTATCATAATGTAACCAATTTGTGGAGAGCTCATCTGCTGTGACACAGAAGACAACAAATGAGTCCATTGGGGTAGCAGTTTCATGATGCTGGTAATGTCAACAATAGTTTCTTTTATTCAGAATTAAGAAAAGGGTTCACGAATCATATAGTTCTCCCTAGAGTAAAATACTGTGAAATAATCTTAGATACTTGTATTTATCAGTAACACCAGCCCCTTATGTGAATTACATTATTTGAGCTTTTGGTTCTATTGTCAGACCATTTCCTTCCGGTATTGTGGATAATACTACCAGATATAGCAAGGACTGCTCAACCATGATAAATAATTCAGGCGCATACATTGCTGCATCCATATGTCACGACATGTGGTTTTTGCTGAATGTGGAGGCGTAGTTGTTATTTTCTCTAAAAGAAAGTCTAAAAGCATCACAGGACTCATAATATATATGCATGAATCATTCATAGTAAATGTTAGGATATTGCAGAAAATGTGTTACATTGCAAGGAAACAATGTCAGTTGCGTCATCATCACTAGATAGTGGTGTAGCCGTTATTGATTTGAAATGCATTCAAAGATGCTGCTTTAAAAACAGCATAAGACCATGCTAGATGGGAAATCTACCTGGCTGATCTTAAGGAAGTTTTTTTTTCGGACAAAATATCTTAGGGGGCTACCAATCCCCCCTACTAACACTAGTATTAGTTCGTCATTGTTAAGAAGAACTTCCCGTTCCCAGATCCAGAGAGAAATTGTTAAGAAAGAATGGTCGCAAACTATTCCAGACTAAATCAAAATTCAGGATTCTTATACATTACCATTTTCTTGGTCAGTTTTTTTTACCCCAAAGTTTGTTTAAGCTCGCGGTGCACAGGGAGGATGTCATGTAAATGAGATCCATTTCAAAACGGAAGCTTATTCTGCTGCCATAGATGAGTTACCTGGAGGTACTGCAGAGGACTACTCCAATCATATTTGTCAAACTTTGGACCATTTTGCTGCGACCTATGTGGAATTCAATGATGGCTGTGACTACCGGGAGACTAGAAGTCGATTGATACATTTGTAGATAATATCTCTAATACGATGAGTGACATTTGTGCAGCTTATCATGCTGCACTAAGAGAGGTTAGCAGCCACCGGAACACCAGTCTCAATGAGATGAACTGTCACTTACATCCGTTAGACTCCATTGCTTCAGCCTGCAGGTACATGCTTTTCTGTCTTTCTCTTTGCATGAATAGGTTCATTTCCAATTTCATTACCTGCTGACATGGGTTTAATCCTCAGGTACTTTTAAGGTTTGATACTTAGTTACTTGCAACATGTTACTGATACTATTTTCAGGTCTGCTTTGAAACGCCAAGAGGACGTCAGAGGTGCAGTGTTTGGCAGTGACTGTGTGGCTGCAAATGTGATACTTGCTGTGAATAAGCTTCGATATAAAGATGGAAAAGGGGACCCCAGGAATTTCATTGTTTTTCTGCAGTGTCACAACTTACCAAAGGACTCAACAGGTTAGACGTCTTGTTTCAGAACACCAAGAAACCTTTACTCTTCTGTTCCAAGGCAAGAGTGGAACCTCGCTTGGAGGCTTGAGGTCAAGCTTATTCAAAGACTTCACAAGTCCAGTCACAGCTGCAGAATTGCAAGTCTTAGGCTTGATCGGCAAACATCTGTCAGGTCCGTGGATGAAGAAATTCTACACTGATGCAGACTCCCAAATAGACCATGTTGAGGGAATAGAAAAAGTAAGGCAAGAGATCTGAAAGAATCCTTTGGGTATTTTGTCAACGGATACAGATTTTCTTAGGTGAAAACACCGTTGTTGACAGGACTCTGGAGAGACTAAGAATCTTGCCAGTTCATCCCCTGTTCACCGCAATGATGAAGTTGTGTCTCAAGGCAACAATTGATTTTTTACCGCGTCAGGACAAGAAGTTTCTTGTTGTTGAAATCACTGAAAAACTAAGAGAAGAAACTGCAACCACTGATTCTCATAACATCAATTCAGAGAAAATAATGGGGATGTTTAGCGAACCCAAGAAGAAAACATTCCGAGAAAAGCAGTTAAAATTAGCAGAGTGCAACGAGCTGAAAGAAGGAAGACTCAGAAGGATCTTCAGTTAGAGTTGATCCAACAAAAAGTACGCAAAGAAAAAAAAGCACTGTGGCTGAGTGGAGGAAGATGGAGCAGACCCTGAAGTGTGGAGGCTTAGAAGAACTCTGAAGGCTAATTGCGGAATTAGATTATTCCAAATCAGAGTGTGAGTGAGTTTTTTACGTCTCATCAGCAGCTGAGTGGGCTATTTAGAGACATACTTGGTTTGTGTCAAGGTTCTTGATTTGTTAAGTCTGTGAGATGTGACTGGTGTTTTTTTGTTTCTTGTCATTTTGCTCTTGTCTATGCTAGGAAATCGTTTGTCTGTTGAGCTGTCTCAATTTGTTGTTTTGGTTGGTTTCTTGGACTCAGATGCCAAAGTTTTTTTCTTCTTCGGTTGTTGGAGTGGAAGTTTTGTCCATTGAGTATAAGGAGAGTATGGTTGACTTTGTTGAATCTTTTACTGGGTGGTGTGCATAAGTCAGATTCAAGAAATTTCACAGTTTCTCCTGTCTTTGGACGGTCTGGTGAAGGCGTTGTCGAAAGGGATCCATGAAAAGGTTCCCATTAAGTTGAATCCTTCTCAGTGGTGACGAATGTAAAACTGGGCTTGGGTAATCTGTGTCTTGGTCAATTTTTTCCATGTCCTGTTCAACTATGCACTCGGCCTCAGGAAACGAACATCCTGTGTCAATCTGAAATTGTACAATTTCTTTTTCTCGCTTGAAGTGAGTGAGTGAGTGAGTGAGTGAGTTATTGTTTTACGTCTCATCAGCACCTTATTGGGCTATTTAGAGACATACTTGGTTGGTATCAATGGTTGTGATAACTTAAAAAATAAAAACTAAGGGTTTTGTCATGTTTTGTTTGTGACACGTAGAGGGTGCTTTTTTGTTGGGAGTGTCTGTCTTTTTAGTTTTGTCTGGGCAAAGAATCAAATGGTTTGTTGAGTTTTCTTGATTTGTTGGTTTGGGTGTTTTCTTGTCTTCAGAAGCCAAAGCTTCTTTCTTCTTGACGTGGTTGAGTGATGTATTTGCCCTTAGGGTTGGAGAGAATGTTTGACCTGTTAGGATTGTTTTCCTGGGTGATGCGCAAGCAACTGGTTCAGCAGAATTCATCGTTTGTTCCATCTTTGGTTGATCTTGAGGAGGCGATTTCTGCAAGACATCCATGAAGAGGTTCCTCTTCAGTTGAAGCCTTCTCTGTGGGGATGGATGCAAAACTGGTCGAGGGTAATCGGATACTTCATCAATTTTGTCCATGGTTTCTTCATCATCCCAAGTCCTGGGATGGGGAGGGTGATCTTCTTCTACAAGGCGCTTGGCTTCAGTAAAGGATATTCCAGTGTAAATCTGTACTTGTACAATTTCTCTTTGTTTCTTGAAGACTCCACATTCGGGGCTAAACGCAGGGTGGTCCCCTCCACAATTAACACAATGTGGGCGTCTGCAGCACGGTTTATCTCTGGCATGGGCATGATCTCGATCACCGCAATTGGCACAAGCTGTTGGTCTTCTACATGTACTGGCGAAATGGCCATATATTTGGCAATTGAAACAACGCTTGGGTCGGGGAAAGATAGGGCGAACTCTGCACTTTTCAAAAGCAACAGGTACTTTCTCAGGAACTTTGTCATCTTTGAATGTCAGTTGTAGTAATTCGTATCCATTTCGTTGGGACATCCGTCTGAATTGTTCAATGCCTTGTTTCTGGAACCACTTCTTTAGCTGAGAGTCAGTGCATGTTTTACTCTCTTTCGAGAAGATAAGGCCTTTGCCTGGTCTTGTGAAAGGTTCTATGGAGACTTTGGTACCGTCTATTTCATTGACTGATGTCAGTTTCTGTTTTTGTTTATCAGTCCGAGGGTAAATAAGAAAGGTTCCGTTGGTTTGACGCTTTATTTTTCCTGCTACTGTGTTGTCGCAAATGTACACAATGGCTTCATAAACAGCAATTGCTGACAGGTCGTCCAGTGATTTCTTAACACCTTTTATCACGAGGCAATGTTCATCTTTTGTCATGTGTGAGGGGCAGTCAGGGTCAATCAAGTCATCCGGGGATGTCCTTGTCCATTGAAATCTTGGTAGTCCAGTCGCTAACTTTTCGATCTCAGCCTGGTTTCCCGCTGAGGGACGCGCACCTTGGTTACCCGGTTGACGTACGATCCGGTTTGGAATCATGGTAAATGACATATTCATTGATATTCCCCTGTAAGGTAGGGGACACACCGTGCATGCGCACTGTCTCATGTCGGCCACTAAGGATAGAGGTCTTCACCTTAGTGTTACCACCCACCGCCACGAGGAGGCCCGAGACCTGCGGGGGCTTTCTCGCTTGAAGACTTCACAGTTGTGGCTAAACGCAGGGTGGTCCCCTGTACAACTGACACAATGCGAGGGCCTGAAGCATGGCTTGTCTCTCGTGTGAGTGTGATCTCGCTCACCACAATTGGCACAAATTGTGAACCGTCTACATGTTGTGCTGATATGTCCATACAATTGGCAATTGAAGCAGCGTTTTGGGCTTGGAAAGAGTGGGCAAACTCTGCAAGGGTACATTGTTGTTTTTGAATGTCAGTTTTATGGATTCATAACTGTTTCGTTGGGACAAACGTTTGAATTGGGTAATGCCGAGTTTTGGAACCACTTCTTCAGTTGAGAGTCTGTGCATGTCTTGCTCTCTTTTGAGAAGATAATGTCTTAGCCTGGTTTTTGAAAAGGTTCAATGGAGACTTGTGTATTCGCTATTTCTCCGACAATTGTCAGTTTCTCCTTTCATGCGTCATTCTATGGTTGAATGAGAAATGTTCCATTGAATTGACGCTGTATTTATCTGCTACTGTGTTGTCACAAATGTCTGCAACAATTTCGTACACAGCAATTGCTGATAGGTTCACTAGCAATATCTCAAGTCCATTTATCACAAGGCAATTTTCATCTAATGACACGTGTGAGGGGCGGTCAGGGTTCATCAAGTCATCCGAAGATGTACTTGTTTGTGGGAATCTTGGTAGTCCAGTTGCAAATTTTTTGATCTCAGCCTGGTTTCCCACTGAGGGACGCGAACCTTGGTAACCCGGTTGATGTACGATCCGTTTTGGAATCATTGTAAATGACATATTCATTGGTACTCCCCTGTAAGGTAGGGGACACACCGTGCAAGCGCACTGTCTCATGTTGGCCAATAGCAGTTCCTGCAAGATGCTAACATCAATTTTCTGCGATGGCCTGCCAAATCCTCCCACTTGTCCCCCATCGAAAATGCCGGGTCCATCCTCAAGGCAAGGGTGAAGAAGAGGGACAAGCCACCCATCTCCATCCAGCAGTTGGTAAGCCATTCCGCAACACACCATCCGCAAGCTCCTCAATTCCATGAGGAAGAGATGTGTCAAGTGTGTTCGGCTGGAGGTGGTCACACTGGCTATTGAGATGTGATAAGTTGATGATGCTTTACAATCCCTGTTGCTGTTTTTGTTGTTGGTGTTGTTATTGTTGTTGTAAACAGTGTTTGATGTTGTGTCAGGTCATTGCTTTCTTTTTGTTTGTTGATGTTTTATGTCTTCGCATCGTTGTAGTTTTCTTTTTGCAAAGTTGGACAATAATGTTGTCTTTATCACCACTGTTTATCCCACCCCTTGTTGGAGTTATTGTTAATGAAATTGTTTCTGACTTTGATTGTTTCTGTTGTCAAGACAACTTTGATTTCGGATTTCTCTGATTAAGGAATGTTTGTCATTAAAACTTTTGATGTTTATCGCTGTGTTTGTGTCCCTTTTTCAATGATCTGTGAATTGCACATTTGACCATGGTCCACAAAACAAACGTTTATTCTGGGTAGCCTACAGTGATATCATTTTCCTGAAATGTTCACAGAATCTGCCAAACACACACAATGATGCGTGGTAGTTTTGTTACTTTTGATCTGTCCACCATGAAATAATGCACAATTTTCTAGGTGTTTTTTTTTAAGTGTGAGCAGTTTAGTTCGGAAGCTGTATGCAACGAAGAAGTATAAGATATCATACTGGTCTGAGGAAGGGATTAATGATGCCACAGACAAACAAATCTCCATGATCTCACTTGCTGTAGACTTTCTGCATCAAAATATGTTGTTTGCAGACTGAAGAGTCTTTTCGAATAGTCTAATGTATTGTATGTGGTCCAGATGCGGCGTAGTTTTAAGTGTCACACCTGTCTGTTGCCAGAAAATGTGCCAAATCTGCACATAAACAAGTCACACTGAAAGTTTTTGGTCAAATGAATTTCAATATGTGAGTAACTAGTTGTTTCAAATGATGATGTAAATGATGTTTTTGGTATTTATAGTACCTTTACATCTTTATTAGAATATAATTTGAAATCTGTCTAAATTGCAAGTAGATATCTTCGAAATTGAGGAAGTTATTCACATTTGTTTCAAGAAATATCATATCTCAGGTCACAGCTTTTTTGCCTTTAGCACAGTAAATGAAGGGAAAATTTTATAGGTTTTCAGCACCACAAAATTTGCAATATCTCCTTTAATTTTTTATCGATTTGAACAATCTTTGCACCATTGTCTTAGTTGCAGTAAGATCTAACTTTTAAATTTGGAGTAGGTTTGAATGATTTTGACAATTGCTGTATTGGTGATAATTAAGTACCTTTTATCGTGTTTATCATCTGTTCTTTCGATGGCTGGGGGGGGGGGGGGTTGGTTGCTTGTATTGGCTGCCAATCACTGGGTCCGGGGTTTGAATACAGCTCTTGCCTGGTCACCTGGGTATATGTTGGACAGCTGTTTCAATCATCCTCTGCCTCATTGTCTTGTCCTCCTCCTTGCCTAATTAGCCATCCAAGTGCATAAATACAGGACATACAGCCTAAATCACCCAACTATTGGGCATGTAGAAAATCCAACACATAGTGTAAATTTGTTACAAAGTTGTAAACTTTGTTAGTTGATAATTTTTTCAGTGTAGTTCCTACATTTTATGCTGTAGCTTTGGGAGGGCAGTGAGCTAACACAAGCGATACAAGTCAGTGGTATAAGACTTCAAAATCACTTATTCGAGGCACGCCTTGAAATATATCTGCTTTAGAGAAACTTTGTGCAAGTATTCAGTGACAATGTTGTCTTCAATGAATACAAAATAAAGCAATGCCATTCTTCTCAGCTGAACTTAAGTCTCTCAGGTAAGTGTGTAGGCCCACGGCTAATGGAAATACACTCGCTAGGAGCAAAACGTATGCCACAAGTTATAAAAAATACTGCTAGTAACAGTGTAAAATTTGCATTTTGTGTCAGCTTAATTGATGGTTGCACAATTCCTTTGAGCCAACACAGCTTTTTGTTTGATGTTGTGATAATATGTTTGTTGTTATAACAATAAGTCATGTGCATGGACTCAAAGAAATTGTGCAATCATCTGACCCAATTGTTGAAACCGACTCAAAATGCAAATTTTAAAATGAATGTTACACTTCCTTGAATAGAAATAATTAACAATCCCTTTGATCATTTACGTACATGTACACATACAGTATGATATGAAGGCAATGAGCCATGACGCTTGCTTCTTCTGACAGTCAAAATCTGTCACCATCAATGGCCTCTCAGCAGGCCCTATCTATTGCATTGGAATGAGCTGTCTACTTGTCATTGTGTAACAGTTTACTTTTACCTCATTGACGACTGCTGCGCCTCAGTCGGTGACTTGTTTTGAGGGCATTGAAAGAATAGGATATGACCACAAATAGCTTGTGTGTGAAAACGAATAACATGCATGGATAGGAATATGACATCACAAGGAACATGTCAGTGCAATTCTGTAAGCCCTAGTTAATCTTTGGCTGTGTTTTGGAAAGTTGTTGGGAGGGTCTTCAGTGTCCATGGAGAAACACATATTAGTTATTTAACGAAAACAAAATACATATAAAAAAAACCCATTACAACATGTGGCTTTGCCAATACATAATTATAAAGAAATTAATCTTCATAAGCGAACATTAGCACCATCAGAAAAACTATGTGATTGAATTTCATGATGATATACACGAACGTGTCTCACAACTTGTTTGTGTCAGTTATTTTGCAAGGCCATTCTAATGAACTTCCATTTGATACAGCTAAGAAATATGTTAGCTCAAAGGAATTGTGCAACCATCTCATTCAATCATTTAAGTTGACTCAAAATTCAAATTTTACAGTGAAGTTCAGCAAAGAGGTTATTGATCCATTCTTAAAGTTGAACTCCTTAAAAATCAACTCAATAAACTCCAAATAGAGGTGACTGATACAGGAGGCAAATGATACACTTACTGATATATATGTGAAACCAAGACAACCTGAACTTTTCAACAGTAAGAACCAGACAATTACTAGCTGTACATTTGAGCCAGGAAACAATGTCATTATTCAAAGAATATCCAAAGTAAGCAATGACTGATCATGTGTCTGTGCTTATGTCAGAAAAGTTTCCAAGACAATCTATTCTTGTCCAGGGACTTGCTAAACTCCCTTAGTTTAGCCAAAATAAAGGAAGCAAGATTTTTATACACTCTTTCTCAGATATATGGAATACTTTTTCGGCATAAATATGTCGCAACAACATTGTAAATTTTGGAGTTTGAAAGCTGTCAAAGTAAAGACTACTATAAGTGTTAAGTTATCCACCCAAATACCCTCTGAAATCCTCAACTACTTTTTTAGCAAGCATTTAAATATTTGGTTGGATACAGTATAATGGCATGCTATCAGACACAGTCACACTGTCTTCTCTTTTATCAAACCTGCGTCATATGATATTTATTGAAAACCAACTTAATGAAAGCATGCATATACCATGCCGCAGCCCCCCCCCTACAAAAAAGCCCCAACCCACCTTTAAATAAGCTCATAGGAATGCACCTCTGAAAGGTTTAAAAAACCGTTCTACCAGGTCAATGGATTCGGGCGCGTCAAGAGTCGGGAGTCATGCATATGGAAGGTTTTTGGATGGATTCGGAGTCGAGCTTTGATTCCAGACAAAAATGTGAAATGTATGCCAAATCTTATACAAAACTTCCTAAACAAATGTTCATGTACAGAATCCTATATAAAAACTTCGTAGGATTAATTTTTCTCTCCTGTTAACCATGTAAAATGTGTGTGCAGTGATGACCCCAAGAAGAGTCGGGAGTCGGAGAAGTATTTGACGAACCTAAGGAGTTGGAATCGGTTTTCAGAAAGCCAAAGGAATCTGAGTCATAGTTGGTTAACTTATTAATTTTACCATGCAGGACCTTATCTGAAAGTACATTTTAGCTAATTGGTTCCATTTGAAGATGAGGCAAATCTTGACCTGCTCAGGCAGTAGCTTGGTCTTTCCCATTTCCTTCAATGTCCCTGTCTCTCAATGTCCACAGAGTGTGAGCACATACTTCAGAGAGCAGGATACGTGACCTCATCTTATCTCACAGCACAAACAGAATTCCCACAGGAATAGACCAGATGGTTGGCAGGAAAGGGAATAATATAATTGATGGGTCACTGTTTTTGTATGCGATAGGAGGCCTTTTTATCAAAAGAGAAATACATCAATTGGAAGGGATTGATTGACCTGAACACTGAATATTGTTAAAAGGCTTGTTACATACAGTGCTGGGATGGCACATCATCTTGTGACATATTAAAAATCTAACCTCTAAAAATAAACTTGCGATGGTCCTGGGTATCTCTCAGTAGGGGATGATATCCTGGATCTAAAGAGCCTACATCATGAAACCATCTCAATTACACTAAAACTCTTTCAATATTTCAAATTTCTGTGAGTCTGAAAGTCTCCAGGTGTCAAAATGCCAATTTTTTACATAATGTAACTTTTAGCACATTTGGGATTCCCTCATCTCAGCATCCCGGTTTGCGTCTCACTAATGGACTAATGCTGTTACACCACCACCTATCAAAACTGCATTGAATGAAAGAAATGAAAAGAGTCTTTGATGGCATTGATATCCAAAAGATGTGCGGTATTTGACTTGTGAGCAAGACCCATGTCACTTTGAAGACTCTGACAGAAGCACACTGGGATGACTCACACAAAATATACAAGGGCAAGTTGTAAGGATGATTTGAGACATTTAGCATGGACCACTAAGTCTAAGTAAAAAAGGTTTGGCGATTTTTTTTATGAGATCAATACTGCTGCATGCCATCAATATTGAAGCACTTCCTTGACCAACACTTAAATAACCAGCTGTGAAATAAATCAATAAGAATTGTTATTTCATTTATTATGGTTGTTGCTATATAGTGACAAAGCAAGTTTCACAGTGACAGACAGATAGACAGATATGGAAAGTGAACCACTTTTTAAAAGCCCAGCTCTGGGCCCTCACTAGGGTTGTTTACAGGTGATTTCATTAGTACGCGATTCTAAGGTTCTTGACCCTCAAAATACATAGCATTTTTGGATGATCTGATTGGTTCAGATCCAACAGAACGTCACACAGTTGATATATCAAACGTAGCAAGTGCTTGTTTAGCATTGATTCCTCACAGCCAAGTGTGAATGACAAGAATCGCATGGTAATGAAATCGCCTGTAATGAGATGGGAGAGCGTGAGGGAGTCCTCAAAGTGTGACACATTTACCCAATACGAGGGACTTTTACTGGCCCAGCACAGACACTGATATAGGGGCCACCAATTTGATGTCTCATCCAAACATAGCAGTTAAGTGACATCTACATAAAAATGATTCATATTTATAGTTTTTGCAAAACATTTTGACCGAAACAACAGCCATCGCTGTGAAACGAGCTTCATATTTTCAAAATAGCCAGGGCTATTATATCAACAGTTGGTGTCACAGTAACTGATAATAAATTCATATATGATACCAATACCGGAACTGCGTGCCAAAATAATAGTACTCTGTGATGTCTGATCCACACATATGATTTCACATGATCTCACGTAACGTAGAATAGGCATTTATTGACTTGGAACTGTATTGAACAGCAGTTTCACTCTTCCTTGGCCTCATTGCTATGTCCTTCTCAATGCACTTAGGCCTATAGTGCAACAATAGGTAGACATGTTTTTTCATCCATTGTTGGCATGATAGGATTTCAATACAATTCCATGTTTGTGCCTTACTTTCAGGTGATGATGAAAATCCAGTGGCAGGAAATCTCACGGTTGGGATAAAAAGCAACAAAGCCTCAGGTAGTTGCTATATCGTTCATGATATGAAAGACACGTATTGCTTGGATGAGGTTAAACAGCATATAATTGGCTACCCATTTCCACCCCGAGGCGGGTTTCTATTGGCAGAAAGGAAATGGAAAGGACTGTCTCAGGCTGAGGAATGAAAGTGATTGGGTGAAAGCTAAAGATGTATTCCGTGACAAATCTGTCAGGACAGTTTATGTTAGATTGGCTGTTGTCTTGTCAGAAAGCACCCCAATTGATCCGGTCCCAAGTCGTAGAAGAAGACGACAGTTGTCCTCCGATGAAGAAGTCCTACCGAAAGCTCCAATGACAAAGTGTCAATGAATACAACAAGTTTCAACGGCAGCGGATCGGCATTTGAACACCAGGGGTATATTTGACAGGTATACCTAGGATCACATCAGGGTGTGGACAAAACTGATTCAGCAGGGAAAAGTGACAGGTCCAGAGGAAGAATCAAACTGGACCAATTTCCTTGAACAAGTGAGGTTTACCCAACGTCCGGATGCTCCAGCCAGGTGATCGCAGCCCTTCGACATGCCGCAATACATTATGTCATCCGACGAAAGGCAGGCAAACCAGATGATGATTTTTATGATGGCAGGAAAAGCACCACCACCTAATGACAACACAGACCTGTGACAAAAACGCCAATGATTATCTAAAGTGGTCTTGTGACGATGTTTCTTCATTTCTTCACCAAAATAACTTATCACAGAGCTATGTAATATTCGAGCAGGCTGAAATAGATGGAGCTATGTACAGTGAGTGCCTTGTCCAATGAGGCTCTGAGAGACATAGGCGGGCAATTTGCGGAAATTACTTAGGAGTTTGGAAACAGGCAAAGACAACTATAAGTGTCTAGTAATCTTCCCAAATCACTCTTTGAAGAAACATCAACTACTATTCTAGCAAGCATTTTAAATATTTGGTTGGATACAGTGCAATGGTATGCTATCAGACACCCAAGACGAAAGTGTTGCTGTCTTGTCTTCAAATGAAAGCTGTGTGTGTGTGTGTGTATTTGAGTTTACATCTCATCAGAACCTAAGTGGGCTAAACGAAAGCTGTGTCAACCCATAACAATAACATGAGCATGCCGCGGCCCCCCACAAAACGCCCCCAACCCATCTTTAAATATGCCCATGGGAATACACCTCTGAAGGTTTAAAAGCTATTCTACCTGGCCTTTGGAGTCAAAGTCAGGAGTTGGAGTCATGCAGTTGAAGGTTTTTGGATGGAGTCAAGAGTCGAACTTCGATTTTTAGGTGGAGTTGGAAATTAAATAGGTGACTCATGACTCCTAAAAATAATTTACATAACTTACAAAAACAGTGGCAAAAATGTGAAATGTATCCAAAATTTTATACAGAACTTCCTAAACAAATGCTCATGTACAGAATCCCATATAAAAGCTTTGTAGGATTAATTTTTCTCTCCTGTTAACCATGTAAAATTTGTGTGCAGTAATGAACCCAAGAAGAGTCTGCAGTCGGAGAAGTATTTGAGGAACCCAAGGAGTCGGAGTCGGTTTTCAGAAAGCCAAAGGAGTCTGGAATGAGAGTCGGAGTCAGTTATCTTATAACCCAACTCCAAAGCCCTGAATTTTACCATGCAGAACCTTATCTGAAAGTACATTTTAGCTAATTGGTTCCATTTGAATACGAAGGGAATCACGACCTTCTCAAGCTATCACCTTGGTCCTTCCCATTCCTCTTAGTGTACATTTCTCTCAATATCTACAAGTGTGAGCACATACTTCAGAGAGCAGGATACCTGACCTCATCTGCTCTCACAGCACAAATAGAATTCCAACAGGAAAAGACCAGATGGTAGGCAGGAAAGGGAATTTTGGTCTGCGATAGGAGGCCCTTTTAACAAAAGAGAAATGCATCAATTGGAAGGGATTGATTCACCTGAACACTGAATATTGTTAAAAGGCTTGTTACATACAGTGCTTGGGCATGGCACATCATCTTGGGACATATTAAAACTTTAGCTCACTAAAAATAAACTTGCATTGGTAGGAGTAGGGGATAATATCCTGGATCTAAAGAACCTACACCATGAAAGCATCTAAATTACACTAAAACTTTTTCAATATTTCAAATTTATGTGAGTCTGAAAGTCTCCAGGTATCAAAATGCCCATATTTTACGTAGTGTAACTTTTAACACATTTGGGATTCCCTCATCTCAGTATCCCGGTTTGCGTCTCACTAATGGCCTAATGCTGTTAGACCTCCTTCTATCAAAACTGCATTGAATGACAGAAATGAACAGGGTCTTTGATGGCATTGATACCCAAAAGATGTTCGATATTTGATTTGTGAGCAAGACTCATGTCTCTTTGAAGACTCTGACAGAAGCGCACTGGGATGACTCACACAAAATATACAAGGGCAAGTGGTATGGATGACTTGAGGCATTTAGCATGGACCACTATGTTCAAGTAAAATCTTCGGATATTTTTTTTCAATAAGCTCAATACTGCTGCATCAAATACTGAAGCACTTCCTGCAGTCCTGCACCATAAAATAATCAGCTTGTCATTGCATTTATTGCGGTTATTGCCATATAGTGAGCAAGCAAGTCTCACAGTTATTGATAGATAGATAGATAGATAGAATATTATATGGTAAGCGCTGCCCTCTAAGCCCAGCTCTTGGCACTCACGAGGGTTGATTAAAGAGATGGGAGACAATAAACAACACTTTATTTAACCTCTCACAAGCGAGTGCTGAGTGTTATTTCTCAATATAACACATGCGCCTACACCTTTGACCACTACCTAGACCCCAACTGCAATTTGTTTATTGCAGTTTTGTATTTTGTCACTTTTTCTTTCCACAGCAATTTGGACCCCAATAAATCTCACAAAAAGACAGCTGCAACATGAAGCTAAGGAGAAAATAAAAAGTCACGGAAGTCTTGCAGGTAAATATTCTACATAGTTAACATTTGGTTAACATGACTGTCACTATATTATGTCTATAATTTCCTGGTTCTGTGGCTTTGCTTTTGATACATCCAATACTTTCAAACAAGTTAATTTACTAAGCTTGGACTTAGATAGGCCATTAAATTGTGGGTCTATCCCTCCACCCGCTGGATTCGAGTCACCTCTTGCAGACGAGACCTGTACCAGGTGGGTGAATGGGTGGGCCAGCTGAAGGGCCTCGTCCTCGGAGCGGCCGCCCACAACGCTCACCGGGTGTTCGGGATCCCGGAGAGCTAAAATGGACCTTGTTCCTTGCAGGAATTATCATCTTGTAAATAACCATCATCATCCCGGCATCAAGTTATCTGTATATATTTCCTGGGGGCCATTGGTATTTTCATCTTCACGGGGAATACGCACGCCATTGATCGTTTCGCACCTGGGACTCATCTGCACATAGTTGTGGGAAGTAAAGGACATGGTGAATAATTATAAACAATAGTTATCGGGATGAAGACAATTTCAAGGATGAAGATTAAAGGGAAATTTCAAGGACTAGTATAAGGACAATCTCAAGGAAGGAATTTGAAGGAAGATCACCTTCGGTGCCAGATAGGACAGAGGGGGGTGTAGCAGGCGACGCGTAGTTCCAGATCTCGCCACTGGCGGGCTGCTTCATCCCCCAGGCATATACACACCACTGGTGAGGGATGGGTAATTTTCGTTTTCAAAATTAACAAAAGACTAAAGCAAAAATAAACTTATGGATATATTCTATAATATGTCTGTAGTGATTAAATCCAGACAGAATTCGTTAAAAACATTGTACACAATTTATATTAAATCACCAAGTGATCCATTTGGCTTTATTTAAGAGAAATGAAGAAAAACGAAATATTAGTCAAATACAAGTATATTTAAAAAATGTATGGATAGTATTTGATAATATGAGTCATTTCAAACAGTGGAACATTTATTGTCTGAGAACAGTTACACAGACTGCATTTCTGACAATATTAATTAATAAATGAGGAATTTATAAAATAGCAAGTGTATTATTTTTCATTGTATTTTCATGCTTATTTAAATGCGAGTTTTGTTGGATAAAAAAGACTTAAACATTAATCTGTCTCAAACTGATGAAAGTGTGTGTTAGAATTTTGTTTGACAGACAAGCATTATAGAATAATAATATTTTTTAGGGTGATATGCAATATCTAGTCAAAACTTGAACTAACTTCACACACCTGTGCTGTAAGGTAGTTCCAGATATTATCAGCAGAGGGACAACTGGGGTAACTTGCTCAGTGTTTGCTCAGGTGTGCATGAGCGTGCAAGAGAGTGCAAAGTAGTGGATGTGCTAGGGTGTCTAAGGTAGTGCAAAGGTGAGCATCAGCTCGGAAAATTTATTGGGTTGTACTGTAGTCGGTCCAAGCAGGTTATCTGTGTCTATCTTTCCTATCTGTGTGTCATTTAAATTCTTCTATTTGTTGTGTGTAATAAAAAAAACTGTGTATGATCGATGTATGAATAAGCACGTCTTGTCCCTTTTTCCCATATAAAAATGGGCACTGCGACCATGTTAAAATTTGATCTGTCTTGAGTTCTTTATTGTGTTCATGCGTCAATTCTTCTGTCAGTAGTTGGCATCAAGAACGAAATCTCTCAATAAAAATGCAGACCCCGGTAATGGATTTTGAGGCAGCGGTATGGAAAGCCATCTGTAGTTTTTTTGCTCACGCTAAGACACGCGGATGTGCTTTCCATCGGGGACCGACATGTAAGTGCTTTGCAGTTTGACTTATTTTGTCATTAAACAAATACAATAGCATTACATATACACTGGTCTACAAGCAAAATGCTTCCGGAACAGAAGTAGTGAAACTTTTCTTGTATTAGGTCACTAATAAGGAAATGGTAAGTCAAAAGTGCAGATTGGCTCTAGTTTCCAAGATACAGTATAGTGCCAAATTATGAAATTTATGCAAAATTAGGCAAAAACGTCAGTATATCAGAAAGCACAGTGCATCCAAAAGCAACCATTTCTATCTTAAAGCCTCTCTGCACACCCCAATACATGCATCTTTAATATGTTTTTGAGTTTTGACACAGAATTATTTTTTTTTTGGAATTTCACTCTTGGAGGTGCACAAAGTGTATGTATGTAGACTTATTCCATGAACGGGAGCATCAAATTACTTTTGGATCACAAGCTGCATGTAATGGCTTCTAAGATCACATTTTTCAGATATCTCTACTCAACTGCATCACTTTTTCTATTTAGTGATAAAAAATATGCCTGGAATTTGTATGAACAGCCCAGAAAACTTTTTATTACATTTGTGGTGAAATGACGTTTTCCTCACGAAAGTGCAACATTTAACTACAGTGGTTAGAAAGGCATAATTAATTACTTTGGTTGCAAAGCTGGAGTTCAGGACCCAATTTTGGGCTCCCACTATTGTTGTAAGACAAGTGCAACTAACCTTCAGAAGAGGCTCAACAAGAAAAGTAAACCTATGCCCTTTGAACAATGTTGAAATCTCAATGGTTTGGCGAGAACCAACATAATTATCACAGTTGTTACAGTTGCTGCTACTTTTGTATGATTCCAGTTGCAATATGGAATAGTAACAGCAAAGAAATGGACAGTGGATTATTATCCAAGTACTAATTCTATCAGCTCTGTGCTCTGACCTACATGGAGATGAATTCCTGTCCCTTTAGAATCATGTACACTTTAGACACAGCTGATTATCATGATAATAACCAGGATTCAGTTGGCCCAGCGCAATCAACACCATGTTGAAGAGAAAAGAAGGCATGCAAAGCTTTTCAGTCAGTAGTACCAGTTGTTTGGAAAGTGCAAGAAGGCAGATAATGAAAAGGAAACTGACAATAAACACCTCCTGAACTCTGACAGAGCTCTTGGCTTCTATATGTCAAGTGCTGAACATACAATTTTTGCGTTCTGGATTTCTTTCCTTTGAACTGTGGAGAAGTAAGTGATGAACAGATTGAACAATTCCAAGAATTATGAAGTAAAGGCATCAGGGAAAGTGGAATCCATCCATGCTAACTGACTACTGTTGGAATGTTGTCAGGGATGACTCAGTTGCTAAATATAATATACGGGCCAAAAAGGGTCGCTCAGATACAAAATAAGGGATCTTTGCGGGTTTAAGTGATGCTTTAGCTTTTTTTTTCAAATCACTTTCAATCACCTGATGTCTTAAGATATTATTTCTTAACAGTGCTTGACAGATAAGTAATTGCAACATACATTTTTCATAACATAAATATCATTTTAGAGCAAAAATCTATTGAATAAATAGATGCGATTTTCATGCATTTCAAGGTCATGGTATATCTTCAATGCATTAGCTAACCAGAACAAGTTTCAACTGATTTTCAGTTCATCTTATCAATATAAATGAGATTTAGCCACTTTTATCCCGGAAGCAGACCGACTCCAAAAATTTGTAGACCAGTGATATTAATAATCAAGCTTCAAGATGAAAGAGTGAGAAAATTGTTGCAGCCTGGGACAAATACAGACGACAAGAGCGAACACCTTATGAAATGATGAAGAGAATGCGCCAGTGAACTGCCTATTTTTTGTATATATTTTCCTTTGTACATATTTGCTATTTATTTGAATTTATTTGTATTTATTTTTAATTTATTTGAATTTATTGATTTCTGTCATGTAAAAGTATGAAAAATACAAAACCATGTTTATTGTCTTTGAATTGTCTTTGGTTGTTATTTCGGTATAAACATGCATGAATTGGAGAAACTTAACAAATTGAGAAACAGAAGTCTACTCAACTGAGCTACTTAATTGACGTACTATATATCCAAACTAAGAAAAACAAAACAGATCCTCAATTGGTGGGCGATAATAGGGGTAAATACGATGTAGACGTTTTGGTATAGTCATGCCTGTAAATCTCACAAGATATTGTTGGTAAGTGACAGACAACTCAGTTTTATAAACAGTAGGCGTTTTAAAGTAGTGTAGCCGTTTTGGTATAGACTTGTAGGCGTTTTTGACATCTATTAGTAGGCGTTTTTGTGTTGCCGTTCTTGCATTGTCAGAAATCTCAGTAGGCGTTTATCTCAGTAGGCGTAGGTAGAGTTCTGAGGCATGGCACACACAACAATATTATAAAAGAACTTACGATTTTCTTTTGTACTTGGGAATGTACTCAAGATAAAAAAAGGAACAGAGTGATGGAGGATTATGGTTTGCATCCTTTATTTGTGCACTTGGGAGGCTAAGTAGGTCATGGGGAGGACACAGCAGAGAGGCTAAGGCGGATGAAAATGCTGTCCAACATAAGTCCAGGTGACCTGCCCAGATTGGGAATTCAACCCTGGACTAAGCAATTGGCAGCCCGGGGTGCTACCAACTAATTAAACCCTGTCTCTCAGAAGCAAAAAAAGAAATAGTGGGTGTGTGTGTGTGCTTGGGTATAATGCTTCTGATGCACCCTACAGGGCTATATCGGGGCTGAATTAGAAAGAGGATACTTCATGGATGGAATGGGTGACTGTTTTAGAAAACAAGAAAACTAGCAAAGGAAAACTGGACATAAAATTATCCAAAAAGATATAGACGTCTAACACGACCAAAAACCAATGCACTATTTTGAAAAATTCGAAAAAGCTTCGATGATGCCTTCCTTCAAAATCTACCATCAGTCCGCAATGGTTCAGTAATCAAAACCAAACCCCAAGGAAAATGAAGCATGTTTGCAATCCAGGATTTGTCCGACCAGAGCTTCATTACCGATTGGCAAACCAGCCAATTTAAGAATAAATTTTAAATTTTAAAGTGGCAGCAATAATCCCATTTGGCAAGAAATACAGACATGTCTATTGAATTTCTTGGAAAGCTCCCACGGCAAAGGCCCAGATGATGGCGTCGGCGCAGCAGTGAAGAATGCAGCTGATAGAAAAATTCCCAGAGGAGGTCTACATTTCTTACGGGGATTCCTTCCTAATATGGTTGCTAAAAGAGAGTACTTGTACTGATTCTGTTCTAACTTCTGGCAATTTTATACATTGCTGTCTGTACGTAGTACTTACTCTTGGTCCTGACTTTCCTGTATTCCCTGGTACAAACCTGGTCACCTGTACGTGGCTTTCAATTAATTTGAGACTCTCTGACTCCTGTTTCTGGCTCCTGTTTAAAGTGGTACAAGGTTGTTTTCAACTCAATCCAACTTCCAGCCTAAACTTTGTATGAGACCGAACTTTATTGTATTAACCTGTACGACTGTATCGGAGTTTGTACTTTGTACCCTGCTACTCTGAACTATTATTACCCGAATATCTACAATTTTGTGCTGGTACTGTTTTTCAGAACTATGGCCGAGGCTAATGCTGATTGGACCGAGTTGGCGGAGAGTGAGACTGTTCTGGGAGCGCTTCTGGTTGATGAAGATGCTGATACAGAGCCTAATTTGAACAAAGAAAATCAGGAACCTGAGGAGGCAAATGATACAAAGGACGCCAGAGTACCGAAGCGTCAATGTCCCCCCAACGGTTCCGAGAGCGCCGATCCTCCGACTGCTAGAGAATACTTGGCATTGAGGGATGAACTCGAATCGTTCAGGAGGGAAAACCGTGATCTTAAAGAAAAGTTGCGTACGAATGAATTAGCTTTGGGGACCCTTGAGCAAGATCTTTGACATCGCTGAGGGAATGCTTCTTGAAAGGAGCAGGATTATGAAATTTTCCTTGGGGAATTTTCAATGCAGGCCGGATCCGCTACCAAGCCAAAGGGCATGATTGCGTTCGACAAAATTTCTGAACCAATTATCTATAAACATAACTCTGGCATTATGGTGTAGTTAATTATTGAGATCACTCCACGAACCAACCAAGATGAAGACTTCAGTTATTGAAGATTTGGAGATTGACGTTCTTGTCATTATTACTGGTGCCGTTGAGATAGTTGAGGGCAGAAGTGTTGCCTCGGCTTTGCTGATCTGCGAAAGAGTATTGGAGAATCTCAGTGACAGATGTACTACTTACTGTGTCAGTCTTCCCCCCCCCAAACATGGGTAGTGCGTTGCAAATCAACCTGTACAATCATCATTTTGGCCTGCTTATACCCATTTCCCAATGTTTAAATTTGTCAACATTACCCAGAGAGGTCTTAGATCTATACGATGTTAAAGGAGGATGGCTTCACCCTATCTGATAGATGTGTCGATGCATTTACTGAAGTGATGAATTCTCAGATTAAAATCGAAACTAAGAAGAACCAGAAGCAAAAATTTTGCAGCTCTCCGAATCAGTCCCAGATAAAGGCTGTCGTTCGATGAAAGAGGAGCTAATCGGCTGTGTAATTGGAAAAGGGGGAAATGTGATCAAGAAAATCACTGATGACAAAAATGTTTCCATTTATTTTGGTAAATGGTATGAATCCAAGGAAAGAGAGCGTGAGGAGGATCCTTTTGCTGGGGCACCGAGATTACCAACAGAGAGTGAGCCCAGAGAGAAAAAAACGTAAACTCTTGACAAGTCAGATCACAGAGCACAGCGAGCCCGAACCAAATTTGGGGTTAAAAAAATGCCCCAGTATAACGATAGGCACCGTTACGAAGCTGAAGACGAGACGAACAAGCAGATGTAAAAAACAAAAAAATCTGTTGAAAACTTTTTGAGATATTGAATTTTTTCACTTTCTGATTTATCACACCCCATTTTTAACATCACAAGTTATGTGGAGAGTCTGTTAAATTAGCACCGCCTGTGCAAAACCAGTTTCAATCATACCAAATATCATTCAAAAGACATAGTAATCTTTTTTTTTCAATTATGCTGTTGCATTTAATGCAAAAAAGGTGTGACAAACTCATGCATGCGTAATTTCCAAGTAAAGTGTACATTTTTCATAAGAATTGCAAAAATTTGCATGCTCAACCGTTCCCCGGGCATTAGCAAGTAGTATTATGAAACGTATGTGCGTACATATTTGACAGAGCTTTTGTACTGATATATTCTTATCCTATCAATTAGGGAGAGTAAGGAGAAAACACTTCACTTTATTTTGATTCTATGAAACAAACAACAATGTTAGCTGAATAATCTAACATTACTTGACCTGTTTAATACTACAATCCAATTGAATGATAAAAGGTTTTTCAGTAGAAAAACATCCATGGTCTTCTGTCATTAACTTCAACTCATTTCAGGAATGAAATAACAAATTGATAAACCATAGCGTTATGAATAGCTAAAACACTGTATATTAAATGTCTATTCGAGTTTCCAAACCTGTGCACTGCCTGACATCCAATCCATTCACCCTATTTCATAGTTCTGTGATTTTATTTTTAAAATGAATGTGAAACCAATGATTAAAATTAAGATACCAAAGTTCATAAAACAAATTGCACACTTCTTCTTTCTTTTTTAAAAATACTAAACTGCCAAAGGCAAGCACACAGGCTGACATCTAAGTATTTATAACCATACATTTCATGAAGAATTAATTATACCTTTCCAGAATAGCCATATCTTTTTATTACTCTAATTTTCAATTTTATTAAACATCAACTATTATATAATTTGTTTTGTGTCAATAATCAAGAAATTGTGGTATTTCCTTGGTAAAGACAGCAAATAATTATCTATTTCTTGTGACAAAATTCTTATAAATACACAAAAAGAAGTTTGTCACACACTACGTCAATATGGGACTTTTCCCAATAAAGATAACATTCTGTTTAATTTTAAAATATCATCTAAAACACACAAAAATATTGTTTTGAAGTTTGCTCACATGAATTTGTAACTTGCACCCCAGCTAGATGGAATATCACACAAACAAAGGAATGTGACAAACCAGAAATGGAAAAATTGCAATATCTCAAAAAGTTTTCAACAGATATTTTTGTTTTTTACATCTGCTTGTTCGTCTCATCTTCAGCTTCGTAACGGTGCCTATCGTTATGCTGGGGCATTTTTTTAACCCCAAATTTGGTTCGGGCTCGCTGTGAGAGGCTTCAGCATGTTTTGAATGAGAACGACCTGCATCTTGCCTTAGAGAAACGCAACTCATAGTATATAAATAAACTGTTCCAAGCACTGATATTTGTTGTTCCTGTAAAAATAACATTAAGGGTAAAGGTCCTGGTTCTTGTACAGGGTGACCCACCTCAACTTGTGTATGACTTTAACATTTTACTGAAGACAACAAAAATGAGACAGGCAATTTTTGAAAACATATTTGTCGAATTGGTAGTAATGGCTGTTAAATAAAGTGAGTTACAAGCCTCTGCAGTAATTCTATCAAAAATGAAAGGCAAGTGAAAATGTGTCGCTGTTTTATTTTGTGCCGAAAAATCAGCCGAGAAGAATTCAAAGTGCACCAGCATCAACGATGTCCTCCAAAACTGCCTGAAATGACTTTGATATGCAAAAGGAGGTTCTTAAGGAAGGTATTGAAAGGTGTTTGTGAGATTTAAAGTCCAGTGTATGTTAACAAGTCAGAAAATTTAGAATGACAACCAGTCGGAGACAAACAAGTCAAAATATGGCAAAACGATTAGCATAACCGACAGTCACATGATTTGCAACACAAAATAGTGAGGTATTATTATTATCTGAGTCGATAGAGACGTAAAACATGACCCTCAGGTTTTAAATGCAAATAGAAAAAGTTTAGCAACACTTCTACCGAAATCCATTTTTGGGGTCATCTAGAAAGTGACAAATTTCCATTCCTCAAAATCTAGTCTTATTTTGACCAACATTTGTGATGGAAACACATGATTCTTTAATACTGCCAGGTGCAGAAGATTCCCTTCAACAAATTCACCATGTCATTTGGCCCAGAAATCTAAGCCAAGTAATTTTGCTTGGAGATATAAGATTCATTGATGACAATTTATGTACATTATTGGAACAATTAATAAAGTGGCAGATAAACACATCAATTCTCAAATAGAAAGTGATTAATGATATTCCCATGTAAGATTAAGCTATTCAAATGCTTATTGTGAGGTAACAACAATTTTTGCCCACCCTTCACTGGTAATAGACCCCAGGAAATTACCGATATGAAAATGGTGCACTGCATCAGGACAGTATTTGGCTTCCTGACTCCGTAAACCCAAACCTCCTTCAAAGAAAAGCCCTGGCACTGCTTTGTTATAGCTTCTGTAATACAGTACATGCATTACATGTGAGCCGAAAAAAATTTTCCAAGGTTGACAGAGCTAAATTGTAAAAAATCAGAAAAAAAGCTATGCGAAAATTTGAACTCTTTTTCTGAGTCCAATTTTAACCAAAAGTGAACCAAACTTGCATAATACTCTTCTCTTGGCTCTTGTCACTGTTAATCCAATTTGGTTTTTGCATTGGAAATCCTAAACTTTTTCAGCAAACACTGTTTTGGTTACAACATCAATGCACAAGTTGAGGTGGGTCACCCTGTAACTCAGTCTCTGTGGGACAAGGTTATGGTGTTCAAAGTCGGCTTCACCGGAGAAATATTAAAATGTGACAATGGAACTCTATACAGTCTTAAAAACAAAACTGATCTTGTGAATGATTAAAGAAATGAAAGAGACCGTGATGTTATGTTGTTTACTGAATGCTGGCTTCATGGACACGATCTCAAAGGCAAAAAAATGAACCCTTAAGAGACCTTTTGAACCAATATGACTTTGAACAACTTATAGAAGGGAGCAGTGTTGTTTAAACAACTCGTGGCAAATCATTAACTGATGCTGTCCTAGTGAATACTCCCTCTATGTTCAAATATTCTGGAAATGTAAACATCGGTCTCAGTGACTTTCCAAATCTGGTCTTCCGATTCTTGAAATGGCCAGATCACTAGTGATCTTAGAACATGCCCATAGGGAAAACATGGCGGACGGAGACGGCAAGGAAAAGGAACCAAAAAGAGACAGAGAAAATAGAACAGAGAAAGAAAATATAGAGAAAGAAAATACAGAGAAACTCAGTGAGCACGAAGACAACAATATGGCAACTAGAACAGGAGAACAAGATAGAAACAACAACACAGAAAAAGCCCATCACAGACAAGAACCACCCACAGGAGAAGAAAGCGAGAGTGAAATGGACCTAGGCAGTGAGGTAGATGACAGAGTCCTAGACACCAGCACTGATACATTAGCAGAGACAATGAAAGGGTTATCAACAGCAGAGGAAACAGATGAAAAAGAGGTAAGTACCCCTATGATATCAGACAGTTTGCCATTGATAACAGACAACAAAGATGACAAAATCAGTAAAACCCCTTATGCAATTGAGAGAAAATTACTAGAAAACACAGAAGCACCAGCACCCGAGACAATAAACAATGAAGCTGCATGCAAAAAAAATGAAGAGACAGATATAACTCAGGAAAAACCTGACAGTAGACAACAGGATAAAAGTCAAGAAAAGAATTGCGCAACTGACAAAGAAAACAATGATAGTAATGCCAATAATATTAATCAATTTCAGGAGGATAACAGAGAACCCGAAAAGAGAAGATCAAGCAGAACCAAGCACAAAGTAGACTACGGAAAATTATCAGGAAAACAAGCAAAAGGAAACAAGAAGAAACATGAACAATACAGACCAGACATGGACACCAGAATAAGCCAACTCAAGAAATCCAACCAGGAACTGAAAGAAGAAAATGAAGAGATGATAGAGAGAATCCAATACCTGGAAAGAGAGATAGATGAAAAAAACGAAGAGCAGATAGGCCAGTAGAAAAAGGCCCAATATCAGCCATACCCTGGACCTCTTCATAACAGTACAAATTTGGTACCGAATGAATCCTTGAATTCTCTAGTTTCACCAAAAAAAATTCCCCAGAATTCCCATTCGGAGGATTTTTTTTATTCAAGTTTCCATGGCAACACTCTCAAAAAAATTATAACCCACAAATGAACAACATTTTATTGAATAACTTTCGTTCTGCTTTGAGGAACGATTTCAATTTTGGCACACAGTACCTCCACAACAAACTCTCTCAGATGCATGCAAAAATTGTGTTTTACATTGTGCGTGTGTGTTGCTATGGTAACAGAAATATAAAAAATCATCAATTTTTTAAAAGACGGTCTTAAAATGTTTGATGTGGAGAGAAAAAATAAATATACAAGCAAAAATGTGGTTATGATATTGATAGAGCATCTCTTTGTGGACAATCTTAAACAAAAATATTGGAAAAATCTTTTATAATATAGTTGCTATAGAGACTGATTTAATGTTTGTTTAAAATTACTTTTATAAACCTGAAGCTAAGGAGAGGCATGTTCCCATGTTTTCTTCAAATTAATTTGATGAATGGACTTAATTTTGATATAATATTCATCTCTGAATGCAATTAACAATTTAAAAGTTTACCGTTGCCATGGAAACACTGCTGTAGCCAGTTCCATAGCAACAAACCTCAAATGCATCTTTCTGATCAAATGCATAGCCAATGGTTTTTACAATTTAATCATACATCTACCCAACCCTATTAGCTATATCAGTAAATTAGTTTTACAACTTAAAACAGGTTGTTTGTTTTGTTTCTATGGTAACAACTGCCTCCAAACATCATCAATTTCTAAGATAGGGCAAAAAATAGGCAGTTTCTACAGTTTGCAGTCATGTAATAAAGTTTCCAATGTAATTGTGGTTCTGAAAAGGCATTTGAACCTCAGTATTTTGTGACAGAACACCCTTAACTTACAAAATGACAAAGGGTTACCATGGAAACCACAATAATATACCATAAACTGTCAATGATAATTCAACTAATTATTGAAACAAATTCATAAATCCTGTAATTGTACATAATATAGTTGACCGATTTTCACGTATCAAGCATCAAAAGATAGCTGGTAATGGCTTCTATTTTTTAAATTTTAAATTATTGTTGCCATGCAACCAGTTATCAGTTATGATCAGTTTCAACCAATTTTGAAAAACTTCATAAAATAAGTATTTGCCATATTAAATCATTAATATCCATGACAAATAGGATATAATTCATTTATTTCTAATCATATTATAAATTCTGAGATATTTTTGTATAAATTTGATTGGAATAAAGTTTATGATGGCAAGAAATTTGGCAATATGATGATTCATAATATGGACGTCAAGGAGATTTTCTTTGAGACATTATGAGCAAAAATGGAGTTTCTAAGGTTTGAATGGAGATATTTTATCGCATGATACATGATTTTAAAGCTTGAGTAAAGATCTATCTTTTGCAATGAAAATTTCTGGTAACCATGGCAACAGAAATGGTATATCAGGCTAATCAGTCAGTTTTAGGGCCTGAGATTCTAATTTTTTTTTATGTAAGAAGTGCAAAAATTATCATGAAAATCAGTTCAAAACCATACATAATATTATTATATTTGATACTTAGTAGTTAATGACATGGTTGCCAGGGCAACTGAAAAATAATGAATACGTAATGCCAGTTATTATTACAGAGAAAAGACACTGAGGAAAATCAAATACTAGTTGCTCCGTTTTCAGAGGTGACCATCTTACATGTAAATCTTAACGTTTATTTGAAAATTTGCTGAAGGACGTAATGTTTGCTTGATTTTCCTGAACAATTGCAATGTGATTTATGATCGGAAAAGATTTTCATGACTTTATAAGCGAGCAATTCCAATTTTTAGCCCTCCCTTCAAATACTTTCGTGGGAGGATGAAAAGGACTTTCAATATGAATATGAAAAGCAATGGTCCTAAACATTTCTTTTGTACCACACAGCTTGTAGGCACATACAACGTCTGCAAATAAATCAACATGTTACTTGTAGTAATTGCTTGGATCACTAGGATTAGTTAGATTTTGACTGTGTGTCACTCCTGACTGGAACCATGATTTTGTGACAATTTTCAAAGTACAGCAGTAGTGTAAACTTATTTTTTGATGCACACTGTACCAGCAGTACAAAGCTTTGGGTATGCTATGAAAAGCTATGTATTTTGATACCTCTAGGACAGCACTTTACCAAAAATGTCATGATATCATAAACTTTTAAAAGAAATGGTACAATTATATATTTGCGTTTTACTGCAGATTTTTTTGGCAAGACTAATTTGAAAAATAGTCAGAAAAGTCCCAAATCAAGATGACTGTCATGAAATTATCTGGCACAACAAAGAACATGAAAGATGGGTTTCACCTTAAACACTGAGATTAGTATCTTGCATTGCTTGATTTTTGTGGCTGTACTAACTATATCATAACCCAATTATGATTATGCATTTAGCAACTCTCTCATAACTATATCTATTATTGAGACGCCGATATACACTGAAAATTAAGTTTCTTTTAAAGATGCCTGTCTGTGTTCGTTGATTATTTCTTTGAAAAAACTCTGCTAATAATAATGCAAACAGATTGGCCAGAAAAATACAAATTCTGATTCTATACAAATCTCTGATGTTTAGGGTGACGTTCGTTGAGCTGGATACCTGGATTCTTGACATTTAAAAAATGTGAAATAGTATTATACAAACATACAACCCATAGGCCAAGCAGTATTTCAGAAATGGGTTGTATGGGTTGTATTTCATCAACCAGAGCCTCAAATTACGTTTTCATTAACACTAATAGTATATGTAAGTTGGCATGGTAAGAACACTGAATATCAGGTGAATTCCCTGAAACAGAAAAAGGAAGGAGGTATCCTTGAGTCAGGCAGTTGTCTCCCAAAAACATGACATTTAAATATATAGCTGCAAAATAACTTTTCAGTCCCTTGAAAAGGGGGGAGGGTTGGTCAAGTGGTAAAGCTTGCTGGGCTGCTAATTGCTGGGCCCAGGGTTCAAATCAAGCTTTTGCCGGTCAACGGGGTGTATGTTGGACTGCTGTTTCAATCATCCTTTGCCTCATTGCCATGTCCTCTCCCTGTCCTAATTATATTACCAAGTGCATAAATACAGGACGTGAAGCCCAAATCATCCATCCATCCAGTCCCTTGAAAAGCCAAATTTGAGTAGAAAATGGCGCGACATCCTTCCTAACTATGTTTCCTAACTATGTTTAACAAATTGAAGGTAAAATCAATACCATAGGCCAGCAAAGGATCCTTCAAATGTGACCAAAATTCACTAAAATGCACAAATTCATGGCAGAATCATGAGAAAAACAGGGTTTTTACCCCTTCTTTATAGTCATGAAGAAACCACTAAATGTGTTAATAGCATGCTTATCCGTTTGGAAAGGCATGATGATGTCTTTGGCTACAGATTGGTACCAAATAAGGTGGTATAGAAGATCTTAATTAGCCAGGTCAGCCCCACTAATAGTGTCCGAGTCAAGGTTACCTAAATCTCTGAGTGTCCAACTAAAGGAAACTTACCCTACAATTCCAAACCAACAAATATTGAGGAATTAACTTGAAAATAAGTGATAATTATAGGTTATTCACCACGGGAAAGGGAATATGTGATTTATCAACTGAGGGCTTTAGCCGAGGTGTGATAAACACATATTCCTGATCTCGTGGTGAATAACCGGCTTATAACATGAGACAAACACTCAAGCAGTCAAACATGAAACGATAAGTGGACATCAAAGAATATCAGAATTATTGATTGGCTGACAGCAGTGTCAAATGGTACACCACTGATTATGATGATATGCCTGGTGTATATTTTAGGCTTATTGCTTTTAGGTCCAATATCTTGCTGTCGAGAAAAATCTTGAGATTTTGAATTGAATCACTAAAGTTAGATTGCTTGGCTGAAAAACTTCACAGTCTATCCAAATTGGTTTTTAAAATTAAGCTCACATTTTGTCCTGTTAATTAATTTCGAGTTGCCATGGCAACTAAGTTGTAAACTAATAAGTATCCTAAATAGATAATGTATACCATTGTATGGTTTTGGACTAATCTTCATGATAATTATTGCACTTATTACATAAAAAAATTAGAAACTCGGGAACATAACTGACAAAAAAAAAACAGTACTGATTTGCCTGATACGCCCTTTCTATTGCCATGGTTACAAGTAATTTCATTGCAAAAGATAGATCTTTACTCAGCTTTAAAATGATGTATCATACGATAAGATATCTCCTTTCAAACCTTAGAAATTCCATTTTTGCTCATAATGTCTCAAAGAAAATCTGCTTGACTTCAATATTATGAATCATCATATTGCCAAATTTCTTGCCATCATAAACTTTATTCCAATCAAATTTATACAAAAATATCTCAGAATTTATAAGGTGATGTGAAATAAATGAATTATATCCTATTTATCATGGATATGAATGATTTAATATGGCAAATACTTATTTTATGAAGTTTTTCAAAATTGGTTGAAACTGAACATAACTGATAACTGGTTGCCATGGCAACAATAATTTAAATTTAAAAAAATAGAAGCCATTACCAGCTATCTTTTGATGCATGATACGTGAAAATCAGTCAACTATATTTTGTACAATTACACAATTAAGAATTTGTTTCAATCCATAGTTGAATTATCATTGACAGTTTATGGTATATTATTGTGGTTTCCATGGCAACCCTTTGTCATTTTGTAAGTTAAGGTTGTTCTGTCACAAAATACTGAGGTTCAAATGCCTTTTCAGAACCACAATTACATTGGAAACTTTATTACATGACTGCAAACTGTAGAAACTGCCTATTTTTTGCCCTATCTTAGAAATTGATGATGTTTGGAGGCATTTGTTACCATAGAAACAAAACAAACAACCTGTTTTAAGTTATAAAACTAATTTACTGATATAGCTAATAGGGTTGGGTAGATGTATGATTAAATTGCAAAAACCATTGGCTATGCATTTGATCATAAAGATGCATTTGAGGTTTGTTGCTATGGAACTGGCTACAGCAGTGTTTCCATGGCAACGGTAAACTTTTAAATTGTTAATTGCATTCAGAGATGAATATTATATCAAAATTAAGTCCATTCATCAAACTAATTTGAAGAAAACATGGGAACATGCCCCTCCTTAGCTTCAGGTTTATAAAAGTAATTTTAAACAAACATTAAATCAGTCTCTATAGCGACTATATTACATGAGATATTTCCAATATTTTTGTTTATGATTGTCCACAAAGAGATGCTCTATTAATATCATAACCATATTTTTGCGTGTATATTTATTTTTTCTCTCCACATCAAACATTTTAAGACCATCTTTTAAAAAAATGATAATTTTTTATATTTCTGTTACCATAGCAACACACAAGCACAATGTAAACAACAATTTTTGCATGCATCTGAGAGTTTTGGTCATGGAGGTGTTGTGTGCCAAAATTGAAATTGTTCCTCAAATCAGAAGGAAAGTTATTCAATAAAATGTTGTTCATTCGTGGGTTCTTATTTTTTCAAGAGTGTTGCCATGGAAACTTGAACAAAAAAAATCCTCCGAATGGGAATTCTGGGGAATTTTTTTTGGTGAAACTAGAGATTTCAAGGATTCATTCGGTACCAAATTTGTACTGTTATGAAGAGGTCCAGGGTCAACCCCACTTTTTACTGGCCTAAGACCCAAGACAGAGAGAAAATGGAAGAAGAATTCAAAATTATAAGAGAGAGAGAGCAACACCTACACAGACAGAACATAGCAGCAAGAGCAACAGAAGAAGAAAATCTAAAACAGATCAAAGAACTCCAAGAACATATCAAGAAAATCACAACAGAGAAAACAAACACAGACGAAATAGAAAAAATACAGAAGAAACATGAAAAAGAAGTTGCAGCCCTAGAGAAAGAAATAGAAGAACTCAAGTATGAAAACCAGCTGCTCATTCAGTACAATGAAGAATACCGTGAATACATCGAAGAGACCAACCAGAGAAATGAAGACCTGGAAAGAAAAGTGAAACGCCTAAAGGAAGAAAGCAAGAGAGCACAAAAGAGACAGACAGCAGAAAACACAAGAGAAGAAAGACCGAAGAAGAAAACAAAACAGGATGCATCAGAAGACCAGACAATGAGAGAAGAAAGAGAACCTAGGCCAATAAGAGATGAACTACCACCGAAGGCATCGACCAGCAAAGCATCAGCGACAGCAATACAAGATAGTGAAGAAGATGATGATGACAGTGTAAGGGTCACATTCGAACAGAAGAACTACGAACAGAAAAAAACCACAGAACAGAGGAAAACACTCATAATGGTAGCAGCAGAACCGAGCGGAAGTAGGATCATGAGACATCTAAAACAGAAAACCAGAGACAAGATTTACAGAGAATGCCCTAAAACAGGAACAGTCAACGAACTAGAAGAAACACTTATGGCAGAAGAAGGACTTATTGAAATAATGAAAGTAGATCAAATTATCATCATACAGGGAACTAGAGATATCACCAGAGGAATGAGTGCAGGGGACCTGTACTACAGACTGACAACATTAGCGAAGAAGATCACTAGAGAAACAATGACGCAAGTCCTCATCAGCGAACTCCCAACAGCAGAAATCAGAGAAAGGGGCGAAATAGAGAAATTTAATGCAATGCTAAGGACGAAACAGCCAGAGAAATATACAGTGAAACTGGACAGAATAAGAAAACTAACAGTGAGAGAAACAGTAGAAGAAGACGGCAAGAGCCTAACAGAAGCAGCAGCAGAAGCCATAGCAAAAGACATCGAACAACAGGCGATACCCCCAGCTGCAGTAGCACACCTAGTGAAAGAACTCCTGGAAGCTACATCAGAAACAGTAGGCAGAATAATAGGGAAGGAAGGAAAGAACAGAAGAAGCCTAGAAGAAAACTACAATATCCACCTAATAGCGCATAACAGTACAATAATAGTAAAAGGCAAACCTGCAGACATCAGAGCAGTGAAAGAAGAAATCCGAGCACAGATAGAAGAATACAGGAGATACAAAAACCGAGGATACTCTAGGAGAAGAGAACACAGCCCCAGCGACTAGACAGAGAGTAAACAGGTAAAATATAAGAGAAAAACAAAATAAAAAAGAGAAAGAGAACAACACACTAATCAAATAAAGAAATAAATAAGAGTAAAACCAATCACAAAAAATAAATAAATAAAAATTGCAAGCACTAATAAACTATGCCTATTACTAAAAAAACGTATGCTTATCTTTCAGAAGGAACAGCACAACGAACAGGAAAAACGACAGAAACAGAAAAAACCACAGAAATAGTAAAAATCATAGAAAACAGAAGACCGCAAAGAAAAGCACTTGATGACCTGAGGGACCCACAACTACACGACAGTATAAGCACAGAGATGGCCCAAACAGAAACAAGGCACAGAAACATCCGAGAGGACGATAACAATCATGAATACCAAGGTAAGACTAGAATAAGAAGGGGTAACAAAAATAAGAAAAATAGAAAATACCTCAATATATGGTATAACAACATAAACGGTATTATATCCAAAAAAAATAGCCTCCAAGTACTACTAACAACAGATCAACCACACATTGTAATACTGACAGAGACAAAGACAAACCAGCTACCCCCAATAACAGGATACAGATGGATAGCACAGAGCAAGCCAAACAAAGCAGGAGGAGTAGCTATAGCAGCTAGAGAAGATATAGCACATAATGTCTCGGAAACGGAAGCAGAGAAGGAAGAAGGCATGGAACTAATATGGGTCACTATGAAAACTAATAATATGAAAGTCTACATAGCAGCATACTATGGAAAACAAGAAGCAGAAAAAAGAGAAATAGTAGAAAACGAATACTCGACACTTACTACCAATATCATAAGACACCAAAACAAAGGACCAGTAATAATAATAGGAGACTTCAATGCCAAATTAAAAGTAGACAACCAAGGAACCACAATACAGGAAGAAAGCAACAACGGAAAACTACTACAACAGATGATGGATAATACAGGGCTAAAACCAGTATCGACTAAACCAAATATAGGACTCTGGACCAGAGTAAACAGAAACAAAACGGAAGAAAAATCAATAATAGACTACATAATAACAGAAAGAACCATTGCAAGGAACATTGAATACATGGAAATAGATGATAAGGGAATAAGAAGACCATCAGGCCTACATGAAACCGACCACAACACCATCACCATGAAAATAAAGATCCCAAGCAAAAAAGAAAAAAGAGAGATAACAAGATGGAACATAAAAGAAACCACAAACTGGGAAAAATATAACGAAATACTGCAGAACAAAACGACACCAGAAAACTACGAACAACTACAAGATAACATCAAGAAAACTTTGGAAGAAGCCATTGGAAAGAAAAAAATAATAATGAATAATAAACCCAAATTATCAACAGATGCAAAGATGCAAAAGGCAGAAATGAAAAGAACCAAAAGAAAGTTTGAAGAAGAATGTAAAAGCAACGGCAATAACAAACACAACATATATCAAAGCCTAGTGAAACAAACCATCAAACTGAGGCAAATAATACAAAGAGACGAAGAAGAAAGGATAACAAAAATTGCAAAGAAACTTGCCAAGGAAGGAGGAGTTAAATCAAAATACTTCTGGAACATACGCAAATCACTAATGAAAAAAAACCACGAAGAGTATGACCTAGTCACAGAAGATGATAGAATAATCGAAGACCCTATAAGAGCAAAAGAAGAAATTGCCACCTATTTCGAACAACTATACCAAGCAAGACCGCCTAAAGAAGGATACACAAAATGGACAGAACAAATAGAAAACAAACATACGGAGATAGAAGATGAAATGAAAACAAAGGAACAAATTGAGCAGATAACCGTGGAAGAACTAAAAACAGCAATAAAAAAACTAAAAGACGGCAAAGCGACAGGCCCCGATGAAATCCCAAACGAAGCAATAAAGAATCTAACAGACACAAACCTGAATAACATGAAAACTATAATGAACAAGATTACTGAAGACATAACCATACCTGAAAGCTGGCTGACTAGTAATATAATAAGGTTCTATAAAGGAAAAGGAAAACGAGGGAAATGCTCTTCAGAGAGAGGAATTACACTAAGCAGCAATGTAGGAAAACTATATGAAAGAATAATCAACGAAAGAATTATTAAAAACATTACAATAACAGATGAACAAGCAGGTGGAAGAAAAGGAAGGTCGACAACAGAGCACATTGCAGCCATCACAACGATCATAGACAGAAATAAAAAGAAAAGAAAACCAACATATATAACATTCCTAGACGTCACTAAAGCATATGACAAGGCATGGAACAAGGCAATAATGCATGTAATGTACAAACAGGGCCTACAAGAAAAGATTTGGCTTATAGTAAACCAACTGAACCAAAACCTGACAGCAAATATACAAACAAAATATGGACCAACTAGAGAAATTAAAATAAAAGACAGCATTAGACAAGGAGGAGTTCTATCAGTGGTACAGTATGCTCTATTAATAGATGAGATCAGCAAAGAAACAAGACAGAACCTACAAGACCAGAACCAAGAAATTAATACACTCCTATGGATGGACGATATTGCACTGATATCAAATAACATAGAAGATATGGAAAAACTACTCCAACAAACTAATGAAATAGCAAGCAGATATAGGATAGAGTTTAGCCCAGAAAAGTCCAACATAATACAAATCGGAAATGACCCACAAAATCCCAAAAAAGCACACAAATTCAAAGTAGGGACCCTACCAATAGATTATACAAAAAAATACAGATACCTCGGATATGTATTTAATGAAAAAGCAAACCTATCAGAACATATCTCAACAGTCAAAAGCAAAAGCGAAATAGCATACCAAACAATAATCAGCCTTTTGGGCAACAGGGAATTTGGTAATATCAGAATGACGACAGTATGGAAACTACTAGAAACATGCGTGATCCCAGTAATAACATATGCTAGCGAAACATGGAATCCAAGTAAAAAGGACAGGAAAACCCTAAATGGCATACTCGATAACACAATCAAAAGAATACTAATGGTCCCTAGAAGCACCCCAAGAGAAGCAATATATATAGAAACAAACATGATGGATATCGACAGTATAATAGAGAAGAAGAAACTAAACATGTACTACAGGATTAAGAACAACAAAAACAAAATCAACAACTTCCTGACAAACGAAGGGGACAAGACGGCATGGCTGCAGAACACAGAGAAACTAATGCAGAAGTACAACATCAACAAACAGGAACTTATTGCAATGAAAGAAACCAGAGCAAAGAAATATATAAGGAAAGCAGTACATAGAGAATTCAGAACAAACTTATTCACTAACACGGAACAAAAAAACAAAATTAAATATCTAACAGGAGGATATGTAGGAAATGAAAAAGCGAACTACACAAACGACTTGAATAGGGAAACAACCAGTTTAATATTCAAAGCAAGAACAAGAATGCTGGACATCAAAACCAACTATAGAAACAAATATAAAAATGACCTAACATGCAGACTATGTAAACAAGAAGAGGAAACGCAAGAACATGTATTCTCAGAATGTGAAGAAACAGAAAGGATGAACATACGCATAGACAAGGACCTGCTATTTGCAAGAAGCACCACAGTAATTAAAAAACAAGCAGAAAAAATAAAAATACTCATGCAAACCCTGGAGAAATGAACCACTAACAAATAATAGTGCAAACTAATATTAGGAAAAACAAAAAACATAAAAACAAACATAAACAGAAAGAGCAGTGACTTCTACTATTAATGAAATTTTTCTATTACAGAACCAACAACAGCAAAAGTGCAGCCCCCTCACATCAGAGGTTGAGCTACCCGGCGACCCGGGGTATACCAGCACAACGAGAGAAGAAGAAGAAGAAGAAGTTCAAATGTCTTGATTGACATTCAATAACATTTGCACACTCAAATAATATGTGCACGGGGGGTATTCGATCTAGACAGCAGTCAACTTGTAAAAAGACCAGTAGTGACATGGCTGATGTCTTCAAAGAGCTAAATAGGCCCCATTTAACCTCATAATTCCCGTAACTCCCATAATTCCTGTAATTCCTAATAATTCCCAAATAACTCCCAATAATTCCCAGTAATTCCCACAACTCCCCACAAGTGCTGCAAATTCTAGGAATTTTCCACAAATCCTTTCAAATGCTCAGAAGTCTTACAAGTCCCACTAACTCCCAGAACTCCCCGGAAGTGCAACCAATCTCTACAATTCTCAACAAATCCTGCTTACTGACACAAGTCCCTGCATATGCTACTAATTCCTACAATTCCTACACAAGTCCCAAGTGATCTCTGGAACTCCCAGCTATGATGCCTTATTTCCACAATTCCCACTAATTCCCACTAATTCCCATCAATTCCAATCAATTCTCCCACCAATTCCCACCAATTCCCATTAATTCCCGCTAATTCCACTAATTCCCGTTAATTCCCACTAACTCTTTTCCGACATATCAATATAGCACAATATGACAATGAATGATGTCATCATACACTTTGCCCTAGTGTGTATTTTACAAAATATAAACCACTTCCCTGAATTCAGGTACAGTTAAGTGTCATAATCTTAACCACAATGAAGACTATTATAACTTGTAGAAGTTCTTTATGGGATATAAATGCCTATATATGGTAGTCCATATTGAACACTAAATATGGTTTCGACTGATGAAAGTGGCATCTTGTGAGCCAATTTTTTTTGGATATTGAAATTAGTGAAGCATTTCTACACTTCTAAGAATTTACATATGCCAACTCTCCATTTTTACATCTAGGTCTGCACAATTATGCCAATTCTCAATAGTTTATTTTAAAGATATGCCCCCATTGATCATTACAACTAATGACTAGTATTTCAACTTAGCATCAAAGCAAAAGAAAGTAATCATGAAAAACGCAGAGAGACACATTCATTTTGTTTATTAAACGTTAGAATTGCCGGTCAAAATGTAACAGACTTCAAGAATTATAGCATTTACTGTTTCTGGAAGACTTGTATACAACAAACAAAAAGCAATCATGCTGACAATTTACTGCAGTTTTTTTTAGTGATCTACACATTTAATAGCATAATCATGATTTTTTCAATTTCTTTGGTATGATCTTCCTGTGATCTCGACCTGGACAGGCAAAATTTCTTCCGCAATGCCTCAATCTGCTGTCACCTTGTTCCTGCAATGCAATACAATTCAATTAGTTTCACAGATAGATATCATACTGTGTCTTGCAAACTGGCGACACCGAAGTGTTGTTTGAAACACACTCACCAGCAATAAGAATACAAACATGATTTTTATCATAATTTCCTTAATTATTCAAGTTTGACCAATTCCTGTTAACCTTTTCGTTGTTCAACATATTGGGCTTTTCCACATAAACCTAGATCTCACGTAAAAGGTGGAGCATCAATTCAAAGAAGAGTTTTAAAGCAGAAAAAACTAACTTTCTGGCTTTAGTTCTAAAACCTGCAGAACACTTTCCAGATGTTTTTGAAAAAACACAACCATAGAAATGATTTATTTTACTGCCATTCGAATACAGATCTTTTAATTAACGGTGGAGGCAGAGACTCTCAGAAGTGCCAATAATTTTTTTATTACAATATCAAACAACACTAGTTTTGGTGTTTACTTCGTAAAAAATTATGATAATAAAAATGTTTTGTTATGCAGAAAATTTAATACCTGCACGGTTTCATGTCTTTTGAACCACATTCTGAAGCTAGTAAAAGACTGGATGTATGAAGACGATCCTCCTTTTCCAGTGCAAGACCTGAAATTATTTTGAAAAAATTGTTAAGCAATAAATGCCAAGCATTGATCCTTTTGCACCCGTAACAACAATTTAAGTGGCAAAACAATTTTCAAACACATAGAAACATTTGGTATCAATTCTAAGCTCATCTGTGATTTTCTGTATCTTTTGAAAGTGTAAAATTGATACCACTGTGAGTTGTGGGCAGCGATACACGTAGGCCTAGATGATTTGTTTGACTTTTGATCAGGACAGATTTTCACTTTTTTCTCAGGAATGGTGACATATGCTTTCGTGTACAATTAAAGATTTATTGTGAACAATCACTGAGCATCGTATTACAAACTTTACTAGTCATAACTTGACAACAGATGAAACAAAGGTATTGCCCTCCAAATAACTCCTTTCTCCTTGAATTTCACAGTGTGTGCAGAGGTATTGTAATCACTTCAAATGGCTACAAGGTCAAGTTTAGTTGTGCCTTTTAATGTTCTGATTTTCCCAGGCATGACCCAGCCGTTATTGCTGGTACATGGATTAAATTTTCTATGCATATGGACTATATGGTCTAGTTGTGTCTTTTGATGGCCTGATGGATGAATATTGTGTACTTTGTGAAATATTTTTAAAAAATATGAAAAATGATTATTTGTTTCCGGGCCCTGACTCAGCCACTATTGCATGTATTGCTTTTAGTATAAACATACCCGCTATCTTACTTTTTTTTTTAACGATCTGTAATTCATGCAATTTTGGAGTTGGACCTCTGAAATTTAGCATTTCTAAGATGTCTAAATCATGCCTAATACATATAATAAACATATTAGCAAGTAACTTTTATAGCCATACATATTCGGTGCAAATTTTTGTGTTGGAACTTTTTATCAGAGCCTACGGGATGTCGGTGGAGGTCAGTTACTGTTGTATCCAGTGTTCCATTCTGAGATAACTGATTCAATTAGTGAATAGAGTATGTCTAAGATTCCCAGTAGTCCAGTGGCAGACTTAGATTTTTCCCCTAACCTTGTTTTATCCATCCAATGACTGTTTTTTTGCTTTTTCTGGTAGATAGGCACTCACTGATCACAAATCAACTGGGTGCAGAGGTTGCACCCTTGGGGAAATTTTTTTATTGACCAAATTCAAAATGGCTGCCCTCGATCAGGTAAAAAACCTATTATTGGTGATATCTCAGCTTCTAATTGACAGAGAGACTTGATTTTGGTGTCAAAATATACATTTTCAGGGTCAAGGAAAACATTCAGATATGTTTCAAAGCAATAAGTGATTCAAAAAATATCTTATTAAATAAATGTTGATGAGATTTGGAATTAAATTTAATATATATATAAAGTTGTTCTTATTATTACAGAAATTGGTTTCACGGAATGTGTGAAAGTACAATCATTAACTATTCCAAGGTAAAATGGAATATATACTTAAATGTATAGCCCACAGGAAGTGTTAACATGTGACATTAACTGAAAAGAATAATGAATAACACTATTTCAATATTCTCCGAGGATCTAATATGATGTCGTTGGATGCATGATTTCATACAGAGCATTTAGTCATTTTATCCAGTTTCAGGTCATCATTGCATTACCACCATCCTCAACTTCAGGTGTTTTATGCATATAATATTCACACCATTATTGTTTCTAGAACATTGTCCATTCCAGTTAGTATTACATATTTGAGGACTGTTACTAGACATTAGATACCAATCAAGATGCAACCCTTGAAATTCTACCAAGCCTTGATCTTGGTGAAAAAATATATATTTTCTAGGTCTAGGAATACAATAGCATTGTTCGCATTTAGCAATATTTGAGGCAAACATAAATGTCTGCAAATATAATCATTTATTATTCCATATTTGGTATAATGGAATTTACATTGTACACTGTGTAGACCAACATTAACATGAAGTCCACAAGATGCATTGACCTCAGGGCTGTAACAAGGGTGGATTATTTCAGAATGGCAGGCACAATGAGGGAGGAGGTTTGGGTCATTGTACTCGCCAAGAAGGCAGCAGCATCCAGATGGCCTGTGATGCATTCTTGGCTATATGGAGCGCTAATTCCGAGGTATATATTTTTCACTATTTGGCATGTACACAAATTTGTATACCTGCAAAAACGAACATATGCACGAATTTGGCATTCGTGTAAGTGTGAAATATTGCAATTCACGAATTTGTGTAGGTGCAAAAACGAACATTGCAACCTTAAACTTGGCTAAAACTAACTCTAACCCTAATTTTAGCCCTAAACCCTAATTATCTAGCACTTCCACGAATGCTAGAAATTGCAGTTACACAAATGAAAAATGCAGCACATACACGAATGTTAGTTTTTACATATACACGAGTTATATGCTCGTTTTTGCATGTCAACAAATTCGTTCATGCTCGTTTTTACACCTCCACAAATTTGTGTACATGCCAAATAATGAAAAATATATACATGTAATTCCACCATGGAAGGCAATGCAGGATAAATGTCAATAGCAAAGTCATAATTATAAAAAAACAAGGAAAGGAATAAAAATAAATGTTAATGCTGGTAAGATGTTCTAATATTCCACAAATAGATCTTAACCCCTCCCTCTGACACCTCTGTAGTAGCTTATGTCTACTCCACCTGTGCATCCTCCCTATTGTCCTTGTCCCCTCCTTCTCCAGTCTCATTAATGCCTCTATTCCCATCCATCCCTTCCTACTTACTCAGTGCTCACTCCATGCATAATTCAATTCCAAATTCCCAGCCTTCATTCAGTCCATCCCATAATTTTCTCCATCCTTGATCTTTCATCCCTAATATTTATTTATTTAGCTTCCAAATTACGTACCACAGTCTGAGAATTTTTTTTCATACACTCAGAGGAGAGAGCTTGGATATTCTTTCACTCAATAGTCATAAATGACAAAATGAGATATTGGGCTTCTTGTGATCAGGCCCTCTTTATGTGATCAGCTTTAATATAACATACATGATGGTAGCTTGATAGAATTTCAAGGTTGCACTTTAAATATAGTATGTAATGTCTGGTAACAATCCTAAACTAAGTGACTTTAACTGGAACGAACAATGTCCTAGAATCAATAATGGTGTGAGTATTATGAATCATCATTGCCAAAACTGGTGAAGTTGAGGATGGTGGTAATGCAATGATGGCAGTCCTGCCTGAAATTAGATGAAATGACTAAATGCTCTGTATGACATCATGCGTCCAACGACATCAGATTAGATCCTCGGAGAATATTGAAATAGTGTTATTCTTTCAGTTAATGTCACATGTTAACACTTCCTGTGGGCTATACATTTAAGTATATATTCCATTTTACCTTGTATGGAATAGGTAATGATTGTATTCTCATATATTTTGAAAACCCAGCTTCTGCAATGACGAGTACAACTTTATATAATAAATTTAATTTAATTCCTAATCTCATCAACATTTATTTAATAAAATATTTTGCATCAGATATTAATTTGAAACCTATCTGAATGTTTTCCTTGACCCTGAAAATGTATATTATGACACCAAAATCAAGTCTCTCTGTCAATTAGAAGCTGAGATATCACCAATAGGTTTTTTACCTGATCGAGGGCAGCCATTTTGAATTTAGTAATAAAAAAATCTCTCCAAGGGTGCAACCTCTGCACCCAGCTGATTTGTGATTAGTAGATGCCTATCTACCAGAAAAAGCAAAAAACAATCATTGGATGGATAAAACAAGGTTCTCTGGCCTGCCACCAGACTACAGTCTTCCCACCTTATTATCATACGATAGTCCTCAAAATGAATGAGCAACTTTGCTTTCTCAAAAAGGAGGTTGAGCTACATGGCTCATCGCACACATTTCCATACATCAAATTGGCTCTGATTGGTCTTGAAATTATCTATTCTCAACGAATGCCATAAGATCTTTTTTAGAAGGTGGTTCTGGTACAAAAATATATATTGTACAGCAGAGAGCTGCAATGAAATATGAGTGCTTTGGATGTGTTAAAGGTATTTTTAAAAATTGTAAATATTTGATTTTAGTGTATGTAGTAAATCAGTCTAATTTGAAAGTTTCTGGTGGATTTGATATGGCATGATCCTCCAGCCAACTTCGAACAATGGGGTTTTAGTTGAAACTTAACCATGTGTACTTGTGTACAAAAAGTACACAGACAAAAATTTAAAAAAGCGCCTCCAGCATCACACAGTGCTACTTCTCTGCTTTCATTTAACACCTTATTTGCATTTCTACTGTAAAAATTCATCCTGGCCTCTATTTCAGTGTTTTTATCAGATTTTAGGCTAAAAATAGCATTTCTTCCTATTTAAAAAATACAGTGACCCCCCCATTTTTTTTCCATCACATTGTTACTTAGACTACTGGCGCTGAAAATTTCGAATAAAAACTGCACAAATGCCTTTAATTGAGCATCATTTGAGGGCATTTCAGTGCTGTCCAAAAAGTGGACAAGGGCATTAACCAAGCAGAGGAAGGATTGAGATGGTGATACAATGTATTTTTTGGAGTTGTTATTTTAGCCAGGAAGGATGATGTGTCAAACACAACAGAAGGAATAAGATGCTGACGTCAGCAGGAGTGTTTTGGGTGGTACTTCATCTTGAGTTGCAGAAAGACAACATGAAATTGTAGTCACTTTAACTGGATTTTTAAGGTGCCCTGCAACTAAAATAATTGTTATAAAATTTAGCATGGTGGCTTTTGTGGCGGGACTAAATTAATGTAAAACCCATCTTGAAGTCATGGAAAGGATTGCCACAATTACAAGAACTGGTGGCCATCCCCAGTCCCATGACATGGCGGGGCTACAATGTTCTTATAATGAAAAACCAATCCTAAAGTCATGGAAAAGATTGCAAAAATTACTGTGAACTGGTTGCCATCCACATTGTGCAATTAATGCAAAAACCCACCCTGAAGTCATAGAAGGATTGACACAATTACCATGAATTGGTGGCCATTCCCAGTCCCATCAAATGGTAGGGCTAAATTGTACAATTAATGAAAACCCATCCTAAAGTCATGAAAAGGATTGCCACAATTACTAAGAACTAGTTGCCAACTGCAGTCCCACCACATGGCGGGACTATAATGTGCAATTAATACAAAAACCCGTGTTGAAGTCATGAAAAGGATTGCCACAATTACCATGAACTGGTTGCCAACTGCAGTCCCACCACATGGCGCGACTAAAATGTGCAATTAATACAAAAACCCGTGTTGAAGTCATGAAAAGGATTGCCACAATTACCATGAACTGGTTGCCAACTGCAGTCCCACCACATGGCGCGACAAAAATATGCAATTAATACAAAAACCCGTGTTGAAGTCATGAAAAGGATTGCCACAATTACTATGAACTGGTTGCCAACTGCAGTCCCACCACATGGCGCGACTAAAATATGCAATTAATACAAAAACCCTTGTTGAAGTCATGAAAAGGATTGCCACAATTACCATGAACTGGTTGCCAACTGCAGTCCCACCACATGGCGTGACTAAAATATGCAAAAACCTGTGTTGTAGTCATGAAAAGGATTGCCACAATTACCATGAACTGGTTGCAAACTGCAGTCCCACCACATGGCGCGACTAAAATATGCAATTAATGCAAAAACCCGTGTTGAAGTCATGAAAAGGATTGCCACAATTACCATGAACTGGTTGCCAACTGCAGTCCCACCACATGGCGTGACTAAAATATGCAAAAACCTGTGTTGTAGTCATGAAAAGGATTGCCACAATTACCATGAACTGGTTGCAAACTGCAGTCCCACCACATGGCGCGACTAAAATATGCAATTAATGCAAAAACCCGTGTTGAAGTCATGAAAAGGATTGCCACAATTACCATGAACTGGTTGCCAACTGCAGTCCCACCATCATGGCATGACTAAAATGTGCAATTAATACAAAAACCCGTGTTGAAGTCATGAAAAGGATTGCCACAATTACCATGAACTGGTTTTCAACTGCAGTCCCACCACATGGCGCGACTAAAATATGCAAAAACCTGTGTTGAAGTCATGAAAAGGATTGCCACAATTACCATGAACTGGTTGCCAACTGCAGTCCCACCACATGGCGCGACTAAAATATGCAAAAACCCATGTTGAAGTCATGAAAAGGATTGCCACAATTACCATGAACTGGTTTTCAACTGCAGTCCCACCACATGGCGCGACTAAAATATGCAAAAACCCGTGTTGAAGTCATGAAAAGGATTGCCACAATTACCATGAACTGGTTGCAAACTGCAGTCCCACCACATGGCGCGACTAAAATGTGCAATTAATACAAAAACCCGTGTTGAAGTCATGAAAAGGATTGCCACAATTACCATGAACTGGTTGCCAACTGCAGTCCCACCACATGGTGCAACTAAAAATATGCAAAAACCTGTGTTGTAGTCATGAAAAGGATTGCCACAATTACCATGAACTGGTTGCCAACTGCAGTCCCACCAATAGGCGTGACTAAAATATGCAATTTATGCAAAAACCTGTGTTGAAGTCATGAAAAGGATTGCCACAATTACCATGAACTGGTTGCCAACTGCTGTCCCACCACATGGCGCGACTAAAATATGCAATTAATGCAAAAACCCGTGTTGAAGTCATGAAAAGGATTGCCACAATTACCATGAACTGGTTGCCAACTGCAGTCCCACCACATGGCGCGACTAAAATATGCAATTAATGCAAAAATCCGTGTTGAAGTCATGAAAAGGATTGCCACAATTACCAAGAACGAATTGCCAACTGCAGTCCCACCATCATGGCGTGACTAAAGTATGCAATTAATACAAAAACCCGTGTTGAAGTCATGAAAAGGATTGCCACAATTACCATGAACTGGTTGCCAACTGCAGTCCCACCATCATGGCGTGACTAAAATATGCAATTAATACAAAAACCCGTGTTGAAGTCATGAAAAGGATTGCCACAATTACCATGAACTGGTTGCCAACTGCAGTCCCACCACATGGCGCGACTACAATATGCAATTAATGCAAAAACCCGTGTTGAAGTCATGAAAAGGATTGCCACAATTACCATGAACTGGTTGCCAACTGCAGTCCCACCACATGGCGCGACTAAAATATGCAATTAATGCAAAAACCCGTGTTGAAGTCATGAAAAGGATTGCCACAATTACCAAGAACTAGTTGCCAACTCAAATCCCATCACATGGCAGGAAAAAAATGTGCAATTAATGCAAAGACCCATGTAGAAATCATGGAAAATATTGCTAATTGCCAAAAACTGCTTGCCATCCCCAGTCCCATCACATGGCGGGACTGAAATATGCAATTAATGCAAAAGCCAATCCTGAAGTCATGGAAAGCATTGCAAATAACCATGAGCTGGTTGCTAGCCTCGGTCCCACCACATGGTGGTGCTTAAATGTGCAATTAATGAAAAACCCATCCTGAAGTTGTGGAAGAATTGCCACCATTAGGATGAGCTGGTTGTCATCCCTAGTCCCATCACATGGGGGACTACAATATGCAATTAATGCAAAAGCCTATCCTGAAGTCATGGAAGGATTGCCACAATTGGCATGAACTGGTGGTCATACCCAGTGCCATCACATCATGGGGTAAAGTGTACAATTAATGAACAAGAACCCAGGGGTTCGAAATGGAGGTGGCGTTCACATCCCCTTAAAAATGACTAATTCTCTGAGTGCCCAGCTGTAGCAAAAATATTGAGTGCTAAATCTCAGAATTTTATAATTCATTTTCAAGCCACAAAATGGCCTTTTGGCGCAGGTGATGAAAGAACTTGGAACACTGCATACAAAACTGTTTTTTCAGAGTGTTCAACTGGCAATAAAGTTTATACCAGTCAGGGGCGTCAGTTTCATTTCAAAGTGGAGGGGCAAATAGTGGTCACCTTCATGGCAGGTGTTAGTGAAAAATTATTTTTTATTTCAATTCAGAAATGTGCAATTTGGCCAAAACGTGGTGGGGCAAATGCCCACCAGCCTCACCTACACTGACGCCACTGATGAAAAAAAAAAAGTTGCTGAAGAACCTGCATCTGGATGGATGGATGATAGGGGCTTTACATCCTGTATTTATGCACTTTGTGGGCTAATTAGGACAGGGGGAGGACACGGCAATGAGGTGAAACAGCCGTCCAACATAGGCCCAGTTGACCTGGCAAGAGCTGGATTCGAACCCTGGACCCAGTGATTGGCAGTCCAGCACGCTACCACTAGACCAACCCTCCCCCCACATGCATCTGGAGTAATTGGATCTGATGAAACATTCTCTGCCAATACTTCTGCAGTTGTCTTTCCATTTTTTGTCTGTGGCAATGTAACAAAGCCCTTCGAAAACAAAGGCTAAGAACAACTAGGTGAACTCTGCAGCTGAGAGGCCAGTTCAAATCAAAGTGACTACAGATTCAGAATGCAAAAGAAGTAAATGACCATTCTTGCAAATGTTAATACTTGAAACCACTTCAGAAAGAAAACCATAGCAATCGGGTAGAACAAATTTGAGCATCACTTCTTATACCCCTTTCACACCAATTTCATACAGCTTGTATGGGACTATTGTGTAACTGTCCCATGGTGATATTATAGGAATCTGATGTCTTTCTTCTTGAGAATCCATAAGCTCCCAGAATGTCTTCTCAAGGCCACTGAGACCTGAAGTGCCAGCCTCAGGCTCAGGTGAAACACCACGATAGCGGCATTGAAGTTGATTGATAATCATTATCTTTTTGATCAATTGTCAACAAGTACTGTCTTTATGAAATGTGCAATAACATTTTGGGATATCCTGTATTTTAAAAAACATTTCTCTGAGCATATTAACGGAACCTGCACCAAAACATTTAAAATAATTTTCATAACTGTCCCATTGTGCCATATCCACTGCATGGATGCTTATCAAAATCAAAAATCAGTTCTTTGTTGTGGTGGTGATTGCAAGACTACAGTGTTTCATTAGCTCATACAGCTGGACAGCTAGAGTGACAGACAAACAGACGGAAGAACAGACACCCACAAAAGAAAACATTAGGCCTGTCCTACGGGGATCTTCTGCAACTATAGACCTGTTTCTTTTACCGTCCATATTCTATATTAATGGATTGCTTGCAAAGTTATTGTGCATATTCAGCTGAGAGTCCGTCGCTTCCAGAAAAATTGCTGACTTGGAAAAAAGTGACTTTTTTGTTTACTAGGTTTAATACCTGTTTAACTCCAAAAATGACAATTCTGGTGTGTCACAGAATAATTTCTTGTATTTTTCCAAACTTATGACTTCTTTTAAAATTTATGTCCCACAAAAGCTTATCTTCGGTATTTAAGAAACAGCAACATTAGCAAATTTCATCATCAAAGGTAAACCTTTTTTTCTTTTTTGAGATCTGCTCCGGTATTGAAAACAGCTTATTTTTATTCTTCCAATGTTTTAAAAGGAACTGAAGTAGTACCATATAAATTAAACCACCAAGTGGGACGCCTCTGTTCCAGCGACCACCAAAAGAAATTACAATACCCATTTGCAATATGCATTGACGATGATAAAAATACAGAGGCTAGCAAGTTTCCTGAAAAAAGTTTATGAGATTGAAACTGATATAAAATTACAACAATAGCATGGATTGTAAAATTAAACAGTCATGAATGTATTGAAATTATTTCAAAAGACATGCAGATTGTAGCTGTTGGCAGTGTCACAACTAAATGCTGAAGGTTTGCTGCTGCACATCCTGTTTTTTATCATTGTCATCAATGGCCCAGCATGCAGTAAGAGTGTTACAAAAGGCTTTTAAAGGCTAACAAAAATAGTAAACCATAATTAAATTATATAACCTTTTGATTTTGATATAACCTTTTGATATATAGAAACACTCATTGAAATAATTTTTTTTTGGTCAAAATAATCATTTGCTTTGTTAGTAGCCTATCATGTGCCTGTCTTTCAGTATATCACCCATCTGCTACATTTAAATAAACAAGAAAAAGTACCTTAACATTTCTGGTTAATGCAACCTGGCCACAGCATTAGAATCCTGTTGCAATGCAGTCAGAACAACTGATTGCAAAATATCATTTAAGGTGATATTTAAGTGCTCTGTATATTTAAGTTGTGGATCAATCCTTTAATTGTCAAGAAATCTATTCTGTTAACTAAAACAAACAAACAGACAAACTGTGACGCACCTATTTGGTGTTGTTTTTGTCAGAGACAACAATCATTGCACACAGATCTGAAAAAGTGTATGTTAGGGGCCGACCAGATGATCTTTGGGGGGGGGGGGCTTTGGACATTTGGTGAAAAAAAAGAAAGATTTGGTGAAAAAAACACTGAAAAAAAATTGTTCTACACATGGAAAAAAAAATTGTTTCCAACTGTAGCTAGGGTACAGTAATGTTAAAATTCAGATTAAAAAGTTTGTCGCGAGTGAGCATGCAAAAAAATTATTTGTTGTGTTGATGCGCCGCACAAAAAAAGTTTGTCCCGCAGTTAAAGTCCATAGCCCCCCCCCCAACTATCATCTGGTCGGCCCCTTATCATTTCACACTGGCGGCTTAACTCGGAACTTCTAATTCCCACAAGTCCTGAATATCCCAATTATTTCCCTGACAGTTTCCAAAAGTCCACACATATCACATTATCCCCAATTAGTCAGATCAATCCCACAAAATCCCTGATTATAGTTTCAATATCCAGCAATTCCCTATTGTTCCTATAAAAATTTTAAAACCTCGTAATATTTCATTACTCCTTGAACTCCACAATGGGACCTCCATTTGGGAATTATGAGGTTAAATGGGGCCTCTAAATGTAATCAGTCGTCCTTCTGTAGCTGTAAGCAATAGTCCAACTATGACTTGGAAACTTAGCATTGAATGAAGAGTGGAACTTTGGTCAATAGAAAGATGTTTGCAGTCAATGATGAAGTCATAGATTTTTGAAATAAAAGTAACAGGATTTCTAAATCAAAACCAAAATCAATACAGCTGCCTTTAGAACTTACAAGTTCACCGTGATTTAGTCTCAAACAGAGTTTAGGCTGTCTAATCCATTATAAGGACACTCTTTAGCGTCTGGCTGACTGGGCCCTTTTTTTACCAAAAACTAAATATATGATGTGGCATCACAAGTCTCAGATATCCTGACACCAATATTCTGAGCTATCCTGAATAAATGGAGTTATGGCACTCTTGCTGGTCTTGCCTTTGGAAAGACTACAGAGCTCTGCAGCTCAATCCCAACGTCGAGGCTTCCTTTACTCCTCTTTCCCATATGTCTGGGTAATGGGCATAAGATATACTTGTTGTAACTTGATAAAAAATATACATGGTGTAGCTTAATGGAACAGATAACTTATATTATTATACCTCTGAAAATTTCAGTTTGGCAGTATCTCCAAAGGTTATACAAGTGGTCATGTGAGAAACTTTTAATGAGACTTAAAAACACGAAATGAACATGATTAGTCAAATAACTAATTTTTTGCAAAATACAGAAACAAGAAATTGTCGGCAGCGTTTTTTTTTTCCACAAGTTTGGAACATGTACATGTACACCATATTCCTAATTACTGTGCAACCAAGTTATTTAGTGATATATAAATATATGTCACGGAAGCAATATCCTGTCAATTGTGTCAAAATTCCTTCGGCTCAGGTTGGAGTTATGCTACATAATCAGGTTTTGAGGTGTCCCAAATTAATATGCAACTTCTTGGAAAAGCAACCATTGCCACTTAAATCACCCAAATTGATCTGGAAATTTCATGAATATATACCCCATAACAGTAAATGAAAAGTATGACACTTAAGGAAAAGTATAACTATCATTTCAAACATGGATGCATTCATACCCAAGAAATGCATGCCATTCCCCTGTATTGAAATGGAATTGAATTAGCTTATCACAACAAGAAGCCTCTGTTAGCCAGACAAAATACATAATCATTTCCAAACTCAATCTCCATTTTCTTTTCGATAAGAACCCTCCTCTCAACCAACGAAATCATGTTGCACCAATGCACTAGAAAATATCTTGAAATGAATGGAGTTCAACCGATTGCAAAATAAAAGCTATTCTAATTGGAAACAGAGGTGTTAGCTTTTGACATGTCATATTTTTTATATAGATTAAGTTATTGAATTTGGTGTTTCATTTCAAAGTATGACCGTATTGTGCCAATGATATAATTGAAGTTGAATTTTCAGCGATATTACTTTTTCAGAACATTTGAGGAAAACGCCAATTTCAATAGCTTTCCAACGCAGTTGTATTATAGGCCTAGCCTATACGGATTCTTTGGACATGAAGGCACCCACAATTGCAATGATGGTTCTTTTTTTTTTTCATTTAATGTTATGAGGTGCATGTTTTAGGCATTTCATAATCAACTTGATTGATTTGGGGGTAGTAACGGGTTGCTTTTCCAAGAAATTTCATAAAAATAGGGAACACCCCCAAACTGACTATACAGCATAACTCCTCACTGAACCAACCAATTTCGACAAAAGTGAAAGGTAGCACACATCATTTTGCGTAAAGGATATATAATATGAATAGTGCTATTTCTTGTGGAGAAATTATGAAAAAGCAGTTGCATTTTAATTGGGAATGCTGTGTACATATTTATCATACATTATCAAGCCTTTACTCAAATAATTTAAGTTAAATACCATATAATTCTCGAGATACACCCAGTTCATTTAGAGGGCATGGGAATATACATCATGAAGCAGTCCATACACCACAAAGCAATTTCAAATTTCGTTTCTAGGCAATTAATTATATATAGGAGGTGATAAACCAATATTTACCAGGTCTTTTCTTTCATTATCTTTCTTTGCTGAGCAGCTGACCAAGGTGCTACCTACTGGATAAGCTGATTACGGCAGCTAGCCATTGAGGACCTTTGACCACACACAGGTGCTTTCCTGTCATCTTTGCCCAATGTCAAATAGAATATTGATGTGCAAAAAACCTAAGTGTGATGGGAACAAGATGAAGTGTTTGTCACTGCTTTCAGGATGGGGTTTACCTTGAGCAGTTTGGTAGTGACTGACCATATAATAATTATAGAAGACGGCAGCATGGGCCTACATGATATTTGTGTCTTTTAAAAATCTGCATTGGTATATGTTGTCGATTTGTCTACATATTTATGTGTATTCATACCTACATGTGTGTTATGAATTTGGTTGAACAAAAAAATAGAAAATATTTTGACAAATCATAAATTAATTAATATGTATTATGCATTTGCCATTGGGTCAAAGCTATATCCTCAACCATAATGCTTGTGGAAGGATGAATTCTCATCTGATGAGATGAAAACATATTGGGTCATAAAGGCCGTTATTTGAGGAATGTTTGATAACAAAGGATGCCATTTTTCATTTTCATTGCTGAATTTAAGAGTTTGGTATGGGTCGAATTCTTTGATAAGTTTTATTGAACTATAAGCCCAATGCTATTTCAACGGGAAACGGGTTACACTTACTTATCCTAGATTTTGACCCATACGTAACTGCTTGTGTAGAGGAAAAAAAATAGGTAGCCATTTGTATCCCACAAGCATAAAATATTATCAGCATTTATGACCTCATGTTCTTACTCATCGAATGGGCAACCTTGTGCCCATAAGGAATTCGGTTGAAGAAGTTAAGCATTGACCAAATGGCAAAAATCACTAATTTCACAGATTTACAACCTGTTGCACTATATGTATTCTGTAAGTAATAAAGCCCACATTAACCATATAATAAGACCTGTTAAGTCTGTCTCATGTACCATGTGAAATCAGTTTATGTATACGTAAACAATATGACACTTTGTCACTGAATGTCTGAACCCCACAGACGTTCTTAACAGTATACATGACATTGTGTGACATTACTCTGATGTGAAGCAAACTATGCAATGCATCAACTGATGTCCACATTGTAATGCCTTTTGATTGAATTGCTGTCCGAGCTTCCTGTAGACAAATCCAATTGTACAAGTAAGCCTCGGGCAAAACTATCAACATTTATCTCAGGAAATACAATCATCCACCTTTATGCATGCAGTCTATCATTAAGTATAGTGAATTGCCGGGGCCAACATCATATTCAGGCAGCAAAATCGCCAAAGGCTCTTTCGGCAGTAAATGAAAATTATATACATTCCAATTATTTTGATGGAAATTTTCAAGGACATACCTTTCACAATAATAACAATGTAGTATTTGAACAGTTTCACACGATATATTCAGATCTCCACAATAATTATTTAGCAGAATTGTTCCTTATCTGCAATAGTATAATTATAGACAGGGTGCCAACTCCAACAGGTGGATGAAATTTTAACTTTGGACCACCGAGTGACAAGGAATACAAAGCGAGTAAATTTCGCATCGCAATAAATTCTTTGGGTACATCATGCTGTCATTGATGAGCACAAATTATTTTAGGTTAAAGGACTTCAATATGCACTTCGCATAAACATCTTCATATGGCAATTGTCTGGTAGTCGTAAGCCACCAAAACACTCTGACTTAGAGATTTCATTACAATTACCAATTTGCCATCACAATTCTTGGAAAGCAAAGATTGGTTGTAACGGGAATTAGGTGGCAGAGCATTCAGCCCAGATTGTATATATATGTCAGAGGATTCAGTCCAGATTATATATATGTCAAAGTAGATATATAAGGAAGAAATTGCAAAAGCACTTGAATGTTGAAAAGGATGTAGTCTTATTACCACAAACCATCAACAACACTTCGTTTGTAATTTCTTTTAATCTAAGTAGTAACTAATTGATAACTCCATGAAAATGCTTCAAAAAGGTCCTTGTGAGGTTGTGACCTTAAACCTGTCATCTTACAGTCCTTGTCATACTTACGTGGAATCTCAAGTTTTTTTTTCAATGCTGTTGAACTGTGATGTCAGAGATGACTCTATTCTAGCATTGCAATATATGTAAATTAACTACAAGCTGTGATGTCATTTCAAACTGGGTCAGATTCCCCAGCTTCTAGCTAATGTTGATCCTCCTGAACTGAGCGTCACAGTTTCAACACAGTGTCAGAGTTTTATCAGGGATGGCCCCGACAACTACGTCATCACAGCTTGATAGCCAATGGGCTGACAGTAAACTATGAATCACGGTTCAAACATTGATATATTGAAGGAAGCATTACATTTGTGATCCCAATGATTTATCACAGCAATCACCGGTCGAATCCTACCAAATGGAAGCTTTGTGAGTATTCACAGTAGACAACGTTTTTAATCCCCACAGAGTTGTTTAATTAAATAATCTACAAACTTGCTAACTACAACTTTAAACTTTGATTGAAGTTGGTATAAACAGAAGGCTTTGACAATTTGTTTGTAAACACATGGCTTATGTTATGCATATTTTTTTTTTTTTTTTTTTCAAAGATATTTAGGCTGGGTAACAGGATCCCAACAGATTGGGTTTTTCACCTGGCCCAGTAAAACAATAAAAACAGGTTAAAACAAAGATTAAAAATGTATCACATTTGATAACAACAAAAAAGATCAATTTTACTTATAAAGGGTCCTTGCCTGTGATTTGAACGTCTCAATAGTCAAACAGTTCTTAGCATGATTTGGCATAGCATTCCATGTAATAGCACCTCTGTACAAAAACGACTTTTTCATAATATCAGTTCGACAAAAGGGAACTTCAACATTCATTGTATTACAACTACGAGTATTTATATCATTTGTATCACAGGCCATAACAATAGAGTTTACCAAATAATCAGGAGCATTTCCATGAATACAGTTAAACCTTTGTATAGAGGTAAAATAATTTATACGTTCAGATACTGTTTGCCATTTAAGCCTTTTAACAAGATCAACACCTCTTACATTAATAAAGTCAAAATTTGAACAGACGATACGCGCAGCCCTATTTTGTAATCTCTGAATCAGATTGATGTTTACATGAGAACAACCCCAAACGGTACATGCATAGTCAAAAAAAGTACTGACTTCGGGACAATATGTCTTAATCTTGAAAACCATGCTAACTTAGCTGACAGCCTTTTTGTAAGTTCATTAATATGAGTGTCAAATTTTACTTGTTCGTCAATATAAACTCCTTAGTATTTGGTATGTTGTACAATTTCAAGTTGTGAATCATATAAAGATACAGAAAATGCTTGTCTCAAAGTTTCATCACCTGATCTAGTAACTAGCATAGCATTTGGTTTATCAATATTCAATACCAGTTTATTTGCATTGTACCATTCGCTAACTTTAACTAGGATTTCATTCATAGTATTATTTACATTATTAATATTGTCATCGCTTACATAAATCATTGTATCATCTGCATACATCGTACATCTTCCATTTCTTACATGCATAGGGAGGTCATTTACAAAGACCATAAATAGCAGCGGCCCAAGAGTAGACCCTTGAGGCACGCCTATATTAACATCAACCGGACTAGACAATACATTTTTGAAGAAAACACTCTGAGTTCTATTAAATAAATATGATTTGAACCACAGTTGTTCCACATCATTAACACCATATTTCTTTAACTTTTGTAACTATATATCATGATTTATGGAGTCAAAGCATTTAGCTATGTCCAGGAAACAGACGCCAGTTAACAGTTTATCATCAATATTCTGAAGCCATTCATCTATAGTTGTATGTAAACAGTTCGTGGTAGAGTGAAATTTACGATATGCATATTGATCAAGTGTTATAAATTGATGACTAATCATAAAAGACATAAATTGACATTGAACAATTTTTTCAATAAGCTTAGAAATATGGCTCAATACAGAAATTGGCCTGAAATTAACAGCATCATCTTTATTACCTTTACCTTTATATATAGGAGTGATTCGAGCATATTTCCAATCATTTGGAACCGTACCTTCTCTTAGCGACAAATTAAAAATGTGAGTAAGTTGTCCAGCAATATGAGTATTTGCAATTCTAAGTAGCTTGCAGTCAAAGTTGAGAATATCAACAGAGCTACAGAAACAGAGTTGGTTTAATAATTTAACAACTTCGGATTTTAATATATCTGAGAAATGGAACTGATAAATACTTTCAGGACCCTTCCATAGTACTTCATCACAGTCAGGAAGGTGCTTGGTAACATTAAGACCCATTGTACTGTAAAATTCATTGAAGTTTTCAGCTGACAATGCAGTATTTACATAGTTACATGATTTATTACTCGTCAACTTTTGTAATTCATTCCATAAAGTTTTGGAGTTTCCCTTGCCTTCGTTATATAATTTATCGTAATAAATTTTCTTAGAATTTTGAATTTGCACATTTACCTCATTCCTGACCATTTTAAATTCATTTACAATCTCAGGAGCAGGATTTGTAGTAGAGGTCAATTGCTTATGGAGATAGTCCCTACGACACATTAATTTAACAATATCATGTGTGACCCAAGGTTTGTAACGATTTTTCATTCTTAAAATTTTTATAGGCGCATGTGTATCACAAATTTTGAGAAATTCAGTTTTAAAGTTTGTCAAAACATAATTTACATCAGTTGAATGAGTGATATTGTTAAGTACATAGGACTGGGAAATATCATTAAGAAAACATTCTTCATTAAAATTTTTATAGCATCTAAATCTCACTTGATTGTGAGACTGTTTGTTAACATTTGGTTTCAAATTTTTCATAATAGTATAAACAAGATAATGATCACTTAAATTCAATTCTACTACTCCAGTACGTTCATGTAGGTTTTTGTGAGAGGAGAAAATTACATCGATGATAGAATTGGTTGTAGAAGTAACCCTTGTATAATCATTCACAAGTTGATTCAAACCATTAGCACATTCAATCATATAAAGTGGATTTTTATGCAGATTTTCATCAATAATATAGTTAATATTAAGATCACCAGTGATAAGGATAAGCTTATCTTCAAGACATGCCTTTTCAATAGTATCGCACATTTTTTCAAAATAATCAGTACCCACAGATGGGGGTCTATACATTGAACATAGTAAAATTAGGGTTTTATCAATATTGAGTTCAATCCAGACAGACTCAATTTCATTTAATTCTAAGTCAATTCTTCGTTTGAACTGGAATTCATTTTTAATGTAAATTAGAACACCACCACCATGCTGCCCTGTGATTTCAAAACACAGTAACTGCCATTTCAGTGATTTTGAGAAAAACGCATTTCTTTGTTTGCAACATTGTGACCTCTATATCTTAATCTCCAGATGAAGCACCCTCAAGTCAATGCTTCAAATATGAAGAAATATAGTCAAAGTGTATGTGTCTATATCATTTGTCACTCAAAACGACTTCTTATAGATATATTAGACAACATTGTGCTTTTTAATGACTTACTGTGTTTTGAATGAGAAACCTTTGGTTTTTTATTTAGGTTATTGCTGAAGATGTCTGCTCAGTTGAAGTGAAAAAACAGTATCTCCTGGTTTGTGTCATGTCAAAACACAGTAACTAAAAAAGAAGCCAAAGAGATACTGTGTTTCAAAACAAAATGAGTAAATTACTGTGTTTTGGCCTGACATGACTGGTCCATTTTGATGTAAACAGTTGATACTGTGTTTGTTTATCATGGATTTGTGGGGTAACTAGAGGTGATACAGGTATGAAATTTGGCATGGAGGTAGATATTATTAATAGGATTGAGAAGTTATGCTCAACTCAGTTACTGTTTTTTGGTCACTTACTGTGTTTCCATTTCACAGGGCAGCATGATGGCGGTTTCTAGGCTTACTTACAGCCGTATACCCTGGTACATTATATTCGTGATCAAAAATATTGGAATCTAACCAGCTTTCATTGACACAAAACACATCAAATTCTGACATTGCAAGTATAAAACGGATTTCTTCAATTTTAGGAAGAATGCTACGAACATTTAGGTGACCCACTGACAGACCATGACACTTTTCACTAAAACCTTTAAGTTTAGACAGAGACTTAGCATTAATATTGACATTATGACAATCAACTTCATCATTTAACACAGTTACATTACAATTCAAATCAACAGGACGGACCCTTGAATAGTTATTATTTACAGTGAATTCACAGTCATAATTGAAAAGATCACTAGATAAAACACAGTCGTTATTAGATAAAATGCAGTCATTTTCATTAATATTATTCAGTGCAGCAAATCTGTTGCAAAGAGTAATGCGAGAGTCATTGACATCAGGTAAATCACAAGCGGCAGCCTGTTCTTCATGGATCACGACCTACGCCTGTGTCTTGTGATGCTTGGCCTTGTGGCCTCGCCGTTTGCAGATGTTGCACATAACCGGTCTTGAGTGTCTACAAGTGTTTACGTTATGACCTCGTTCATTGAAATTTCTGCAACCATCAAAATTAATGTGAATGTCAGAATCATTCGAGGCATGGACAAGATTCCTCGGCTGCTGATGTTGCATTCTTTGGGGATGTTGGAACGTATGCGTCACGTCATGTTCACCTTGACGGACCTTCATCGCGAGGTTACGCACAAGGCAGTTCACACCTGGTCTTGTGAGGTGAGGTCCATTTTTCCATATATAGCCATCGTTGATCTTGCCATCCCCGAGCGTAAAACTTGGGGTATGGTCAACAAACTTGGTACCACGTTCATCACATAGGGACTTGAGCTCCGAGTTGAAAGGTCGAACCAGCTCTTCCATGGCATCAGATCTTGGACACACGCTTGAGACGATCACCGTTTCAGTCAACGCCTTTGACCGTAGGATCAACTCATTATACTCCTTAACCACTGCTTGCAGCTTCTCTTGGTCATCCTTGATTTCATCAAGGTCGTTCGTCGCCACATGGACGGTCAAAGAGCTGAAGGATTCTCCATGGTAATTCCTTAGGGATTCACGTAACGTAGGAATCTTAGCACCTGGCAAGATCACGAGCATAGTATCATCAAGCTTGTGGGGGTCTACGTCACGAAGGGAGGAATCAGCCAGTACAAGATGGGACGATGCTTTCTTGGTTTGTGCCTCAACCCTCGGTTGAACATTTGCACCAAACTGTTTCTTCATATCGGCAACTTCTCTTTCCAGAGACGAGACTGTCTTTTCATACCCTCACACTCTTTCGTCTTGCGATCAAATTCAATTTTCAGCTGATCATACTTGTTGTCATAAGTCTCTTGCAATGTCTTCGCAGTATCATTCAATCTCTTGATGGTTTTAACTGCAGAGGAACAACTAGTGCATATTAGTTCTGGCAGCCCATTGGCTGAGAGGCTGTGATGTAGAGCCCTGCGCGGTCAGACCGCAATGCGGTCGCCCGCAAGTGCCGCAGCCCGCGGGGCGGTGCGGTCACAGTTTTCTTGACCGCATGCGGTGCGGGGCGGTCGCGGTCAGGTTGAAACCTTTGCGGGGCGGGGCGGTCATGGTCATACTTTTGGCCAAGCGGTCGCGGGGCGGGGCGGGCAATCCATGCGGTCAGAATATGACCGCAAATGACCGCAAACTTCAAAATCTGTCAGTGTTTTCTGTTACATAGGTATATATATTTTTTAATTTAGGGAAAATATAGTGATATAGATGACATTCAGTAATTGGCATATTTTACATAATTCCCAAACTTGAACATATCAGTTTATGTAACATCAATAATATTTTTCGGCTTATTAGTAAATGAAATTTGTTGTTCTTTTTGAAAATTAACATCCAAAGTTATTGGACCTTCATCTGTTCTCAGTCATAAGTATACCAAAATTAGAAAAATTAACCTTTTGCATTTTAGCAGAATTGTGGAAATTTCTAGAAGAGAATTGCATTAACAACATTAGAATGTGATATTAATAGGCCAACATTCTTAATAGACAAGAAGTGTATAATATAGCTGCATAAGGGTATCTATTGTTGGACCACCATTGTTGTCTCAAGACAAAGACAATGCAATTGGGTCAATGCCCCTATAACAAGTGGCAATTCACCTAAAGTTGTAGAAATCAAGATTTAGTGTTTTAGTAACCAGGTAGAAACATTAATAATAACATAAGAATAGCACACTAACCATGATTTTATAGGCATGTAAAATATGAAATATTTTATTTTTACAGTTATTGTATCAATACCCCCACATAAAATGAGAATTCCCCTAATTTAATGATTAGAATGCAACCTGGTAATAATAAGTACAGCATAACAGGTAATTGTAATTATGCATTAATTGTATACCATGGCCTTCTTCTTTTCAATATTATTATTTTTTCCACAATCAAGTTAAGCTAATTAATAAAACTTGATTTCTCTTTTTTTATAAAAGCCTGTTGTTAAAGTGTTGGTTCTTACACACACCTGTAGCTAGTGGAACCAATCATGCATATCTGCTATCCCCCAGTGCTTGTTCAAACAGTGTCATTCCACTTTTACCCTACAAGGACCAAAATGTAATAATTACTTGCAAAATAGTGCAATTAGGAGTATTTTCAATATTATAAAAAACAAAAATAATTATATATTTGTTAGTATTACATGAATGACTTCAACCATTACATACATGTGAAAATCTTAGATTATAGTACAATGAACTGAATAAGATGCATTTTCAGATTAACAAAGTAAAGTAAAAGTTAATGGTATATTTTCTATTTTTAAGTCATTTAATTTCAAACCTCTAAAACTTGTAAATAAAACTTATTCTCTAGATAACATCTACATAAAAAGATGACAGAGTGAGACAAATCTCTAGACTGCAATCATCAGTCATCCATTCAATGTTTCATCATTATATGATTAGTTTCATATATATATTCTTAGAACAAAGGACCCGAGTCACAAAATCTTTTGAACTGCGGACATCTGCGGTCATATTGCGGTCAAGCGGGGCGGTCGCGGTCAAGCATACCATGTCCGCATGCGGTGCGGGCGGTCGCGGTCAGGCCTCAAGCATGTGGGGCGGTCGTGGTCAGCTTCTCAGCAGTGTGGGGCGGTGCGGTCGCGGTCAAGCTTAGTCCATTGCGGGGCGGGGCGGTCGTGCTTTTGGGTGACCGCGCAGGGCTCTACTGTGATGTCAAACTTGCATGGGTTTTCCCAGGCCCAATTTTTACTCTGACCTGAGTTTGACCACGTGCTCATCATTTGATGCTAGTCCGCAGCAGCATTGTCTACAAATCAAGCAAAGCAGGGCTCTCCTTATAAGTAATTTAAGGCCTTACAATCAATTAAACTCACTTAATTATTGAAAACACGCAACTCTGTTGATTGGAAGTTTATACTATACTTAAAGTCTATCAGTTTATGATCTATAAAGGCAAGTTTAATTTTGCATAGAATTGGCGGACTTACTACCTTTAAATGGAATAAGTAATGAAAAATGAACTTATATTCAGCATGATCTAATTTGTAGCACAATACCAACACAAGAAAATTGTCAACGGTGTCACTTTTGCTCACAAGTCAGGAACAGTTATGTACAAATTATATTGCTCAGTGAGGCAGAGATATCCGAGGCATCAGCCTCCGAAACCGAGGTCATCAAAAATGTAGCCTCAAGTTCGGCCTTGAAGTCCAACCCAGGCCCAAAGACATCTGAGACCAAGGCAACACCAAGGATTTGGCTTCCAACACTGAGCTAAGGCAATAAAACTTATGGCAAGAAAAATCTCTTTCCCTCTCTGCAGTCACAAGGTAATTAACAGCTAATCCACAATATTTGCATGTCGATTACCATCTCAAATTCCTTGTTGATGGATGAATGATTAAGACTATAATTGCCAAGCTGAGCGTTCACCTTGTAATTTATTACTTTACTTCAAAAGCAGGAAGAATTGGTACTTTTGTCCTGAATACACTGTCGAAAGATGTCAATCTAACATACAAATATTAAAATAATCAATTAGCTGACAACACCATTATTAATCTCACGTAAGATATAGAGCTGGCAAAGATTAATCCAATCCTGAGTGAAGAAGATATCAATGAAATGTTGCCAATTTTCCTTCCTAAAACGGAACCTTCAGAGTTTAATCATCATATGATATCATCAGGTTATGAATATGAAATGGTGCAGATTTACCTAGTGTAAATTTGTTCAGAATTCCCACTAAGTATACAAGAATTCCCACTTGGTAAATAGAAATTCCCACTTATTATTTATGAAGTTGACAGTTCATTCTGGATTCTCACTGCAATGACCATCTTTTGTTTAATAAGTGTCTAGTGAAAACCACATCAGTCTTGTAGGAAAAAAGAACATCTTGTAGAAAAAAATAAAAATTATGCCAGAAGCAAGAAATCTTGCAGGGAAAAAAAACATCTCTCTTGATATCAGGCCTTCACTTAAAATCCACTGAATTCTCAAGCGGTGCATGAACAATAGATATAAAAGTTTATTACCTGGTTAGGAAAAATAGCTGTGATTAGAAAAGCCCAATTTAATGCTTTATCTAAAGGGCTATCATCACAAGTATAATGGTACATGTATTCTACATATGGCAATCGATACACATTATTATCGTTTTCACAGCTACGTCTTTTTCAAGTTTGCAACTTGCTTCATTCCAAAACTGTGATGTCAGAAATTTTGTTAAATAATTTTGTTTATTACAAGCACAGATTTCAGGATACTGACATAGTGCGGATCAAAGATGCTTCAATGAACTGTAACTGAACCAAACCAACTACTTAGCCTCAGGAGAGTTACAATTAACGACAAAAAAAGTTGTTTGAAATTGTGATGACTGGTTAGAGCCCTGCGCGGTCAGACCGCAATGCGGTCGCCCGCAAGTGCCGCAGCCCGCGGGGCGGTGCGGTCACAGTTTTCTTGACCGCATGCGGTGCGGGGCGGTCGCGGTCAGGTTGAAACCTTTGCGGGGCGGGGCGGTCATGGTCATACTTTTGGCCAAGCGGTCGCGGGGCGGGGCGGGCAATCCATGCGGTCAGAATATGACCGCAAATGACCGCAAACTTCAAAATCTGTCAGTGTTTTCTGTTACATAGGTATATATATTTTTTAATTTAGGGAAAATATAGTGATATAGATGACATTCAGTAATTGGCATATTTTACATAATTCCCAAACTTGAACATATCAGTTTATGTAACATCAATAATATTTTTCGGCTTATTAGTAAATGAAATTTGTTGTTCTTTTTGAAAATTAACATCCAAAGTTATTGGACCTTCATCTGTTCTCAGTCATAAGTATACCAAAATTAGAAAAATTAACCTTTTGCATTTTAGCAGAATTGTGGAAATTTCTAGAAGAGAATTGCATTAACAACATTAGAATGTGATATTAATAGGCCAACATTCTTAATAGACAAGAAGTGTATAATATAGCTGCATAAGGGTATCTATTGTTGGACCACCATTGTTGTCTCAAGACAAAGACAATGCAATTGGGTCAATGCCCCTATAACAAGTGGCAATTCACCTAAAGTTGTAGAAATCAAGATTTAGCGTTTTAGTAACCTGGTAGAAACATTAATAATAACATAAGAATAGCACACTAACCATGATTTTATAGGCATGTAAAATATGAAATATTTTATTTTTACAGTTATTGTATCAATACCCTCACATAAAAATGAGAATTCCCCTAATTTAATGATTAGAATGCAACCTGGTAATAATAAGTACAGCATAACAGGTAATTGTAATTATGCATTAATTGTATACCATGGCCTTCTTCTTTTCAATATTATTATTTTTTCCACAATCAAGTTAAGCTAATTAATAAAACTTGATTTCTCTTTTTTTATAAAAGCCTGTTGTTAAAGTGTTGGTTCTTACACACACCTGTAGCTAGTGGAACCAATCATGCATATCTGCTATCCCCCAGTGCTTGTTCAAACAGTGTCATTCCACTTTTACCCTACAAGGACCAAAATGTAATAATTACTTGCAAAATAGTGCAATTAGGAGTATTTTCAATATTATAAAAAACAAAAATAATTATATATTTGTTAGTATTACATGAATGACTTCAACCATTACATACATGTGAAAATCTTAGATTATAGTACAATGAACTGAATAAGATGCATTTTCAGATTAACAAAGTAAAGTAAAAGTTAATGGTATATTTTCTATTTTTAAGTCATTTAATTTCAAACCTCTAAAACTTGTAAATAAAACTTATTCTCTAGATAACATCTACATAAAAAGATGACAGAGTGAGACAAATCTCTAGACTGCAATCATCAGTCATCCATTCAATGTTTCATCATTATATGATTAGTTTCATATATATATTCTTAGAACAAAGGACCCGAGTCACAAAATCTTTTGAACTGCGGACATCTGCGGTCATATTGCGGTCAAGCGGGGCGGTCGCGGTCAAGCATACCATGTCCGCATGCGGTGCGGGCGGTCGCGGTCAGGCCTCAAGCATGTGGGGCGGTCGTGGTCAGCTTCTCAGCAGTGTGGGGCGGTGCGGTCGCGGTCAAGCTTAGTCCATTGCGGGGCGGGGCGGTCGTGCTTTTGGGTGACCGCGCAGGGCTCTATGACTGGTGTCTTGTGAAAAACAGCAAGACATTTTGTTAGGAAAACAATGAGGTGCGACACTCAGCTTAGACATGTGTTGTTTGTTCTGGTTGTACACAAATAGTAACATTGCCTGACAGTTTTAAATTCCTTTGTCATTAACTGTGATGTCAAACTCAGAACTGATATGTCACAGATTGAAGTTTAGACCAATCACATTGACAGATATCCGATGATGTCACGGTTTAACTGCAAAACGAAGTTTTAAAAAAAAACATAGCTATGAAAACGATAATAATACTTCATAAAACAGTTTCTTCTCTGATCCTGATAACCAAGAAAATGCCTCAAGTCGTGAATAAATTGTTGTTTTAAGTAAGTAAAAACTCACAGAAATTAACATGATTTATACTTACATTTATGTTTTCCTGGTCTTTTCTGCCAAAGGAAAAAATAATGTGGCTTCCATTATCTTTCTTTGCTGAGCAGCTGACCGAGGTGCCACCTACCGGATAAGCTGATTATATGGCAGCCAGCAATGGTTGACCTTCAATCCCATTGAGCTGCTTTCTTATCATCTATGGCTAACTTCAAATAGAATATTGATATAGAAGAAAGCTAAGTGTGATGGAATATGACAAAGCGTTTATGCCACTCTGCTTTCAAGATGAGATTTACTTGAGTAGTTCGCTTGTGTCTGACCACATAATTACAGAAGGTGGCAGCATAAGGATATTGAGTGTTGCGTGTTTTCCTGTGGTGTCAATTTGTCTTTATATTGATGTGTTCATGTTTATTTGCACAATAAATGCATCACACTGTCCATATTTATGTATTCTGTTTGACATAAATTTATCAAGACCACATTAATCTTATGGGATGACCTATTGAGATTGTCTTGTTCATCACATAAATTTACTGGTGCATGATAGACCGTGCATCACAAAAATTTACTTATGATTAGAATGTATGAATGCATCACACTGTGGATGACGATAACGGGACACTTTGTCACAGAATGTCTGAATCCTACAGATGTTCATAAAACTATTTCACATTATTCTGATTTAAGCAAACTATGCAAAGCATCAACTGATGTTGAAATTTTAATACCTTTTTATTGAGTTAGTTCATGCTTCCTGCAGATAAATCATATTGAGCATAATAAGCCTTGGGCAAAACTATCAACTTAATCACATGAAAAAAAAAAACTATCATTCACCTTCATGCATGCAGCATACATGTAGTGAATCACAAGGACTACACTCTAAACATGTGTTTGTCACTGTGACTAGTTTATGACTACTTTAGTAATGGTTGCGAAAATTCAGTAGTGACGTCCTGGTAAATCATTTTGACTATTCTATCATAATCAAAATTACTATGTAGGTGTCCGAAAGGTAGTCAATTTGATCACCTTCTTGTAGCTTTGATAACCAGTGTGGTACAGCTTACTAATCCAATATTTGTCACATTGACAACCTCTTAGTAATTTTGACTCAAGGAGTTGTCGGTTTAGGCACCAGGAATTACCACTCTAGAGTTGTCATCTTGACCACCCTGTGTTTAGAGTGTACTGTAATTGCCGAACGCTCTCTCAGCAGCAAGCATTGGGGAAAAATGCTGAGCACAATTATATAGTTACCAATTACTTTGATGGAATGAACATACACATTGGTCATTTCAATATCTTTAAATCAAAATAATGAACTCAGACCTCTGAACCAAAGATAATATGCTCTGAACTGTATATTTTGCATGGTGAATCCTAACCAATAACAAAACCAGTGCCGAGTGGCAAGGGAAAAATTTGAGTGGATTTCGCACCACAGTAAATTCTCGGGTGTGCATCATAGTGGACCCAAAATAATTTTACTTAAATGATATCCATCTGCACTTCTGGTCAAATGAATAAATCAAGTTGAGAGCTCTGTTTCAATTTTGCAACTAAATTTGTGAAAATGCAGAACGTAATCTTCATTTGGCAATTATCTGGTAGTCTTGATCCACTCAAACAATCTGACTTGGAGATTTCCTTGTCAATTATCATCTCAAATTCCTTGAAAACAAAGAGTGATTGGCTGTAATTTGCTGGCAGAGCACTCTGTCCAGATTATCGTTCAAAGCAGACGACAGACGTAATTGAAAAAAAGTTGTCGAAGCACTTTAATGTTGGGAAGGATGAAGTCTTATCTCCACAAACCATTGTAGTACTAACAAGACTTTATTTTTGTCAGTTCTTTCTACATTAAGAAGCAATTACTGCCAATAAGTTATTACTGAAATGTAAAAAAAAAACTCTTTGTGAGGTCATATCCTTATAACCATAATGTTCAAGTGTGACCAATATGGCCAGACAAAACGGGTTATCCAATTCTGGCCACTTCTTTAATATAACACCTTGTCCACTAGATCTGAGGTCGTGGGTTCAAACCTCACTGTGGGATCTCACTTTAGTCTGAGCCCATGTGATATTGAAATTTAACGGGGTGGGTTGTATCCAATATTTTATGCTGGGACAACTGAAAGACCCTGGACATCCCTGAATCAATAGGACATCAGCCAGACTCCCAGTCTTCTCTTGTTATCGCATCATCATGCAGCGGTCACTAAAATAAAGGTGTAGCTCCCTCCACAAAAGAAGGTAGCTGTCCCAGTTGATCCCGGGTGCCAGCAAAAGCAAGCAAGCAACACAAATAAATATCATTTTCATATTCCAAGCCTTGAAGACTCCAAAATGGCACTTCCAGCACAAGAACAGGGGAGGAAATTGCTCCTTGCTCCATCAGTCTTGTTTGCAGTCAGTGACAAAATTACAGATTGAAAAAAATATGTAAAGGGATTTCAAAAATCAAAACAAAATCAATACATCAGACTTAAGAACTTCCCAAGTTCACAGTGATTTAGTCTCAACCGAGTTTTGTCTGTTTAATCCATCAAAAAAAGGCTCTTGGTGTCTGGCTTACAAGATTTTTCTTTTCTCGACAAGAAAAAAACTAAATAGATCATGCGGCATCACAAGAATCTCACATATCTTCAGGGCCATCCTGAATAAAAAAAGTGTTGGCACTCATGGCAGTCTTGCCTTTGGAAAGACTACAGCTGCCGTTCAATCACAAAGCTCCATTTGCTCCACTTTCCCACATCTGGGCAATGGGTCTAAGATATAGGCAAACATGGTGTAACTTGTTTGTAAATATAGTGTTTGACTACATATTGTATGGTTATGTGTAATTTGATGGAAAAAGTATGTTCAATGTTTTATTTTGACAAATCCAAGCAAATTTGTAAGAAACATATTCGACTCACTTCAAGATTCTCTGGGTGATTGGATTTCACATGCCAGTAGTATCATATTGCCAAAAGTCACCTAAATGTTCCCCTGTCTCATACATCTAAGAACTTCTTCGTGGGTACAATATCGAAATAAGAAAATATTTCTAACATTCATGATGCATGCACAGGTTAAATCAAGCTGCATAAGTTGTCTTTTCCTCATTTCAAGTCTTCATGCACTGCCACATGCAGGTTAACATGCCAAAGAACATCTGTATCCCTCTATGTCCCACACTCTCTCTGTAGTTTGCAAGGTAATTAACTGCTCATCCACCCAAAAGCTGAGGCTTGGCTATTTGCATGTCAATTACCATCTCAATTTTGTGTTGATGCTTGAATGATTGGGACTGTAATTGCCAAGCTGATCATTTTGCTTTGCAGTTGATTACTTCATCTAACAGCAGGTGTAATTGGTGCTAAGTCTTTACTATAATTGCAGAAAGATTTCAATTGTTAAGTTAAAAAGAAAATCAAATTGACACCATAATTACTTTTTACACCCACACTCTAAGAAATTAAGTGATTTGAATTACATTTGTGGATGGATTGCTTCGTCACAAATACAACTCCCGATAGGGTGCCCTTAACCACCACAGCGGAGACACATGATCACCAGGGAGGGAGAATTATAGCAAGATATAACGACAGGCATAAAAGACAAGAAGAATTTTCCCCAAATAGCGTATTACACACCCTCGACAGCCATTAAGAAAACAAATGTAACCAGGAAACAGTATTTAATGATCCTTGCCACATTAAAAGGACAAATGCTCACCACACAGGGAGAATTTCGCAAGATATCATAGAGACAGGCACAAAAGACAAGAACTCTCCACCAACAGCCTATTCAACGCCATCAACTGTCATTAAGAAAAAAACATTAACCAGAGAAAAGGATGTAATGGTGCTTGCCACATTGAAGAGACAACCAACAGTCTGAGAGATAGAATTGTGCAAGATATCATAAAGACAGACACAAAAGACAAGAACTCTCCACCAATAGCCTACTCGACACCATCATCAATTATTAAGAAAAAAACATTAACCAGAGAAAAGGATGTAATGGTGCTTGCCACATTGAAGAGACAACCAACAGAGACAGAATTGTGCAAGATATCATAGAGACAGGCACAAAAGACAAGAACTCTCCACCAATAGCCTAATCGACACCATCATCAATTATTAAGAAAAAAACATTAACCAGAGAAAAGGATGTAATGGTGCTTGCCACATTGAAGAGACAACCAACAGTCTGAGAGATAGAATTGTGAAAGATATCATAAAGACAACAGACAAGAACTCCCCACCAATAGCCTATTCGACACCATCGTCCATTATTAAGAAAAAGAAAATAATCAAAGCACAGGCATTAATTAACGATCCAGACAAGCATGGACTTAGCATAACTTGTATAACAGCTTTGCTGGATGTTATCCACTCAATAAACTTGAAACTTGCCATATCGAAGAGATATATATATATGTTCACATCAGAGAAAGAATTTCCCTAGATATCATAAAGACCGGCTTTTGGACAAAAGACAAGAAGAATTTGCCACCATTTGCCACCATTAGCATATTCGACACCCCTGACAATTATAAAGAAAACAAATGTAACCATAAAACCAGTGAGTGAGTTTGTGTTTTATGCCCCATCAGCACCGGTGTGGGCTATTTAGAGGAAGCATAGAAGCAGAGTTAACAATGTTTGCCGCATCACAAAGACACATTTTCAATATAAAGGGTGTATTTTGCAAGATATTATGAATAAAGGGTGTATTTTTGCAAGATATCATGAAGACCGACACAGAAGACAAGAATGATTCTGAACCAATAGCACATTCAACACCCTCAACAGTAATTAAGAAAACAAAATGCTCAGTACTTTCAGTGCTCAGTTCACCTGCTCGGTAATTATTAAACGATTAATTCACTGCTGACAAAATGCATTTGGTCTTATGCTTGGATTTTTCAAACAATTTTAATTCAAACATCACCAAACAGATTTTAAGCCATTGCTTTTTCAGAGCCAGACAGACGAAAAACCAAAATACTTCAGTAAGCAGGAACGAATCAACCAGGTCCATCATAAAATTTTGGATATCCCTTCGTTGGAGATCACCAGCCACGTTTTAAAAACTTACTTTATGGAAGTTTCTGTATCCCCGGACTGGATGCGTTGTAAAGATTGGAGTTTATTTTATCAAGGGATATCAAAGCAGAAACCTAATCCAGTTTTTCAACACATTTCACAAAATCCAGGCTGTTCCAGAATTTCTTACAATCAGTCCAGATTTCATTTCAGGGAAAACTTCTCCAGGGACTATTTTCAGCTTATTTGATGAAATTCACATGCTTAGACGGTCTTAACAGGTCTAGCATTTTAATTGTCAAGCAAGGGTCTTTTCCAGGGAGTCTTTTGAGACGGATGAAGAGCATTTCTGCTCAAGTAACATACAAGACCAAGACACCAGTTTTCCAGAAGGCATTTTAAAACAATTAAATGCAATTCCCGCACTTTCAGATATTTCAATTAAGCAGTGGTCGAAATAAGGGGGGGTCAGGGGGGGTTTGACCCCCCCCCCCAAATGCTCATGGGACCCCCTCAAATACATTTTTCAGAAGGACTCAGAGGGGGTCCTCAAAAAACCCCTCCAAATACTGAAAGTGTGCTGAGAAGTGAGCATGAAGCAGCAAGTAAAGCCTTATCAGCAAACAACAACCTTTTGTAATTTATATGCATTACCAATAGGGTTTTAACAACTCATTTTCTGAGATAAAACATACCTTTAAAAAGCCCAGATTTTATTTTTAGAGCATCTGAAAAACTTTGGTCTTCCCCCAAATAACATGGCCTATTTCGACCACTGCAATTAAGTGTGAATTCCAAGGCCAAACTTTTCCAAGCAAGCGACTTTCAAGCAATTGAAAGAAGTTCATACTTCCAGACAAGTATTTTAATCAAGAATTAATATGAAGTTTCTTGCGAGCCATTTACTTGAAATTTGTGTAAATTCGCAGGCTTCCAAACAAAGATTTCAATCCGTCCAGTAATATTGCCAAGTTGCAACGTTTCCAGCTAGTCATTTGCAAACGATTTCATGAAATTCAGATGCTTCCAGACAAGCATTTTAATCAATTTGTAATGCCAAGGCACAACTTTTGCAATCAGCCATTTTCATCGAATTTAATGAAATTTATTCTGCCAGACAAGTGATGCAGTCATCAAGTAGTAAAGCCAAGTATCAACTTTTTCAGCAAACCATTTCGGATTAAATTCATACTTCCAACTATTTTAATTTTCTGAGTCATCCGATTGAATTCGCAGAGATTTTTACAATTTTAAAAGAAGGAATATAAAGGATCAACTTTCCCAGTAAAACCTTTTCAAACATTTAAAGGATTCACTTACTTCCAGAAAAGTATTTCAATCATCAAGACTAATAACAAGGCACGCAGTTTCAAGCAAGCCATTTCCAGCAAATAAAATTCACGAACATCCAAAGATTTCTATCACATGTGGGAATATCAATGCACAACTTTTCCAGCAATCACTTAAAACAAATTTAATGAAATTCACATACTTCCAGAAAAGTATTTTAACCAACATCAAGTATCAATATCAAGGCACAACTTTTCCATCCAGCCGTTTTCAGCCAATTTGATGAAATTCACATACTTCCAGACAAGTATTTTAATCATCAATTTACTAATGCCTCTGCGAAACTTTGCCAGTTAGTCATACTCAAACTATTTAATATAAATCATACATTGCCAGTATTTTAATGATCCAGTGGTAATGCCAGGGTGCAACCAATTTGATGAAAGTCAATGTCTTCTGGTGTATCGTTATCATCAAAATACGAGTAGCAAGTCTTTTCATAGTGCTATTCAATATCAATTTTTCGCAATGCTCCTAAGTACATTATTTCAATCAGGTAATCATTTCATCACAGAAATTGTCAAGAAATTTAAGTTGATGAGATTCACATACTTCGAAGTATTTTAATTATCAACATAATTACTTGGATTATCAGAAGATCCTCCACAAAAACTCTTATTGGTAAAAGTCACATACTTGATGATCCTTCCAAGTAAGTATTTTCATCAATAAAATCAACAACACCAACTAAAAGGATTAACCTTTTCAGATTTTACTGTTGACGACATACCTTAGAAGGTTGGCCATCCCGAGCACATCTATCAAAATGCAGCTCGATATTCAAATGTTGACGGCCAGCTCCAGAGCATCACTTATTTTGACGTTATTTCAATTGAGCTGAACAACGATTTTCGGGAAAATTGGCATAACTCAGGAACAGTATAGGTTCACTGTACCAAACCGGAAATAAATCGGGAGCGTAACTGCAGTTACGCTCCTAAAACGACCACCATCTTACCACTCGATTCAGAAGTTTGACTGGCTATTATTCATTTGCTGAGCTTTCATATGCCAAGGCACTTTGCGAGGGGGTAATTTGGTTAGTTAAAGACAGGATGGCAGTTTGATTTTGATTCAAAAACTGCCCAAAAGTTCAATGACTGGACATAAATTTATATTCGGCCGGAGCGTAACTCCACGATCTGTAAAATATTTAGGAGCGTAACTCAAACTTTAAAGAGCGTAACTCACCTTTTTAAATACAATAACCATGCACAGAGCCAGTATTCTAAAGCATTATAGGAAGCCCCAGGGCCCACTGTGAAGTGCTAGTTTTAATTATAGGTGTCAGGCAATCCTGTATTGCAATTAAGGCTACACTGTAGGCCTACTTGGCTAACTTCACACTTTGAAGAGTTTGTCATTTCAATTGAGAGACCTGTATTGCAATTAAGGCTACACTGTAGGCCTACAACAGCTAGAAAGATAGATAGATAGATAGATAGATAGATAGATAGATAGATAGATAGATAGATAGATAGATATATATATCTTCGATGGCTCTCAACTCTCTTGTTAATTGGTTTTCTTCATTCAAATCATACAATTTTAAAATCGGTTGTCTTTCTCAGGCATTTTGATTTCTAGGCCCAGGCCTGATTCATCACTTCTGCATGAATTCTGGACTTTTTATATATTTTTTATTAATCATTGAATGCAGTGCATACAGCGGTACATAATTTGGTAGGCTTAAAACCTCTGTAGGCCAAGGAATTCTGACGTTCTGCAATCTTGAACAGTTAGAGAATTCCGTAAAAAAATACTACCAACTGCACTCTGTACATAGACAAATTCATTAGACTTCCATAGACAGACACATAATTAAGCTATTAGGCCTGCCTTGCCAAATTCTGTCCACGGAGGTTTCTAGAACTGACAAAGAAGTAGGCAGGCCTATCTATACTATATACAGATGCAATTTGGCAAGTTTGACATCATCCCAAGTCAGACTGAAGTGCAGAATTTTCTTATAGGCCTGTCTTACTATATACATGATATAGGATGTCTCCAGTTTTGTCATAGCAAAAAGACAAGCTTTTCTCATGCATATAGGTGAAGAACTAGCAGGTCCCAGCATAGGAGCATTTCGCAGGGGTCAGCGGGGGGCGCAGCCCCCCAGTCATCAGGGCAAGTGGCTCATCAGAGCTAAATCCTGACCAATATCAGCTCCCCCGATGGGCAGAAACACAACAACTGAGGGCAACTGAGGGCAGATGCACTGCCCTGGTCACATTCGCGCCATGTTAAAATTTCAGGGCAAAATAGTCACAGCCCCCTCCCCCCATGAGACAGCCGTCCCGTACGATAACGGGTCCCAGTCAATATGCATTATCAAAATTGCTCAGTTGCTCATGGTATAGAGTTAAATTTGTTAGAGCCAGGTCATGGGTTTCTTTTAGAGCTAGCCCATATTTTTCATTTAGACCAGCTGCAATGAATCTCAACACTGCTCACAGTTTGTAGGACAGTTTAAATGCCAAAGTTTCGGGAAACAAGACTAAAAATTCAGACAGATGATCAAATATGAATTATTGAAATTCATAGCTCTGAAGATATGCCAATCTTTATTATACAATATCTGGATCTTGAAATTCGTTCAGAGTGTGCCCACCCCCTCTCCCCAAAAGCAATAGGGGAGAGCGGGGCATGATGGGCACCTTAACTTTGAAGGTCCACCATGTCATTACTATGCCAACAAAAATTATTATTTGTTGCTGACTGGTTTTGCATTAGGTTCTACTTTAAGCATCGAAAATCTTGTTTCGCTCAATGAAATAGTGTTTGAGTTATAAGCACTTTTAATTTTTCAACAGGTGCCCATCATGCCCCGCAAGGGTGGGGCATGATGGGCACCTTGTTGGGGCATGATGGGCAGCTTCAAATGTTGGTCAATACTTATGGGATTAAAGTTTTGAAAACTGAAATAATTCCAATATTCTTAATGAAAAACTTGCATTACACGATAAATGGTAATAATTGAACCAACTCAGCAAACCATAATCACTTTTTCATCTAAATATGCAGGTAACAATCCAAAAACGTGAATTTTAACTTCATAAAAGGTGATTTGGCACACAAATTTTGTTCTTAATTCTGTACCTGATGTAGTAAAAAAGATAATACCAATAGATATTGAAATGGGCAGTATTGTACATTCTTGCCAATCTTCAACTATTGTATTGCAAGAAATACATATGATAAGTTTACATGGGGCATGATGGGCCAGGGCCCATCATGCCCCAATCAAGAGACCCATCATGCCCCAAACTTCATTTTTCTTAAATGCCCTCAGACACCAGTTTCCAAGAATAAAGTCAAATCAAAGAGTTTTCATGCAAAATGTTGAGATATCTCTTAGTCAAAGTAAAACAAGACATCTGTGAAAATATCACATAACCATAATCACAACACATTTGGAAAATCAGGAAAAAAAGTTTTTAGGGCTTCAAAATCCTAGAAAGGGCAATATCTGCTTTTTTCTCCAATAATAGCTTGCAAAAGGTATTCCAAAGAACAAACATCAGCTTCTTCCAATGTTAAACTTTGGAGTTAAAGCCCAAACCCATCATGCCCCGGGGGCCCATCATGCCCCGCCCTCCCCTACACATGATTACAGTGCTGTCAGTCCACAATACCGAGTCCATGTTGAAGGAAATTGGCCATGTCCCAACCAACAAATCATTTTCTTCACTGAGTTACTCTCTTTATCCAAAGAAAAACTTTACAGTTACGCTCCCAAAAAAATGAGTTACGCTCCCAACGGCCTTGGCTTCAAACTCAAATTCGTGCAATTACAGGCAATTGCTGACCAATTAATGGCATCAGGACTGCTCTAACATGTAAACTGGACATCTGGAATAGTACAGGCAGCTCCAATTGGTATTACAACACGAGAAAAGTGCCTGCAAACATCTGAATCGACAATAATCATGGTGGACGTTTTGAGAGCGTAACTGCAGTTACGCTCCCGATTTATTTCCGGTTGGGTACAGTGAGGTTGAAGGGCATTGCTTAGTTCTAACGGCATGTTACGGAGGTCTTTTGGCCTCAGCGGGATGGTATTTCCTGGCAATTTTGATAATTTGTGACATCCCGCCGCAGGCTGATATCTTCTTCCAAGCTGCCGGGAAAGAGCCAAAATTTTTCTCAATTTTTGAATGTCCGACGGCATTTTTTTTAGTGAAAACGAGGGAAAAACATGACTGGCACTATATAGGGCCGTGTATTATATTCTCCATCTTCTTCAGCGGCCTGCAACAAAGGATTCATTCATTGTGGAAATACATACAAGCACTTATCACACTAGCTTATTTCTACAAAACTTAACCTATTGCAAGAAAACAAAACATATTCTCCGTCTTCTTCAGTGGCCTGCAACAAAGGATTCATTCATTGTGGAAATACATACAAACACTTATCACACTAGCTTATTTCTACAAAACTTAACCTATTGAAACAAAACATATTCTCCGTCTTCTTCAGTGGCCTGCAACAAGGGATTCATTCATTGTGGAAATACATACAAACACTTATCACACTAGCTTATTTCTACAAAACTTAACCTATTGCAAGAAAACAAAACATATTCTCTGTCTTCTTCAGCGGCCTGCAACAAAGGATTCATTCATTGTGGAGAACCATACAAACACTTATCACAATAGCTTATTTCTACAAAACTTAATCTATTGAAACATACATATTCTCCGTATTCTTCAGTGGCCAGCAACAAAGGATTCTTTAATTGTGGAAATATATACAGACACTTATCAAACTAGCTTAATTCTACAAAACTTCATTCATTGAGGAAATACATACAAGCACTTATCACACTAACTTATTTCTACTAAACTTAACCTATTGCAACAAAACATATTCTCCATCCTCTTCAGTGGCCTGCAACAAAGGATTCATTCATTGTGGAAATACATACAAACACTTATCACAATAGCTTATTTCTACAAAACTTAACCTATTGAAACAAAACATATTCTCCGTCTTCTTCAGTGGCCTGCAACAAAGGATTCATTCATTGTGGAAATACATACAAACACTTATCACACTAGCTTATTTCTACAAAACTTAACCTATTGAAACAAAACATATTCTCCGTCTTCTTCAGTGGCCTGCAACAAAGGATTCATTCATTGTGGAAATGCATACAAACACTTATCACACTAGCTTAATTCTACAAAACTTAACCTATGCAACAAAACAAAACATATTTCCATTCTTCTTCAGTGGCCTGCAACAAAGGATTCATTCATTGTGGAAATGCATACAAACACTTATCACACTAGCTTAATTCTACAAAACTTAACCTATGCAACAAAACAAAACATATTTCCGTTCTTTTTCAGTGGCCTGCAACAAAGGATTCTTTAATTGAGGAAATACATACAAACACTTATCACACTAGCTTATTTCTACAAAACTTAACCTATTGCAACAAAACATATTCTCCATCCTCTTCAGTGGCCTGCAACAAAGGATTCATTCATTGTGGAAATACATACAAACACTTATCACACTAGCTAATTTCTACAAAACTTAACCTTTGCAAGAAAACAAAACATATTCTCCGTCTTCTTCAGCGGCCTGTAACAAAGGATTCATTCATTGTGGAAATACATACACTTATCATACTAGCTTATTTGTACAAAACTTAACTTATAAGTTATAGAAATATATATATCCTCCGTATTCTTCAGTGGCCTGCAACAAAGGATTCATTAATTGTGGAAATGCACAAACACTTATCACACTGGCTTATTTGTACAAAACTTAATCTATAAAAAAAAGATATTCTCCATCTTCTTCAGTGGCCTGCAACAAAGGATTCATTCATTGTGGAAATACATACAAGCACTTATCACACTAGCTTATTTCTACAAAACTTAACCTATTGAATTATACATATTCTCCGTATTCTTCAGTGGCCTGCAACAAAGGATTCTTTAATTGTGGAAATACATACAAACACTTATCACACTAGCTTATTTCTACAAAACTTAACCTATTGAAACAAAACATATTCTCCGTCTTCTTCAGTGGCCTGCAACAAAGGATTCATTCATTGTGGAAATCAGGGCTTTGGAGTCGGAGTCAGAGTCGGGAGTCAGAGTCGTGGAGTCGGAGGTTCTTGGGTGGAGTCGGAGTCGAACTTTGATTTTCAGGTGGAGTCGGAGTCGAAAATTAAATTGGTGACTCCTGACTCCTAAAAATAATTAATATTGTTACCAGTTTCAAAAATGATACATGAACTCCAAATTTTACTTAAAATTTCCTAAACAAGTATTTAAAAAATCATATGAAAACTTTGTAGAATGACTCTTTCTTCTCTGTTAATCATGTAATATTAATATGCAAAAATGCCGATCAGCGGGGTCGGGAGTGGGGGTCGGAGTCGTAATTCAGGAGACCCAAAGAGTCGGAGTCGGAGTCGCCTTTCAGAAAGTCAAAGGAGTCGGGAGTCGGAGTCGGTTCACTTATCACCCGACTCCAAAGCCCTGGTGGAAATCCGTACAAACACTTATCAAACTAGCTTATATCTACAAAACTTAACCTACTGAAACAAAACATATTCTCTTTCTTCATTGGCCTGCAACAAGGGATTCATTGATTGTGGAAATACATACAAACACTTATCACACTAGCTTAATTCTACAAAACTTAACCTATGCAACAAAACAAAACATATTCTCCTTCTTCTTCAGTGGCCTGCAACAAAGGATTCATTCATTGTGGAAATACAAACACTTATCACACTAGCTTATTTCTACAAAACTTAACCTATTCAAACAAAACATATTCTCTGTCTTCTTCAGTGGCCTGCAAAAAGGATTCATTAATTGTGGAAATGCATACAAACACTTATCACACCTGCTAATTTCTACAAAACTTAACCTATGCAAGAAAACAAAACATATTCTCTGTCTTCTTCAGCGGCCTGCAACAAAGGATTCATTCATTGTGGAAATGCATAAAAACACTTATCACACTAGCTTATTTCTACAAAACTTAACCTATGCAACAAAACATATTCTCCGTCTTGGTCAGTGGCCTGCAACAAAGGATTCATTCATTGTGGAAATGCATACAAACACTTATCACACTAGCTTATTTCTACAAAACTTAACCTATGCAACAAAACAAAACATATTTCCATTCTTCTTCAGGGCCTGCAACAAAGGATTCATTCATTGTGGAAATGCATACAAACACTTATCACACTAGCTTAATTCTACAAAACTTAACCTATGCAACAAAACAAAACATATTTCCGTTCTTCTTAGTGGCCTGCAACAAAGGATTCTTTAATTGTGGAAATACATACAAACACTTATCACAATAACTTATTTCTACAAAACTTAACCTAGTGAAATAAAACACATTCTCCGCATTCTTCAGTGGCCTGCAACAAAGGATTCATTCATTGTGGAAATGCATACAAACACTTATCACACTAGCTTATTTCTACAAAACTTAACCTTTTGCAACAAAACATATTCTCAATCTTCTTCAATGGCCTGCAATAAAAGATTCATTCATTGTGGAAATGCCTACAAACACTTACCACACCTGCTTATTTCTACAAAACTTAACCTTTGCAAGAAAACAAAACATATTCTCTGTCTTCTTCAGCGGCCTGCAACAAAGGATTCATTCATTGTGGAAATACATACACTTATCATACTAGCTTATTTGTACAAAACTTAACCTATGCAACAAAACATATCCTCCGTATTCTTCAGTGGCCTGCAACAAAGGATTCATTAATTGTGGAAATGCACAAACACTTATCACACTGGCTTATTTGTACAAAACTTAACCTATAAAAAAAACATATTCTCCATCTTCTTTAGTGGCCTGCAACAAAGGATTCATTCATTGTGGAAATGCATACAAACACTTATCACACTAGCTTATTTCTACAAAACTTAACCTATGCAAGAAAACAAAACATATTCTCCGTCTTCTTCAGCGGCCTGCAACAAAGGATTCATTCATTGTGGAAATGCATACCCTTATAACACTAGCTCATTTGTACAAAACTTAACCTATAGAAACATACATATCCAATGTATTCTTCAGTGGCCTGCAACAAAGGATACATTAATTGTGGAAATGCACAAACACTTATCACACTGGCTTATTTGTACAAAACTTAATCTATAAAAAAAAGATATTCTCCATCTTCTTCAGTGGCCTGCAACAAAGGATTCATTCATTGTGGAAATACATACAAGCACTTATCACACTAGCTTATTTCTACAAAACTTAACCTATTGAAACATACATATTCTCTGTATTCCTCAGTGGCCTGCAACAAAGGATTCTTTAATTGTGGAAATACATACAAACACTTATCACACTAGCTTATTTCTACAAAACTTAACCTATTGAAACAAAACATATTCTCCGTCTTCTTCAGTGGCCTGCAACAAAGGATTCATTCATTGTGGAAATCAGGGCTTTGGAGTCGGAGTCTGAGTCGGGAGTAGGAGTCGTGGAGTCGGAGGTTATTGGGTGGAGTCGGAGTCGAACTTTGATTTTCAGGTGGAGTCGGAGTCGAAAATTAAATTGGTGACTCCTGACTCCTAAAAATAATTAATATTGTTACCAGTTTCAAAAATGATACATGAACTCCAAATTTTACTTAAAACTTCCTAAGCAAGTATTCATGTAAAAAATCATATGAAAACTTTGTAGAATGACTCTTTCTTGTCTGTTAACCATGTAATATTAATGTGCAAAAATGCCGATCAGCGGGGTCGGGAGTCGGGAGTCGGAGTCGTAATTCAGGAGACCCAAAGAGTCGGAGTCGGAGTCGCTTTTCAGAAAGTCAAAGGAGTCGGGAGTCGGAGTCGGTTCACTTATCACCCGACTCCAAAGCCCTGGTGGAAATCCGTACAAACACTTATCAAACTAGCTTATTTCTACAAAACTTAACCTACTGAAACAAACCATATTCTCTTTCTTCATTGGCCTGCAACAAAGGATTCATTGATTGTGGAAATACATACAAACACTTATCACACTAGCTTAATTCTACAAAACTTAACCTATTGAAACAAAACATATTCTCCGTCTTCTTCAGTGGCCTGCAACAAGGGATTCATTCATTGTGGAAATACAAACATTTATCACACTAGCTTATTTCTACAAAACTTAACCTATTCAAACAAAACATATTCTCTGTCTTCTTCAGTGGCCTGCAAAAAGGATTCATTAATTGTGGAAATGCATACAAACACTTATCACACCTGCTTATTTCTACAAAACTTAACCTTTGCAAGAAAACAAAACATATTCTCTGTCTTCCTCAGCGGCCTGTAACAAAGGATTCATTCATTGTGAAAATACATACACTTATCACACTAGCTTATTTCTACAAAACTTAACCTATGCAACAAAACGTATTCTCCGTCTTTGTCAATGGCCTGCAACAAAGGATTCATTCATTGTGGAAATGCATACAAACACTTATCACACTAGCTTATATCTACAAAACTTAACCTATGCAACAAAACTAAACATATTCTCCATTCTTCTTCCGGGCCTGCAACAAAGGATCCATTCATCGTGGAAATGCATACAAACACTTATCACCCCAGCTTAATTCTACAAAAAGTAACCTATGCAACACAACAAAACATATTTCCGTTCTCCTTAGTGGCCTGCAACAAATGATTCTTTAATTGTGGAAATGCATACAAACACTTATCACACTAGCTTATTTCTACAAAACTTAACCTATTGCAACAAAACATATTCTCCGCCTTCTTCAGTGGCCTGCAACAAAGGATTCATTCATTGTGGAAATGCATACAAACACTTATCACACTAGCTTATTTCTACAAAACTTAAACCCATTGAAACAAAACATATTCTCCGTCTTCTTCAGTGGCCTGCAACAAGGATTCATTAATTGTGGAAATGCATACAAACACTTACCACACCTGCTTATTTCTACAAAACTTAACCTTTGCAAGAAAACAAAACATATTCTCCGTCTTCTTCAGTGGCCTGCAACAAAGGATTCATTCATTGTGGAAATACATACACTTATCATACTAGCTTATTTGTACAAAACTTAACCTATAGAAAAAAACATATCCTCCGTATTCTTCAGTGGCCTGCAACAAAGGATTCATTCATTGTGGAAATGCACAAACACTTATCACACTGGCTTATTTGTACAAAACTTAACCTATAAAAAAAAACATATTCTCCGTCTTCTTCAGTGGCCTGCAACAAAGGATTCATTCATTTTGGAAATACATACAAACACTTATCACACAAGCTTATTTCTACAAAACTTAACCTATTGAAACATACATATTCTCCGTATTCTTCAGTGGCCTGCAACAAAGGATTCTTTAATTGTGGAATTACATACAAACACTTATCACACTTGCTTATTTCTACAAAACTTAACCTATTGAAACAAAACATATTCTCCGTCTTCTTCAGTGGCCTGCAACAAAGGATTCATTCATTGTGGAAATCAGGGCTTTGGAGTCGGAGTCAGAGTCGGGAGTAGGAGTCGTGGAGTTGGAGGTTTTGGGGCGGAGTCGGAGTCGGAGTCAAACTTTGATTTTCAGGTGGAGTCGGAGTCGAAAATTAAAGTGGTGACTCCTGACTCCTAAAGATAATTAATATAGTTTACAGAAACACAGTTTCAAAACTGTTAAATGAACTCCAAATTTCACTTAAAACTTCCTAAGCAAGTATTCATGTAAAAAATCCTGTGAAAACATTGTAGAATGACATTCATTGTGGAAATACATACAAACACTTATCACACTAGCTTATTTCTACAAAACTTAACCTACTGAAACAAAACATATTCTCCTTCTTCTTCAGTGGCCTGCAACAAGGGATTCATTCCTTGTGGAAATACATACAAACACTTATCACACTAGTTTATTTCTACAAAACTTAACCAATTGAAACAAAAAATATTCTCCGTCTTCTTTAGTGGCCTGCAACAAAGGATTCATTCACTGTGGAAATACACACAAACATTTATCACACTAGCATATTTCTACAAAACTTAACCAATTGAAACAAAATATATTCTCCGTCTTCTTCAGTGGCCTGCAACAAAGGATTCATTAATTGTGGAAATACATACAAACACTTATCACACTAGCTTATTTCTACAAAACTTAACCTATTGTAACAAAATGAATAATATTCTCCATCTTCTTCAGTGGCCTACAGGAAATGATTCATTCATTGTGGAAATTCATACAAACACTTATCACACTAACTTATTTCTACAAAACTTAACCTATTGCAACAAAACATATTCTCCATCCTCTTCAGTGGCCTGCAACAAAGGATTCATTCATTGCAAAACTTAACCTATTGCAACAAAACAAAACATATTCTCCGTCTTCTTCAGTGGCCTGCAAAAAGGATTCATTAATTGTGGAAATGCATACAAACACTTATCACACTAGCTTATTTCTACAAAACTTAACCAGCTGAAACAAAATATTCTCCGTCTTCTTCAGTGGCCTGCAACAAAGGATTCATTCATTGTGGAAATGCATACAAACACTTATCACACTAGCTTAATTCTACAAAACTTAATCTATGCAACAAAACAAAACATATGCTCTGTCTTCTTCAGTGGCCTGCAACAAAGGATTCATTCATTGTGGAAATACATACACTTATCATACTAGCTTATTTGTACAAAACTTAGCCTATTAAAAATAACATATTCTCCGTCTTCTTCAGTGGCCTGCAACAAAGGATTCATTCATTGTGGAAATGCATACAAACACTTATCACACTAGCTTAATTCTACAAAACTTAACCTATGCAACAAAACAAAACATATGCTCTGTCTTCTACAGTGGCCTACAACAAAGGATTCATTCATTGTGGAAATACATACACTTATCACACTGGCTTATTTGTACAAAACTTAGCCTATTAAAAAAAACATATTCTCCGTCTTCTTCAGTAGCCTGCAACAAAGGATTCATTCATTGTGGAAATATATACAAACACTTATCACACCAGCTTATTTCCACAAAATTTAACCTATTGAAACAAAACATATTCTGAGTATTCTTCTGTGGCCACAACAAGGGATTCATTCTTTGTGGAAATACATACAAACACTTATCACACTTTTATTTCTACAAAAATTTACACTTATCACTAAAACTTATTTCTACAAAACCCAATATATTGCAACAAAACAAAAAATTTTCTCCATCTTCTTCAGTAGATTGAACAAAGGATTCATTCATGGTTGAAATGCATAAAAACACTTACCACTCTAACTTTTCCTACAAAGCTTAACCTATGCAGCAAAACAAAACATTATTCATCTTCTTCAGTTGCCTGCAACTAAAGATTACCAGATTAATTATGGAATTGCATGGAAACACTTATCACACTAACCTACTTCTACAAAACTTAACCCTATTGCAACAAAACAAAAAATGTTTTCCATAATCTTCAGTAAGAAGCCTAGAAACAAAGGATTCATTGGTTATAGAAATGCAAACAAACACATTTAACTTATTTCTACAAAACTTAACCTACTGAACAAAACGAAACACATTCTCCGCATTCTTCAGTGGCCTGCAACACAGATGCATTCATTGTGTAATTGCATACGAACACTTATCACACTAGCTTATTCCTACAAAAATTAACCTATTGCAACAAAACAAAACATATTCGCCATCTTCTTCAGTGGCCTGCAACAAAGGATTAATTCATTGTGGAAATTTATACAATCACTTATCAAACTAACTTATTCCTACTAAACTTAACATATTGCAATAAAATGAAACATATACTCCATTCTTCTTCAGTGGCCTGCAACAAAGGATTCATTCATTGTGGAAATGCTTACAAACACTTATCACGCTAGCTTATTTCTACAAACCTTAACCTATTGTAACAAAACAAATAATATTCTCCATCTTCTTCAGTGGCCTGCAACAAAGGATTCTTTAATTGTGGTAATGACAAAGAATATTGTCCCTCAACAAAAATTTCTGGTCCTGCAAGACAAGAGAAAATATACTTAAATAAATGTTCTGCTTGATTCTAGCCTCCACCCTTTTTCTTTAACGATGGGTATAACAAGTGTCCAGAAAGAAAGGCAATTGACTCATGAATTATGTAATGCATCTGGCACATTTCCTGCTCATAATCCATGGCACAAATGGCAAGCTTCAAATTTGTGAAAATTACAACAGAAACGCTTGTAATTTTCACACATCGAAGCTTGCCATTTGAAATGGGAGCACAATTCCAAAATGTTATCATACTTCCAACAACAACTCGAACCCAAGAGGTTTTCCACACTAGCTTATTTCTACAAAACTTAACCTATTGAAACAAAACATATTCTCCGTCTTCTTCAGTGGCCTGCAACAAAGGATTCTTTAATTGTGGAAATACATACAAACACTTATCACACTAGCTTATTTCTACAAAACTTAACCTATTGAAACAAAACATATTCTCCATTCTTCAGTGGCCTGCAACAAAGGATTCATTCATTGTGGAAATACATACAAACACATATCACACTAGCTTATTTCTGCGAAACTTAACCTATTGCAACAAAAAAAAAATTCGCCATCTCCTTCAGTAGCCTGCAACAAAGGATTGATTATGGAAATGCATAGAAATACTTATCACACTAACTTACTTCTACAAAGCTTAACCAGTTGCAACAAAACACCAGTCTTCATCTTCTTACGGATCCTACAACAAAGGATTCATTGACTTTGGAAATGCATAAAAACACTTAACACATCAACTTTTTCTACAAAGCTTAACCTACTACAGCAAAAAAAAACATTCTCCATCTTCTTTAGTAGCCTGCAATGAAGGATTTGTCGATTAATTATGGGAAAAACTTATCAAAATAACTTAACTTATTGAAACACAACAAAACAAATTCTCCTTCTTCTTGAGTAGCCAGCAACAAAGGATTCACTGATTGATTATGGAAATGCATAGAAACACTTCTCACACAAACTTATTTCTACAAAGCTTGTCACTTGTCATCTTGTTAAAAACAAAAGGGTTGGGAACATCCACTAAATTTCAATGGGATCAATGCACTATGAAATGCATATCCAGCCACATGAAAAGGGTCCTTATGGTCGCACTGACAGTTAATTAGGGGCCGACCAGATGATCTCTGGGGGGGGGGGGGCTATGGACATTTGGTGAAAAAAAGATTGTCTCCCACTTGACACTAAAAACATAGGCTGCATAGCAGCAAACCTTCAGCGAAAAAACAACATTTTAAAGGGGACACCATTACACCATAAAAGTGATGTGAACCACATTGCATGTAATATTTGCAATAGTGGCCTGATCTTGGTGTGAAATTATCTATATGCCCCGCCATATACCACCTGCATGCCAGGGTATGTGGAACGATGGAAAGACCTTACTAGACCAATATACACATAATATGGACCAGTTTCATGCATAAACAAGGAATCAGTTGTGAGGTATCAGGTATGGGTCAGAATATTTCAAAAAGCATTAAGAGTAACTATGAAGCAGACCAACAATGGGCACTAAAATATTATATAGGGAATGTATATAAACTTTCATCTATGTACATACAACGATGGCCAAGTTTTGGCCTGGAAAAAAAAATAATAATTTTAATATTTTTTGTCAATATTTCAGGATGTATAGAATATACATGAATCGCACCCACAAAAGAATCAAATTTATCATATAGGTGGCATGTGTAACAGATTTCATCCATGTAACTGCAATTGTGGCCAAGATTTGCCCGAAATGAAAAAAAAAAAATAATACATTTTTCTTAATATTTCAAAAAGTATAGAGTATCCATCAATCAGACCATAAAAAGGCACAACTAGACCATAATTATAGGCTACATGTGTGAACAATTTGATCCATGCACATGTAACAGGGGCTGAGTCCTAGCCCAGAAATGAAAAGAAAAATGTTTTTAATATTTTTGTCAATATTTCAAAAAGTACAAAATGTCAATCCATGAGACCATCAAAAGGCAACACTAGACCATACAGGCTACATGTGTACCAAGTTTCATCCATGTACATTCAATAGGGCTGAGTACTGGCCCGGAAACTATCTATCCACCCACCGCCTGGACGGCCGACCGGCGGGCGGACAAATTTTGACCAAAGTGATAACAATACCTGCTTCGAACTTCGTTCCCTGAAGGTAAAAAAAAAATTTGTTCAGCACATGGAAATAAAAAATAAACTTACTTGTTTCTACCTGTACTTGGGGTACCGTAATGTTAAAATCCGATAAAAAAAGTTTGTCGCGAGTGCGCATGCGTAAAAAATTGTTCTTCGACACGCCGCAAATGAAATAAAAAGTTCGTCCCGGGGGTAAAGTCCATAGCCCCCCCCCTCCAACTATCATCAATATGGTCATTTGCATACTCAAAACACAATGCACATTACCATCAAGATGGTGGATTGTTGTTACCTGTAAACCATGTAAACACCAAACAAAAGAGTGATCAGAGAGGTTTTTAAAAATTATTGTTTCAAATGGTGTCTAAGTTCACATCCCCTGATTCCAGCAAATTGTTTGTCCTGCACTGCCCTAACTATTCAGACAGGTATTTTCAGGTATATATATAGATAGATGGACAGAAGGACAGCTAGACAGATAGATAGATAGATAGATAGATAGATAAAGAGACAGAAAGATAGATAGATAGATATTTAGATAGATAGATATGGTATGCATCAGTGCAGCCATTTAAGAGGAGTAGGTGATCACAGGTTGATCGAGGAGATGGTAGATACAGCAGGAGTCTTCTAAACGTTGCACGTTTACCCTTTTTGAAAATTATCGAAAGAGACAATGATTTAACAACTCCTGTGAATGACACCCACCTGGGACCTTGATCTTAATTTTTAACATTTAACATTTATATAGATTTATAGTCAACCAATTGACATTGAACAACTCTGCGAGACATTTGAGAGTAAACTGCAAATATTCCAAATTGAGTGACCCAGGTTCGAACCCAGCAAAGCTGCTAAGAAAGTCCCTCAGGAGTTTCAATCATCCTTCGCGCCATTGCCGTGTCCTCCTCCTGTCCTAATTAGCCTAACAAGTGCATAAATACAGCATGGAGGATGGCGTGGGAACCCGAAAAAATTCAATCAACCTTCATGAGCAAAATGCCAGCTGGATGTCGTTTGGATGAGATGTTAATTGGTGGCCCCTTGTTTCAGTATCTGTGCTGGGCAAGTAAAGGATTCCTTAAATGGGGTAATGTGTGGCATGTTGCCCAGAGCTGCACTTACAGGGCTGCACTTGCCATATCCACCTATCTATCTACCAATCTATCTGTCATTAATATGCTGTCTACACACCTGTCATACACATACCACTACCAGATAACTTGTAGACTGTGGTCGAAATAAGGGGGGGATCAGGGGGGTTTGACCCCCCCCCCCAAATGCTCATGTGACCCCCTCAAATACATTTTTCAAAAGGACCCAGAGGGGGTCCTCAAAAAACCCCCCAAATACTGAAAGTGTGCTGAGAAGTGAGCATGAAGCAGCAAGTAAAGCCCAATCAGCAAACAAAAACCTCTTGTAATTTATATATACATTACCAATAGGGTTTTCACAACTCATTTTCTGAGATAAAACATACCTTTAAAAAGCCCAGAGTTCATTTTTAGAGCATCTGAAAAAAGCGGCTTCAGGGCACCTCTGGCGGCCCGCTGGCGGCCCGCGGACTGCCAGCTACAAGGGCTTCAACCCTTTGGGTCTTCCAACTGAGAGACCCCCCCAAATAACATGGTCTATTTCGACCACTGGCCAAAATTACTAACTAGTAGACGACCACCGCAGAGCGGTGACAAAACTTCACCTACTGTAGTACCAGTAACTTGAAATGCACACCAGTAGATGAGCTAGAAAAAAGTACATGGAAACGTACACAGGAATCCCAGTCCTACGTAATCATGTAATACATTGCAATACATGCAAGCATGCAAAGAAACACACAGACATACGAGTACATGAACCAATGGATGACCCAGTACATCGACCATAGGACATGCACCATAGGACATGCACCAGCACATGCACCAGCACATGCACCAGCACATGCACCAGCACATGCACCAGCACATGCACCAGCACATGCACCAGCACATGCACCAGCACATGCACCAGCACATGCACCAGTACATGCACAAGTACATGCACAAGTACATGCACCAGTGCATGTACCAGTACATGTACCAGTGCATGCACCAAGTACATGCACCAAGTACATGCACCAGGTACATTCACCAGTACAATGTACCAGTACAATGTAAAAGTACAATGTACCAGTATAATATACCAGTGCAATGTACCAGTACAAGGTACCAGTACATGGACTAGTACATGGACTAGTATATGGACTAGAACGATGAAAACATTTCAAATGACTGCAATTTCTGAAAACATAAATGTTTCAGGGTCTGGCGATCTTTTAAACCGTCAGAGATACAAGAAAATGTTAAATAGGAAGTCTAGAGGAGAATTTGCGCTTTCCAAATCTGTTTTCAGATTCTCTGTAACTTAATTACGACTGGAGTAACGGCAGATTGAAATTATGGTATAATTCAGAAATGTAAATAGAACTTAGAAATAAGTTCAATAAGGCTCATCAAAGAAAGATGAATCATTCCTCGTTAAAATATTGATATATTGTGAAAATTTGACAAAAAAGATGAAATTTTCAGGGTCCGGCGATCTTTTTAACCGTCGGAGCTACGACAAAATGTTTAGAAAATGAAAACTAGAAGAGAATTTGGCCTTTCCGAATTCTCTCTATCTTAATTAGAAGCAGAGCTACGGCCGTTTGAAATGACGCTATCTTTGAGAAATGTGAAAAAAAATCATAAATTTTTCGCTCATTTTTTTACCTTTTGACCTTTACAGTGCAACGTAGGTCAATCCGAGGACCTTGTAAATTTACAGGAAGCCTCTAGAGTATTGTAGCAAGTATGTCTACCATTTTTGTAACAATATCTTAATTCCTTCTTTGTTAAAAAATATGAAATGTCAAAAATGTAAAATCTTTTGACATGTTTGACCTTGAGTTTGACCTTGAAAAACATTTTGTAGGTCAAAATAAATATGATTTTCATAATCACATTGTATGAAAAAGGGGGGGTCAGCCATGCATTGTAACCCTGTACAATCCATATTTCCTTGTCAAAAACGCGGAAATGTGTCACTTTTTAACCTTTGTCGGTTAGCAATATTATATAATTTTTCATAAATCCGGCGAAGGAGGTACACAAAATATGATTAGATATTATGAATAAGCAGGCCAATGTTCATCTGTCACCAGTAAATCACGATGATATCTTGAAAATAACATGGTGAAAAAAATTGCTGAAAATGGCACTTTTTCAAACTTTTTCTGGTCAAATGACCTTGAAAAATGAGGTCAAGGTCAAATTTAAAGGTCATTTTGGGCTTATTAGGTGTATGTTTGGGGGGGTTTAACATGACATGTTATGAGCTAACATCGATATTTCAAGGCGAAATTCTCAAGGTCACCGGTTTTGGTGACGCGGTATGACTTTAAAATTGCATAACTCAAAAACCGGTAACCAAAATGAAAAATGAAAAGTTGATGCAAATGTCCCGTGAGTTTGGGCATGTTTTGGCACCATCAGTATGACTCTACAACTTACGAATTCTGAGATCCGGCGATAGACCTTAAACCATAATCAGAACCGCAAGCGGTTTCAACGCTCGTCTGTTAATGTGAAATCTATCAATGTGTGCCAGATTATAACCCACAGGCCAATACCTAATTTCATAACCCTAAGCGATATTTTAAGGTTACAATGGGCAGTTCAAGAAGAAAGATGGCTGCCAAAATGGCCACCACAAAATGGCCACCTTCTTGGATTTCTACACATGTTCTCGATCGATAGGCCAATACCAGTACCGAATTTCATAACTCTTAGCGAATTAGTGAGATCACAATGGGCAGGTCAAGAATGAAGAAAGATGGCTGCCAAAATGGCTGCCACAAAATGGCCGCCATCTTGGATTTCTCAACATTTGCCCGATTGACACCCACAGGCCCATACCTGTACGAAATTCGACAACTCTAAGCGAAATATTGAGTTCACAATGGGCAGTTCAAGAAATGAAGAAAGATGGCTGCCAAAATGGCCGCCATCTTGGATTTCTCAACACGTTCCTGATCCATACCCACAGGCCAATATCTGTACCAAATTTCATAACTGTAAGTGAAATATGATGGTCACAATGGGCAGTTCAAGAATGAAGAAAGATGGCTGTCAAAATGGCCGCCACAGAATGGCCGCCATCTTGGATTTCTTGACACGTTCCCGATCCATACCCAGAGGCCCATACCTGTATCAAATTTCATAACTGTAAGTGAAATATTAAGGTCACAATGGGCAGTTCAAGAATGAAGAAAGATGGCTGCCAAGATGGCCGCCACAAAATGGCAGCCATCTTGGATTTCTCAACATATTCCCAATCCATACCCATAGCCCCATACCTGTACCAAATTTCATAACTCTAAGTGGAAAACTAAGGTCACAAATGGACACTTACAAAAAGTTTAACCGGGACAACGAGGACGACGACGACGCCGATCGAGTGACGACAATAGCTCTTCGTTTTCAAAGAAAACAGACGAGCTAAAAACGGACTTTGTACAACGTAACCTTGACCTACTTTCATTAAAGTAGATCAAAATGTGAAGAAGGTATCTGGGACCTTTCCATGTACCGGAAGATGAAAACCGGTAATAACCGGATGAGGTACATGTATTTGAAATATGGCAAAATCCGACTTTGAAGGACTCTGTGACCTTGAAAAATAGGTCAAGGTCAATTTTTTCAAAATGAATCTCTTGTATTTTTGTAGGCTCCGTATATGAATTTTTTGAAAATTTTCCGATGAAGTTTCGTCTGGCGGAAAAAAAAAAATAATAAATAATACCGATTACAAGAAACTTCACCTATGTGTAGGTGAAGTTTAATAAGAAAAATAATACCGATTACAAGAAACTTCACCTATGTGTAGGTGAAGTTTAATTACAAGAAACTTCACCTATGTGTAGGTGAAGTTTAATTATAGTACACTAGAGCCCTGTAACTGACCAAGGTCAGTGGCTAAGAATAAAGGCAAGGCCACCAAACTGCTACAAGGTGTCGTCCCGACAACTTTCAGACCCACTTCCGGGCCTCAAACCGGATTTGCCGGGACGGGTCGATTTTTTCTTGAAAAGTGCGAAAAACGGATGTTTTTGCACTCTGCGGGCTGAGAAATGATGCGATTTTCACCGTTTTTTTCAGGGAATGCTGCTCTAATGGTCTATTTGAGTGAGACATTGAGACTTTCAACCCAGGAACCTCCGTGAAAATTCTGACCGGAAGGCCCAATTTCCTATCTTTTAGCATTGCAAAATGCCGTGAAATGCCATGGAGGCAGCATGTAGGCCTGTGAGACCTGTCAGAAGGCCTGGAATGACATACATATACAAGAAATTGTGGGGGGGGGGTGGGGGGTTACAGGCCGCAATTGGAGGGGGGGGGGGTTCAGAGAGGTCTCAAACTGCAGAAAACACTTGAAAATGGAACAAATGTGCGTTTCCCACCAAATTCTGATAATTCAGCCCAAGTGACAGCCATAGTGATGCTAATCTATCCCTATCTAAGCCATTTCCATGTTAGTTTGTGGCCTACAGCCTGAGTTAACATTTAATTGCAGATTTTTTCCTTAGCTGCGAGACTGCTGTCGCACAGTCAAATATAGTTCTTAATAAAAACCAGTTCTTGCGCCGCAGTGTATACAGTGTTTCCGGGTGGATAATGAATAAAAGGCAGTTTTTAGGTAACTTAATGGCTTATCTCTCACAGTCTGGAGTTGATTGGGACCAAATTATAGCCGGTTTTGTGGTATTTTGTGTGGAACTATTTTGTTGTCGTCTGCTTCGTCTGCTAGAATGGCAAATTAGAGGAAAATGAACACAAAAAGACTGTTTTAATGGCTTTATTCTGTGTTGCTGGTCCATGAACAGGCTTCAGAAGGCTTGGATATGTCCTGGCACTGCCTCCTGTATCTCTTGGCATGAAGATTAGACATGTGTTCAGCGAATTAGGCACAAATGTATGAGAAAACACAGTGGGGAGAAACTGCCGTATGGATGTTCAAATTGTGGAATTTGTGTTCAATGCAATGCTTGCAGGCAGCCTTATTTAGCATAGAAATGACTTGAATCAGGACTATTTTGCCTTCCTACAGCTGCTTGACCACAGGAATTTCAAGAAATGCCTGCTATGTATGAGTATTTTAAGAGGCAGGGGGGCAACCATTGAATAATTGCTGATTTTGACGACGCGGTCAATATTTTAAATTCCGTATCTTACAAACCGGTTGCAGGATCACTACCAAACTGCGCGGGCAGATGTCCCGTGAGTCAAGCCAAGTTACTGTGCCCTCTTTTTGACTCCACGAGCTACCATCTCTGAGATCTGGGGATAACTCAAAAACTACTAAAAGTGGATTTTGCCGCTTTCGACTTGGTCCTAGGTAATTAGATGGCCACCGCAAAATGTAGAAATATACATGTAGAATCTGATAAAAGTGCGAAAAATTGAATCCGGGCATTACCGGATGAGATATTGGCATTTTAGAATTTGAAATTTCAGAGTTTCAAGTGCTTTGTGACCTTGAAAAATGAACATTTGGAAATGACTGCAACTTCTGAAAACATACATTTTTCAGGGTCTGGCGATCTTTTTAACTGTCAGAGATAAATGAAAATGTTCAAATATATAGACTAGACGAGAATTTGGTCTTTCCGAATCTGTTTTCAGATTCTCCGTTACTTAAATATGACCGCAGATACAGCAGATTGAAATGATGGTACAATTCAGAAATATGGACTTAAAGAAATTTGTGAAAATATGCAATTTTTGCAGTTTTTAAGTTAAAATCACTCTAAAACCAAAACGGTTAGACAGAAATATATATATAACTTGGCAGGATTATGTAAATAGAAGTTAAAAATGTGTCCAGACAGGTTCATCAAAATGGGATGATTTCTTCCTTGTCAAAATATTGATATATTGGGAAAATTCGACAAAAAACATGAAATTTTCAGGGTCCGGCGATCTTCTAAACCGTCGGAGCTACGACAAAATATGCAGAAAATGAAAACTAGAGGAGAATTTGGCATTTCCAAATCTGTTTTCAGATTCTCTGTATCTTAATTAGAACCGGAGCTACAGCCGTTTGAAGTTACGCTATCTTTGAGAAATGTGAAAAAATTTCATAAATTTTTCACTCATTTTTTGACCTTGTGACCTTTACAGTGCAACTTTGGTCAATCCGAGGACCTTGAAAATTTACGTGAAGCCTCTAGAGTATTGTAGCAAGTACGCCTGCCATTTTTGTAAATATATCTTGATTGCTTCTATGTTTAAAAAAATCAAAAGTAAAAAAAGTACAATTTTTCGTCATGTTTGACCTTGAGTTTGACCTTGAAAAACATTATCTAGGTCAAAATCAATATGATTTTCTGAATGGCAATGTGTCAAAAAGGGGGGGTCAGTCATGCATTGTAACCCTGTAGAATCAATATTTCCCTGTCCAAAATGCGGAAATGTGTGATTTTTTAACATTTGTCGGTTAGCAATATTTAAGAATTTTTCATAATTCCGCGAACAGAGGTAGACAAAATATGATTAGATATTATGAACTAGAATTAATGTGGAGATTGAATTAATCACCCAATGCTGTCCCACAGGGACTAAATGACCGCCGATTTTACATTTAATATGTATTTGAAAGTGTTCATAACTGTAAACCTAAATGCAGGACTATTTCGTCATGAATACTTTGGCCCTGTGTTAACAGTATTACCACCTTTGCTCACTTGGTGGCAGCAGCGTTGCCCACAGTGCCATCTGCAGTAGATATTGGAAGTAGCACTTGCACCCCCCACACTGGACTGTGCCACTGCCTGAAGCTGGCCCTCCTATAGCACAATGGATTGGTCCATTACGAGCGAAAATGCAGCGTGTTGTGCAATGAAGAGTAATAAAGTTGAAGTTTTCTTGATAAAACTGAAGCAATGGAACATGACAGTATCTGGATAGTAAGGTGGATGTACAGAACGTCATATACTTTCATTTGAAGGGAATAAGGTGCTTGGAGATTGCTAGGATGACCAGTGCACTGTGCACTAACGAAAGGGGTACCCTCGCCATTAGGGTGGCCATTACACCTCTCACTTCGTGATTTCAAAGTGAAATTACAAAAAAATGTAAGGGGTGTGAGGTCTTCAAATTGTGAAGGTGGCTAAAATGGCTTGTGTAGGTGAAGTTTAATTAACTCAATCTATCAATCTATCAATCTAGACTTTAGGCCAGACATAATTGATCTCTAGCTTCTCGGATCTTCTCAAGGCACTTTTTCTACGGTCGCTCGAAAGGACAAAAAAAAAGGTGAAATCAAAATTGTTTATAATGTCGTGTATAGATCTATACTTCTATCTTCCTTTCTAATAATAAAGTATCTTGTTTGTTTGTTTGTTTGTTTGTGTTTTATGCCTCAACAGCACCTTAGTTGGCTATATCGAGGCAGGCGATCGCCGTATGATGATGAGATGAGAAGACCGTGAGTCTGGTACATGTATACCCTATTAATTCAGGGATGCCCAGGGTCTTTCAGTTGCCCCAGCATAGAACACTGGATACAACCCGCCTCCATTTAATGTCCCATGGGCTCGGACTAAATTGAGTTCCGGGGTGGGATTCGACCCACGCCCTCAGAGCCAGTTGTTGTGCAAACAAGCACTCTTAACCATTAGGCCACGGAGGAACTACAATAATAAAGTATCTATCTTTCTATTTCTTTCCAACTCCTTCCATTTATCCACCGGTATTTAACTATTCATTTATTTAGCCAGCAACCTATGCAATACTATATTAATTTAGGCCTATCCATAAATACACCCATCCCTAAATTGCACACCGAGAGAATGAAATTGCATTGAAATAGTTGGAAATTTACATATAACTGTTGAAATCTCATGACAGTCCTCTGACCTAGTGTTATGATAACATAAATTCCCAAGTCAGCAAACTGAACAATACACATCCAAATGTCCCCACGACATACTTCCAGGTCAGCTCATTAGCAGACACAAATCACAATACACATAATTTTCAAAATGGTGGACAGCTCATCTGCATACACCAAACAATAAGCCTACACATTATTTCCACAAAAAAAAAATCCAAACAAGGAACTGATGAAAGGAGTACTTAGAATTATTTGAGATCTTGATACAAGTAGTAGGGGGGGATGATAAAGTGGCTTTTTCGCTGGGCCCATGCGGGGACGCCTTCAAATCAATCTTTATTGTTTTAAAAGTTCATTCATACTGAAATTTCTTGATTTCGGACCTGCTTCTAGCTGCTACTGGCACTTTTGAATGACAGGAAAAGTGACGTTTTTGTGAAATTTCGCCTATTTGCGATATTTGTTAATTTTAACATTTTAAAAGATAGGAAGTTGAAAATAACACCATTGAGTGTAAAGAGAGCTTTCATTTGCATACCAGCACTTATAGTCTGTGACAAAAACAAAGATCAGATAAATATTCTTTTAAATTATATGATTAGGAACAAAGACATAGTGCGAAAATAATGGCTTAAATTATGACTAGTCATTTTTAGGAAATCAATGACACTGTGGACTGTAGAATCATGTTAAATAAACCCTTAGCTTGAAAATGCAGTATCCCCAGTCACATGAATGTTTTTGCCAATCAGTAAGGGTCCAACTGAAATAATCGAGCTAAATCGGGATAAGATAAGTATGGTATAGACAATAGACAATAGACAAACTTTATTTTAATTCGGTTTTACAAAAAGAAAAATCAGCTGAAACAGCTGGTGTCACCGAAATTTGAATAACAACAGTAATAATAAAAACGATTCAGAAATGAAATAAAATAGCAATTTAACACATGTAAAAATGTCTAATATTATAAAAACAAAATAGTCATGATTTAATAAAACCTATCGTCAAAGCTTGAAATGTCCAATTTTGAGAGTCTTTGTTTAAAAATGTTCAACTCCGTCTCAAGACGGATGTCATTTGGTAAACCTTGTACTTAAATGAATATCTGTTACTTTGGAATACTGTGCACTTAAATATTTTTAATTGGTAAATAATGAATTACAAAAGTGCTGCAAATAAATGACTAAACCCTGAAGTTAAACTTCTCTTGTAGCCTGCATGCATGGCGAGGTGGCAGTCCTGATAACTGTGTGTACATTTATATTAAATTCTGTTAGTTTCCGCATCTGAGAAATAAAGAAAATCAAAAAGTGCACTGACATTGACCAATTGGCATTGGAATTTTAAAGGATTGGCTTCATAATTAATACCATCACATATACTAGAACAAACTGCAAATTTGCAGCAAAATCATAAGTTATGGAGCAGAAAATTTGGATTGTGCATGGGTAGGATGAACCTGTAGATTCTGAAGTAGAAGTGCAACAAAATAATTAAATAAAAGTGTAACTTTCAATATTGAAAATTAATCTATAAATGTCCATTTGGAAATGGTATTTATTCAAAGAAGTGCCCAAATCCCTTACGTTACCAAAAAAAAAAGGATTTGAACAACTCTTGAAATTATTGTCTGGTTGAGGCAATCCAAAGATCAGACATATTATATTGTACGAAGTTCTATTGTTTGATATCAGACAATCCTTTTTTTTTTCACTGTGTAAATAGGCCAACTGGACTGGTATAATGTAACATTAACAAATGTATGTTATAGGTGTGAGATATGGCAAGTGAAGGTCTGCCACAATACTTTTGTAACTATTTCCCAAATGGTAATCACAATCATAATATTAAGACTTGTATGTGTAGAAGTGAACAAAACCATCAGAATCATTGATTTATAGATTCTGACAACTTTTTTTTGGGGGGGGGGTAGTAAATGTCAGCAGTAATGGTGACACTATTTGGCCTATAATGTTGAAAATAATTTAACTCTGACATATCTAATGACAGATTATTCAAGCCAGAGCAAAATCAACCATCACTGCATCCATTCCCAGTCCTAATACTTGCCACTGTGAAACCCATGTAGTGGTTTACAATGAATGCCATGAATATTGGCAAAGCATTCATTATTATGGCTTTCATTGATTTGCAGTATAAGTAGTCTCAACAAAATTATTGCATTTTATATGCATCTACCATTCAGACCAACTCTTGCTTTCGGAATATAATTCTACATTCTGTTTATGAAAGCACAGCAAAGAAGTGGTAGAGACACTGCTGTAATGTATTGCCGTTTCATGTACCGTTCCGTTTACCTAAAGTGAATCCGTATTGCTGCAACGTAATGACGTCACGATCTATTAATAAATATACGGGGCTTCCCATTCAACTACATAAACTGAGTTGACTATCTTTCATTGGCGACGAGGATAAAGGCCAAAATTATTGTTTAAACAGCCTGCCAACGGGAGCCAATATGGTAGGATTGCAGTTCAACAACCATGGAACAAACTGGACTACAATTTTCGTCTAAATGGATGACTAAACCTCGAGAACGAGCGTCTCAAAAGATCGGTTGTCAACGCACGTGGCATCAAGCCCGCACCATTTCTAGACAAAATGGAACGTCTGGACCATGTGGACTGTCTGACTTTTAACAAAACGTCAAATTTGAGTCGGTAGTATTTGCAAACTACTATTTTTGATCGTAATTGTGTTTGTGGCAGCTGTGATGATGGCGTCAAATGTACCGGCAGTTGTGATGTTTGATGATTTAGTTGGGCCAGATCGGAAAAACCCTGGGGCACACTGGGACAATTGGGTAAAGCGCCTTGAAAATTATTTGGTTGCTATCAATGTAACTAACGATTTACGTAAACGAGCCAACCTCCTACATTTCATAGGCCCCACCAGCTATGAAGATTTTCTGTCCCTGCCCAACCAAGGTGCAACTTACGCAGATGCTAAACAAGCGCTGCAAGAATTTTTTCGACCCCAAGTGAACATTGAATTCGAAATAGCAAATTTTCGATCGCTTAGACAAAAAGCAGATGAAACTGTCGACGCTTATCACATTCGCCTCCGGCAAAAAGCAGCTACTTGTGCATTCCCCAACATCGACGCTGAAATCAAATCTCACTTAATTCAGACCATGCGTGACACCAAAGTGCGCAAAAAAGGACTTTCACGTCAGGGTGCCCAGCTGACACTTGCCGACGTTCTTGCTGAAGCCAGGAACAACGAACTTGTCAACGTTCAAAACGAGCAAATCGAGAAACAATTTGCTCAGATGTCCGTAAAATCAGACGACACAGCAGCGGTGAACAAATTACGCAAATACAACAACTTTCAACGGAAGAAGCCAACCGTGAGCACAACTTCAACTTGTTACAATTGTGGTGGACAGTACCCCCATCAAGGCGGACAGCGACAATGTCCGGCCTATGGAGCAACATGCAGTTCCTGTAAAAGGAAACATCATTTCACATCGTTCTGCAAATCAAGCGCAACAAGCTCAGCAATCGCTACGACACGACCCAAGAATCGATCGTTTCAGAAGAATCGTAAATCGCAAGGAAAATCGCATGGAAAATCACACGGAAAATCCGTTAACACTGTCGAACAAGCACCCGACTCGAGCGACGAGTCCGACGAATATGTGTTTTCCATTTATTTTGACAATGCTTCAAATGCTTGTGATTCCTTCACCTTGAACACTACGAACAATGTGTCAAATGCTAATGCTCATGCTCACGTGAATGCAAATGCTCCATCAAATGTATCAATTCAATCAAATGTTCAATCAAATGTATCAATTCAATCAAATGTATCAATTCAATCAAATGTATCAATTCAATCAAATGCTGTATCAAATGCTCAATCAAATGTATCAAATGCTCAATCAAATGTATCAATTGTATCAAATGCTCAATCAAATGTATCAAATGCTCAATCAAATGTATCAAATGCTCAATCAAACGTATCAAATGTATCAAATGCTCAGTCAAATGTATCAAATGCTCAATCAAATGTGTCATATCAATCAAATGCTCAAGCAAATGCTCTTGAATTTGTGATGAACACTGCAAACTTTGCGAACAATGTGTCAAATGAAACTGTGAACAATGTGTCAAATGAAACTGTGAACAAACTGTCAAGTCAATTCTCTGTCAAGAATTCAACTTCAAACATTGTAGACTATCCACCTGTGTACTCTGTGAAAATTGGTGATGTAATTCTCAAAGCTATGGCAGATACTGGCGCGTCATGTAACGTGATTGATCACATTACTTATCAGAAGTTGTTCAACAATGTGATTCTGTGTGACACAAATTGTAAGATCAACCCTTACGGTGACAATTCAAATATGCTCAAGCCAATCGGCAAATTTGTAACTGACATATCGTACAATAATCAGTCGATTAGAGATACTGTGTATGTTTTACCAGGAAAGTCAGGTTGTCTTCTAGGTGTCAAAACTTCCCAGTTGCTAGGCATGATTACAATTCACAAACCACTTCACAACGTGAATTCACTTAGCACAGTAGCAGAAAGTGTTAGTCAGAGTTATCCAAATCTTGTCAAAGGGATAGGCAAGATGAAAGACAAGCAGTTCAAACTTCACATTGACAGATCTTATCCTGCAGTTATTCAGCGCTGTAGACGAGTTCCTTTCCATGTTCGTTCACTTGTAGAGAAAGAGTTAGATCGATTGTTGAAAAATGACATTATTGAACCGGCTGATGGTCCCACGACCTGGGTATCTCCCATCGTAGTAGTGCCGAAACCTAGTGATCCTAGTGCAGTTAGGTTATGTGTAGACATGAAAGAGGCAAACAAAGCTATTGTTAGGGAAAGACATCCTATGCCTACTTTAGATGATCTATCTGAACACCTCAAAGATTGTACTATCTTCAGTAAGATTGATCTTCGCCAAGGTTACTTACAGCTAGAACTAGACCCAGAGAGTAGAGATCTGACAACGTTCATTACTCATAAAGGACTATTCAGGTCAAAGCGTCTTAGTTTTGGTATCAACAGTGCGAGCGAAATCTTTCAGAAAGCTATCGAAGATGCTATTGCAGATGTTTCTCAAGCAAAGAACATATCTGATGATGTTATCATTGGTGCAAGCACTCAAGCCGAGCATGATATTGCTCTTAACAAGGTCTTAGACAATCTATCAGCTAGAGGTCTAACTATCAATTTGCCAAAATGTGTGTTCAACACTGATTCAGTCAAGTACTATGGCATGATCTTTTCAGGTGCTGGCATGCAACCTGATCCTATCAAGGTCGAAGCTCTGTCTCAATTAGCTCCACCTACCAACGTATCGGAGGTGCAAAGTCTTCTCGGAATGTTGAATTTTTGTGCTAGACTAGTTCCCAACTTTTCTACTTTAACAGCGCCCATGCGCAAACTTCTTAGAAAAGCTGTGTCATTTGAATGGTCAACCCAACAACAAAGTGCTTTCGACACTATTGTTCAATGGCTTCAGACTGATCCCGTCTTAGCCTACTTTGACACAAATCTAGGTAGCCAAATTTCGGTCGACGCATCCCCAGTCGGATTAGGCGCAGTGTTGAGTCAGAAGGATAATCAAGGAAATTCTAGAATTATCGCCTACGCCAGTAGATCTTTAACAGACACCGAGCAACGCTACTCTCAACTCGAACGAGAAGCTCTTGGTATTGTGTGGTCATGTGAGCGATTTCACATCTACATTTACGGCAAGCCTGTGACCGTAATGACCGACCACAAACCATTGCTAGGAATATTTTCCAAATCAGGAAATAAACTTCCCACTAGATTAGAAAGGTGGCAACTCCGCCTTCAGCCCTACATGCCTGACATCAAGTATGCCCCCGGCAAAGAAAACCCTGCCGATTACTTGTCACGGCATCCCATTGCGAGTCAATATGATGACAGATCAGCCGACGTAGCTGAAGAATATCTTAAGTTCATCTCCCACAATGCTGTTCCCACAGCAATGACTCTGCAAGAAATAGCCGAAGTTTCGGTTAGAGACCCCACTTTCACTGTAGTGAAAGAACTGATTAAATCAGGTAAATGGTACCTAGTCAATGACAGTACTCATTGGAACGCAGACATTGATGTCAATTGCTTACAATCTTTGTCTAAAGTCAAATCTGAATTGAGTTTAACTCAAGAGGGTATCTTATTGAGAGGTTCGCGAATTCTCATTCCCCCACTCTTACAGAAACAGGTCGTAGACTTAGCACATATCGGGCATCAAGGTATCGTCAAAACCAAAATGTTGCTCAGAGAAAAGGTATGGTTTCCAGGTCTAGATCAGTTAGTTGAGGACAAGATTAGCTCGTGCATTCCATGTAAATGTACTCATGACTCCAAACCCCGTACTCCCTTACAAATGACTAAGTTACCAGATAAACCTTGGTCAAGTGTATGTACTGATTTCTTTGGACCATTGCCATCTGGACATTATCTCATGGTCGTAGCAGATGAGTATAGTAGATTTCCCGAAGTTGAAGTTCTCAAATCTCTCTCCGCCAAACCTGTCATCTTGAAATTTGACAAGATATTTGCTTCTAGAGGTATAAAATCAGATAATGGTACTCCATTCCAAAGTTCTGAATTTGCTAACTTTGCAAAAGAGTTAGGATTTAGGCACAAAACTGTGACTCCTTATTGGCCTGAAGCTAACGGTCAAGCCGAAAGCTTTATGAAAGGACTAGGCAAAGTAGTCAAGTGTGCTCAGGTAGAAAACAAAGACTGGCAACGTGAGTTATGCAGATTTCTTAGAAATTATAGGGCCACGCCACATAGTTCAACAGGTGTCGCTCCTGCCACTGCCTTGAATGGCTACACTCTTAAGACCCAATTGCCAGAAATTGTTCAAGTTGGTCCTAGACCACATTTCTTAGAGAAGGATAATAGATCCAAAGAAACGATGAAACGTAACGCAGAAAGAACAAGAAACATCAAAGAAACCGAAATTAGAATTGGTGATGCAGTTTTAATGAAAGAAACTCTCAAGAAGGGTAAACTGGTTCCACTATTTCAACCCATTCCTTTTAAGGTCATAGGTAGAAAGCAGTCTATGATAACAGCTGCAAGAGGTTCTGAGATTAAGACCAGAAATGCTAGTCATTTCAAAAAAGTTAATCTTAGCAGAGATCAAGTCTCTGACCTACAAAGTGGTACGACTCCTTATGAGCCAGAGTTAGTTCCAACTGATTCAACTACATCAGTTCCTACTACTTTAGATTCCACTCCATTACATTACGATCGTCTCTAGAGGCCCGCTATTCCGAGGGCCCGCCCGTCCGAATCCGAAGTGCCCTGAGGGCATCACCACTCTGTGATGCCCCAGGGGAGATGGACGATGCCCTTGGGGTTCTGTATGAAGCTGGCTGGCTGTATCAAATCTATAGATCTATCAATCAATCTATCTATCTATCTGTCTATCTATCTTTCTGTCTATCTATCTATCTATCTATCTATCTATCTATCTATCTATCTATCTATCTATCTATCTGTCTGTCTGTCTGTCTGTCTAGCTGTCTAACTGTCTGTCTATCTATCTATCTGTCTGTCTAGCTGTCTGTCTAGCTGTCTTCATCTATGTCTCTGTCTCCATCTATGTCTCTGTCTGACTGTCTCTGTACATGCAGGCCTATGTCTCTGGTTCCATCTATCTATCTGCGTTTTTCCATGTAACTTTGCTATTTACGAAATGTGGTCTGCATTGGGGTGAGGCTGGTGCCCCCTGAAATATAAATTTTCCTCAGATCCCTCCTACCTTTTTTTCTGTGCTATGCCATGATAAAATAAGAATTTCTGTGAAGTTTCGTGAATATTGGACAATATGTAGGTGTGGCCACTTTGATGCAAGGCAATAAGGTGAAATGTAGGCGATTTTCAATGAAAAACGACACATTTAACACACTTCATCCAGTTCTGTGGTCAAATTGTGAGGGCTTCAAGATGTATAACTTTCAATGATTTAGGCTAGGTCAACCACTGTCCCAATACATCAGACACTTAAAAGTGAGGTAGGAATTGGGACATTTACTTATTTCCACAACCACTACTTTCTCTCTGCAACTCTACAAGTTAACAAGTCTGAATTATGACTTTAAACAAGAAAATCTTTTCAAAAAAAAGATAAGCTGGCTTGAACAAATATAAGTAGTGAAGGGTATGAAAAGGAAGATGGGCTAAAATTAGAGCACAATCAGTGCTGAGGTACGAAGCTGTTACGTGTCAAACATAAGACAAGGGGACTTATAAATAGTAGAAGACAAAGGGTCATTACAACTAAGCTGAATAATAACAACCGAGTACAGTTCTCTGGATTTTAACTATAAGAGATAATTTGGAACATGGAAAGAGTAATTTCAGATTTTCCTCAAATTGCTTGGCAAAACTCTACTCTCTCATCGACTGAGTACATGAATGGAGTGTGTAATAAATCACATCCTTACCAAAACTATATTGAAGTAAAAAAATATATCCAATGAAATGCACAGCACTGACGCTTTTAATTTTTCAAGTACAACTGGAGATAACCATAATCAATTTTGTTTCAGTGCAAGTCCTTTGACATATGACAATCACAGGAGAGGGTGATTAAAATGGATCAGTTGTGGAAACTAAAGATTCTGAACAGATGAACACATAGAGAGCCTTATCCTGAAATCCGAAATGAACCATAACCTGAATACAGAAAAAAAACAATCAAATACCTTCAGAAAATTTGTTCCAAGTATTTGCCTTTTTCAGGGGCGTATCTAGAAATGGCCTGAGGGGGGGCCATTACATGGGGCGAATACGGGGCGCTCCGCGGCGTTTCTTATCTCTTCCATGTTAATTTTGGGCCTGAGGGGGGGGCCATGGCACCATATGGCCCCCCCCCTAAATACGCCACTGGCCTTTTTTAACCTGCAGTACACCAGCCTCTCACAAGATATAGCAGAATATTTAAGATTAAATAAGAAATTATTGACATAAATCATACCCCGCTGAAATCGGGAGACTTTAGAAAAAGTGTTCAATGACAATCACATGCTCAAGCATTAGCAAAGCTCAAACATTTTACTTAGATCTTGAATATTAACTTTGATGAGATTCACTAGCCTCGACACTCTTTAATTTTTAAGTCAACTGTCAGCACTATTGCACATATTAAAAAGCCAAGGCGTTTATTATATTACATGTAGTTCAAATGCAGAATTACTTTCATAAACTATATTGTCTGGTTTCTGTTGGAAGAATACTTTTATTGAAAACTGCAAATTTATTTCAACGATACATGCATTTGGAAACTTGAGAAATTAGGCCGACATTATTTGACTGTCCTGTATCCAAGTGAGCTTGCTGTCATGCCTTCCTCGTATATTGCTGAAAGAATAAATTCAGAATATTAAATATACACACATGGTGTGAGTCAAACCACACTTTAAGTCTATCTGTGCCATATTTAGAAGTGATGAAGCTGTGGTGGGATTAGTTTATAAATATTTGGTACTTTGAAAATATGAAAATCTAAATTATTATTTTTTTTGCCTCAAAGCGAACTTCTGAGAAAATTCAGAAAAATTCATAAAAGTTAGCTGTGCCGGTTAATGGAACCAATTTGTTTGACGGTAATACTTTTGACTTAAAAATACAAGTCAAGGTAATTAAGATGCCCTTTATCATATTTATTTAAAAACATCATATAGTTATAGCGAACGTTAATGCATGGAACTCTCCTTTTTCCAGCTCTCCTGCGTCCCCACGCACAAAAAAATTATTTCCAGAAACATCGATCTGTACATTCTCAATGGGACCGGACTTTCCGAGGCCCATAGAATAGTTTAATCATCTTAACAACACTGGATTAACCCAACCGAGTCAAGTTCTGGACCTTATCCATGGATCCTGCTAGTTTTACAATACATATCGACAGGTAAAAGCCATAAGGGTGTAAGTGCTTCATAAATACTGTTTACTTATTATACCTGTGGATTTGGAAGTGTTGTGGAACCTGGAATGCCAGCGCCACTGACTCGGCAATGGTACAAAATGGCGGCTTGTACCTGGAAAATGTCTTTTCTGCCTAGTGATGCCAGAGACCTGAAAAAAGGGAGAGTTCCACTATCACAGTTACATTCTTGAATTCCAGATTTTGTGAAATTTCCTAATTCCTAATTTTCTGGATTTCAACACTAAAAATAACAGATTACGTTGTAAAATACCTGAGAAAGGGAGGAGGTGTTCAGGAGCTGACCTGGGCCGTTTTGGTGATATTTCTTGCAAATTTTTCCCAAAGTGGCAAACAATCTTGGAAGCACCACTGAAAATAAACAAAAATGAAAACGAAATTAGACAAACTTGAAAAGCAAGGTTTCCATAATCTAGGCCTACCTGCTGGTGCAATATTTTGAAATTTACCTGTACTTCCTATGGTTTATAGCAAAATATACTGGCTTAACTCAGAACAAAATTAATTCTATGTCTTACACATTTCTAATTTTTACCATATTTAACGAATTGAATTTTACAGTCCTCGTCATATTTACTTGGAATCTCAAGTTCTTTCTATGCTGTTGTCATGTTTTCCTCCAGACGAAGGAATTAACTTGGCAAGTTGGGCAAGCAGGCCTCCCAGCGGCCCTATAAAAAAATAAAAGGGATTTTATAGGAAGTTTTCATTGCAATTTACAGGGCTTTATGGAGCTTGAGCGACTAAAATATAGGGAAAATAAAGGGCTTTACGGCTTCAAACGTATCGCAAATTAATATTAAATCGATCGGCATATCAAAAGATGATAAACGCAACTTGAGCATTGTCGAGAAAAGATATGTCAACTTGGTGACCCAAGGAACTAACTGGCATCTGGGAATTTGTCTTTAAAAAATGCTAGGAATCATAAGAAATCCTAAATAGGTAACATCATTTTCATTTCACTTGCGAAATGCCAAATTACAAATTTAATACCACAAAAATATAGGGTTTTATAGGGATTTTCAGCTTGAAAATATTGGGAAATATTGGGAGCAAATAATATATAGGGAAATATAGGAGATTAGAAATATAGGGCTGCTGGGAGCCCTGCCACAAACTTACTTGTATTCTGATCAACCAGAAACCAAGAAGTTGCAGTGTAGACTGCCACTTCTTGAGTTGAATACATGAATTGTGAAATGTTTAACCTTTTGTCTTCTATGGTTAACATTGTATATTGTGTGTTCTCTGTTAAAAAATCTGATAAGAAAATCAAATCAGTAATGAAACATATCAATATAGGCCTGCAGGCCATCACTCCCAGGAGGCAGTAGTAGCTGTCAATTTGGCCTGATTGGAATCATGTAGTGGAAAAGGCCATGACAGTTCACCTTCGTCTGGAGGAAAACATGTCAATGAAGTGGTGGAAGACTGGTCTCATACAACTTAAAACATGTTTATGTACTTACCTGCGAAATTCTTGTTTATGGATTCATCATATATAGTAACTTATTGGGCGTCTGTAAAACGCGGAACGGAACGGAATCTGTATTTTGCGGAACGGAACTGTAAAATGCGGAATCTGTAAAATGCGGAACGGAATCTGTAAAAAGCGGAATCGGCGGAACGGAATCTGTAAAATGCGGAATCTGGCCGCCGCCGAAATTAGAAGCCAGATAATGCATTAGAGCAGGCCTATAGGCCTACACATACACAATGCAATTGGTACCCTTCTTATTGTATCACTGTCTAATTGGAATTGAAGTGTCAGTGTCTATTCTTTTGGCATTTAAGTGTCAGGATATCATAATCTGATTGAAGTGTCAGCCTGGTGAACATTCTTGAGTGCAATTAACCATTCAGATATTAGCTGATATTTGAATTGGGAATTTGGGATTGCTTTGAACATAGAGCTAGCTATAAGTCAAAATCATATTTCTATGCTTTGAAGAACTTACCATAAAATCAGTTTTTTTTTATGACATTGATTGATTGATTGATTGATTGATTGACTTTTATTTTATAGTGACAGGTACAATTAACATATACAGGCATAATCACATAAAAATATAGGTGGTACCCAACCCCTCAGGGGTTTATCTGCCACTTCAAATCACACTCAATAAACATCACCAGGTGGCTATATAAGTTTACATAGATAATTAAAAAAATAAAAAATACAGTATTACTAGTTATATTACTAGTTATATAAAATATGTTTTCTAACTTCCCATGCTTTCTCGATATATACAGTCACATTTTTCTTTTGTTTCTCAAACAAATGAATGAATTTTTCTTCCATAGACATATCATTAAAATCAGGAAACAAAAGATTAACAGAATTAAATAACACATTCCTAGTTTCTTCATATGCTTTCTGACATGCGTGTAGTCCTATTAATAATTATTTTACATTGCTTTATGTCTTACAATGTTTTATTCAAGTCTGAATTTTCAATTTATAGGCCTAAATTACCCTGTGCCAGGTACTAAATTCATGACTGAGATGTCCATCAGCACATGAAAGAAGCCACGCAGCTAGCTTCTCGAAGTATCAGCTAGCATGCATGAAGCAGGATGCATTTCATCAGAATTATTAGGTTTACTAAATATGACCAAGCGACCTGCCAAAAAATCTAATTCCATGGGGGGGGGGAGGGATGAGATGGTCCCTTCAAAGTTTGCTCGATTGAGTGGAAAAATAAGCCGTCTCTGAATTCGCCAACCAGAGAAGTTCTTACAAAATTTATGTGACCTTTCAAAGAGCTTCTCTGATTGAGGTGGCCTATTTTCTGTCCAGATGAAGTTAACAGGTTCAGTCAAAGCATGTAATTGGAGAGTGAATATGCTTCCTATCTTTTATATCTGAAGAGCACAAACTCAGCTGCATGGTATAGTAATGTATTATAGAAGTAAGTACTATAGAACTTAGAAGTATCAAGTCGAGGTGGTTGCCTACCCTGCAGACTTCAGGTTTAGGGAATTTTATCATTCCTCAACAATCCCCCCCCCCCCCAAATCACATAGCATAGAGGATGGTAGTTATTACTTGTATCGTTGTATGACTCACAATATTAGAAATGTAATTCATAATTTCATTGGAGTGGTATCTTTGGATTTTGACACAAGGAAACAGGGTTTGCAAGTTTACTGCAAGGTGGTTTTTACCGGGCGGTTTTTACCGGTAAAAACCGCCTTGCCGAAAACTAGTTTTAGGCACTTTTCTGCCGTAAACTGCCTTAAACCCCAAATTTAGCTCAAAATCCCAATTTTTGCTTAATGTTGTGTAGATTTAACAAAAAATTAATTATATTCCCATTTCTTAATTGTTGCAAAACTTACATAAAGTTACAAGCAGTATTGATTGATAATATTTCTACCGACAAATAATGTGCATTTCAATCATTACAAGGCATATATTCCCACTTTTGGGCTTTTGGACTGACCAAATTAAGGCCGATTTGGAGTAAAAGGCATTTAAGGCAGTAAAAGGCGGTTTTTACCATTTTAAGGCAGTTTACGGCAGTTTAAGGCAGATGTCGTGCCTAAAACAGTTTACAGCTGCCTTTTTGCCAACCCTGCAAGGAACAATTAGGCCTAATAGTATATCTTCCATGAGCCAAAACGGACCAGGCCGCTCTCACAATCAATTCCCTGAGTGGACTATATAGGCTTATATATTGTATATATATCTTATGAATGGGAACAATTTTAAAGGTTATCAAGCTTAAGAATTGACCAGTCGAGTCAAAGATACTGGTCAATTATGTAGTCCAAAATATTTATAAGCAGCGAAGAAAACCAAGCAATAGGCCCTATTCCTTAAAAGACAATTAAGGATCCAGAAATGGAAACTCAATGACAGCCTGGTGTTACATACTGGCCTCATCATTAACAATCTACAAAAGGACATAATGAAAGTTATGGTTTGTTTTGTTAGCATTTCGGGGGCAGGGAGAACAGGTATTATTACAACCAACAATTGAAAAGACAAATCTAATAGAGGTGTGGATAGCATATGTGGATAGGGTGGTATAATGTGGTGCTGACAGATGCTGTGCAGGTAAAAAGATGAAGATTGATATATATATATGGTATGTTAATTGGGGTGCATTGGGAAATGTGGATTAGAAAGGTTATATGCAACCTGAACCATTATCACCTAATTTTGAAATATTCTTACCTACACATGCCACTGTGCCACAATTGAAACAAGTTGTTACAGCCTACGAATGATGAGTACTTACAATCTCCTTCAATTGGACATCAATGACCTCAACAACTCCTATCAAATACATTGAAATGAGGTGTCAATTTGTCATTGGGAAACTTGTGACCTCATCAATTGATGTGGTGTGACATGCTAAATGACTTTTCCTAATAGCACTGAAAGTATAGGCTATGTCATTACGATCTCAGAAACTGCCTATAAATGTGTCATTCAGAATAACATGGCAGAGATTGGGATATATGGCCTCACAAGGTACATTCCAGTTTTTTTCCGTAAGCACTCGTTTTTCATCTACTATAACTTTATTGTGTCATAACAGGGTCTCATAGAATGAAGGCGGCAGGCCTATAGGCTATTTAATGGACCAATTAAATCAATCAATCAAAAGCAAAATGTCAACAATTAGCATACAATAGAAACTTAGATCTTCAATTAGAAGTGTCATAACTAAAATATAATGGCAATCGACGGGGGTGAGTTAATTCACACCCTCGCTAATTGAAATTCAACTGTGAAGCAGCCATAGGCCTATACAGTCAATTGAGGTCTTCCAGTGGGCTACAGCAGTACACAGTACAATTTCCGCATTTTACAGTTCCGTCTTTTACAGTTCCGCATTTTACAGTTCCGTCTTTTACAGTTCCGCATTTTACAGTTCCGTTTTTTACAGTTCCGCGGAATACAGATATTCCGTTCCGTTAATTCCGTTCCGTTCCGCTAAATACAGACGCCCGTAACTTATTAGCTTTTGAAGTTTCAAGAAATCAAAAACGATCCACCATGAGCTACCATGCCCACATGGTTTGTTGTCAATCTGTGACACTGGGCAAGTCCCATTTCAGTAGTAGGGGGCGAAGGTTGGAACCTTATGCTTTGTGGAAATTTGGTCAATCTGCCAGAAGATTGTGAATAAACAGAGCAGAATATACAAAATACGCTAAAAGAAAGCAGGTAAAAATCATTTCCTCCTTTACAAACCTCTAATTAACTAGAGAAGCAACGTTTTAAAGTGTCAATTATTCTGCGACCCCCGCTGTCTAATGGACGCTTCCAACATCTGCTTTGTCCCTAGAGCCAATCATGGACCTGTTAACAACTCTCAACCAATGACTAGCCACTTTACCTTTTTGGTACATTAACATATATTGACAAATTTGTCTTTTTGTCATAGCAAAACCAACTCACCGCGACCCCCCCCCCCATGGCTACCCATCGTTGTAGGCCTAACTACTCACCGCTGACTGTTTCAAGCTCTGAATCTTTGTTTATAGCTTTACACATGGTAGATGTGCTGCAACATGTCTGGAAGAATATAAGGTATTTGCAACACTAATAAAGTTTTCAATGCTACACTTCATATGACTAAATAGTGGAGATGTTCTCCTGGTGACACTTTTGCGTATATACCAGCTGACAGTTAAAGCTGGGGTTAATCAAAAAGCATGTCCTATGATAGATCTTGTCTTACAGCCTAAGGGCCCAGCTTAAAAATGGAACATATCTCATCAAAAACTGCAGTTACATAATTATTACGGTACCATGTTACTATTTGCAGTATTTTTTTTTTCATCCCTTTCAATGACTGATTTGTGTTATGCTCCCTGACCACTGATTATGATTGCTGCAGAATCAACAACATCTGGCAAGGAGGCTGAGTGTTTTCGAAAAGCTCACACTTGCACAATGCCTCTCCTTGCTTGTATCTTTAAGTCCATTATTTTTATGATGATCAGAGCGTTCAGGGTTTTATGTGCTGCCAAAATAGTGACTTCCTTATGATGCCAATACAAACAAGAACCCGCGGGTTGCATAATGCAGGTGGAATTTTCTACTGTAGGGTTGCGTGTGACACAATATTTTCAAAACTTGGATTTTCATATGCATATGAGTTCTGAAACTTCAGGCCTTTATAAAAAACAACTGTTTCTGGTCTTATTTTTCAGCTGTCAGAAGGGCATCATTTTGTTAATATCAATAAATGAGAAAATCCTGTCTCTTAATACCCTATACACATCCATAATGCTCATACACGCCATTGCAGATGTTCTCCATCAGTGAAAATCTGAAAATGACATTCAAATGGCAAGATCAAGGTGCTCCGTCCAATCCACAAACTCATCTACGAAAACAATCTGTAACCAGATATGGAGCACTGAACACGTTTGTAAGCAAAAACAGGTATAAAGAATGTCTGAAGTACATCTCAAATGTATTTTTTTTATTTATTACACATAAGGAAAACAGGAAAAAAGAAATCTTACTTTTTCCGGACCATCATAAAAACACTGTTGTAATTTTGGCTATAAATGAGAACATCTGTCTCTTAATACCCTATTTATAATCCAAAATGCTCCTAAACACCACTGTAGATGTTCTCCATATGTGAAAATGTGACTTTCCAATAAGATAATGCTATTTAGACGGCAAGATCATGGAGTTCGTCCCAATCCACAAAACCCATTTTTCTACAGAAACAATCTGTCAACAGGCCTAGAGCAATAACCACTGGATTTTTCAAAGCAAAATTTAGTATATAGATTGCCTGATATATATTCCACATACGTTTTTCTTCATTCTTAGATTTGGGGATTAGAAAAAATTATATATAACTTTTTTGATTGGCAGAAATGCATCATTTTACCCCATATTGTCACAAATATGATTTTCTTTATAAAAATAACCCAGACATAATCCAAAATGCTTCTGCGCACAAAAATAGGGGTTCTCCACTAACGGAAAATCTGATTTTCGAACACGAAAATTCACTATTTGATAGCAATATCGGGGTGCATGTTCTAATCCACAAAACCCATTATATGGTAAGTGACTGGTATAATGCAGTTGCGCATGCGCACCTGCATTAAAAATGATGTGGCAATGTATGAGTCACATTATGATTTGATCACGTCACAAGAGCTCAGCATTGAAACTTCATATTTGACAACAACCTTATTCTGGTGGGATTCTTAAAATTTATTTTCACCTTTCTGATTCCTAGAAATCCTTACAATCAACATAAACTGATAAAGCATGCAAGAGATACCAATGGAGTTAAGGAAGGAGGTGGAAGCTTACAAATATTGCTTTTGCCCAGATTTTCTTTCAGTTATATTCTTTGTTTGGTACATCAATGAAAATATTGCAGTTTTAGTGTGTAAAACATGGCAAATTACAGTTTTTGATGAATAACTCAAAAACATGTAAGAGATATACACGTAGTTACTAAAGAAGCTGAACATGAATATGTGGTCTAGGATAATCTTGAGCCCATTTTTAAAAGTGTGTAACCATTATATCAAAAGATATGACGATTTTTTTTATAGATTTGCAGGTTAAAAACACAAATGGCCAGGTGGTCACACCAAAATTTAGTTCAATCTGGTTGAAATTTAGGGGCAGCTCAGAAAAAAAAAAGGTAGGCTTGATCTGAAAATGTTGGGGCACCAGCCTCAGTGCCTCATCCTAGTCCGACTCATGGGCCCGGGGCGGTTAACATGGCCCTGCCACCACCACGCGACGGCCCGAGACCTGCGTCTTTGCTGAGTTTGTTTATTTAAAAATTGACCTAATTGAGGCAATCTGTACGGAGCTTTTGAAGGTACACGGTTAAAAAAAATATTTCCCAACATAATGTTTTCCAGCTTTTGAAGGGACATAGTAAAAACGAAAAAAATTGTGAGGGAGCGCAAACATTTTGCGAGGGAACAGATAGCCTAACGCAAATGAAAATATTATTCTTTATAGGAAAAAGTTTCATGAAATTTGCATTCGAACGCAGATGTAAAAAATAACGTGCAAGCACTTTAACAGCTGCTTGTAGATAGACTATCTACCTATCTGGCCATCTATGTATCTATCTACCTATAAATCTATCTACCTATATATCTTCTTTCCTTCATTCCTTCATTCCTTCATTCCTTCATTCCTTCATTCCTTCATTCCTTCCTTCTTTCCTTCCTTCCTCACTTCATTCCTTCCTTCCTTCTTTCATTCCTTCCTTCCTTCTTTCATTCCTTTCTCCTTCTCTTCTTTTATTGGTTTAAGCTTTTTAATGAATTTGTAAACAATCCCCCTGGCTGGCACTTGGCTGCTGCCATCACTGCAGCAGAACATTTAAAATTCGCGGGAAAATTGTACATTTTAGTTTGGAAAATAAGAATTTGTTGTCACAGAAGTTTACCAAAAGTTGATAGAAGCAAGATAATATTCTATTCAGATTGCATGCCAAGTTTTAATGACATAGGTGAAATAGCACGACCAGGGGAGTTGTCATATTTTTTCCTGAAACTCCTCTCGCAATACAGGCTGCAAGCAGCTGTAAAAAGAAGGGTTTCTTTGGCTACAGTACGAAGTGCAATATTTACTAAATGTCAGGCAATCCAGAATTACATTCAAGGCTTCACTAATTGCCCTAGGCGACACTTTGAAGACCTCAATAGCAATAGTGTTCCAAATTTGCAGTTATAAATAGATAATAGACAAAGGACAATTTTTGTTTTTACACAAATTTTAACTTTAGCCATAGGCTAACATCCTCAGAATTTTCAGAGAGTACAGGTCCAGGAAGTTGGCTACCTGAAGCTGGTTACTTGGGAGTTACCTTGCAGCTACCTGAAATGTGAAGCTAGCTACCCGAAGCTTGTTAACTGGCAGTTACCTGGCAGCTACTTGAAACTCATTGGAGGATAGCTACTTGAACTGGCTACCTGGTAGTTACCTGGCAGCTATTTGAAACTCAGTGGAAGATAGCTGCTTGAACTGGCGACCTGGCACTTACCTGGCAGCTACTTGAAACTCAGTGGAAGATAGCTGCTTGAACTGGCTACCTGGCAGTTACCTGGCAGTTACTTGAGACCTAGTGGAAGATAGCTGGGCGTCCCCCCAGGCTCCCTCTCTCCTCCCATTTCTGGCCGGTGACGGGGCCGGAATCCAACCCTCCGAAAAGCGGTGAAACGTGGCCGGTGACGGGGCCCCAACTCAGCAGGCTGCTTGGTGTGGCCCCGTCACCACAAGATTTGGTTTGGGTCACCGCAAACTTTGGGAAGATAGCTACTTGAACTAGCTACCTGGCAGTTACCTGGCAGCTACTTGAAAATCAGTGGAAGATATAGCTACTTGAACTGGCTACCTGGCAGTTAGCTGGCAGCTACTTGAGACCTAATGGAAGATAGCTTGGCGTCCCCCCAGCCTCCCTCTCTCCTCCCATTTCTGGCCGGCTACTTGAACTGGCAGTTCCCTGGCAACTACTCGAAACTCAGTGCGAGGAGAGATGGAGGCTGGGGGGGGGGACACCAAGCTATCTTCCCAAAGTTTCAAGTAGCTGCCAGGTAACTGCCAGGTAACCAGTTCAAGTCGCTATCCCATGTAAACTCAGCAACATTAAAAACGCACACATTTTCAAAGTATCATAACTTTTGAAGCACCAGATTTATCTTGATGTAACTTGGCAAATTTGCTTATTAGCTTCTCAACTAAGGATTGTGAACGTTTGAACATGATCCATGGATATTTCTAAGAGCCGGACACGCTTTTGTGACATCATGTCAAATTTTGAATTTGCAAAATTGAAAAAGGGATACGGGAGTAGAGTACAGATGCTTTCACTATATTATTGATTTCAAATGGTCAAAACAGGTGTCCATCAAGATTTCAGGTCTAAATTTGACCAAAAACAGGATAATTTCAGATGCTGATGATGAAAAAAGTGTTGAAAATGATGTGACAAACAAATGTGAAAAACACCAACTTGACAGAAAAATCAACGGAAAACTCACAAAACCCCATAAAAAAGTGTGAGTGACCACCTTGATTATTTCCACACTCCAAATATTGAGCTGTGACAGACTTCACATGCAATCAATTTTGGACCAATTTGCACTGGTTGTGATTTTGGTTTTTGGACATGATGCACTAAAAGTGGCCTAATCCAGCCGTTTCACTTTCCTTTTTTATGAACTTTTCTGGACTTCTACAAGAGATATCAACAGACATCAGTGTAAAGTTTCATGAAAATATCTGCTTTACAAGTTGGTTTTTGAGCTGTTCAAAAATGTGTGCGTTTTTAATGTTGCTGAGTTTAAATGCTTTGATGAAATTGAAGACGCATTTTTGTAAGATCATTTACCACCCTTTTGTTTTCATATTTTTTATTTAGAAATACACTTTATGTATACAGGGAGCTGTTGTAAGGGAAGTAGGATCACTTTGGTACTACAAAAGGTACAATGTGGGTAGCTACAGCACCCTAATTACACTGAAATACAACACAATTTCAATTCACTATTCTTAAAGGAAAAAGGGGGGGGGGCTCAGACAAGGGAGGTGCCACTGAGGGAGACCAGCCGCCATTAAATTTTTGGGTACTCTTGTGTTCCCTAGGGCATTATTGTGTTCCTCATGGCATTCAAGGTGATCCTCAGGGCACTCTTGTGTTCCTCAGGGCACTCTTGTATTCCTCAGGGCACTCTTGTCTTCATCAGGGCGCTCTTGTGTTCCTAACAGCAGCATTTTTTGCCTTAGGGCACTCTTGTTTTTCTCAGGGCACTCTTGTGTCCTCCAGGGCACTTTTGTGTTCCTTAGAGCACCCTCTTTTTCCTTAGCGCACTCTTGTTTTTCTTAGGGCACTTTTTGGTTCCTCAGGGCAATTTCGTGTTCCTCAGGGAACTTTTTTTTCTTTCTTGTGGCATTCTTCGTTTCGTGTCACTCTTTGTTCCTCAAGGCACTCTTATGTTCCCCAGGGCATTTCTAGCCCCTTTGGGCACACTTGTGTTCCTTATTAAAGCACCCTCTTGTTAGGATACTCTTGTGTTTCTTAGGCCACATTTTTGTTTCTCAGGACACATTTGTGTTCCTTAGGGCACTTTTTAATTCCTTGGGTACCTTTGTGTTCCTCAGGGCACCTTTGTTTTCCTATGGACACCTTTGTGTTTCCCAGGGCACCTTTTGTGTTCCCCAGGGCACCTTTGTGTTCCTCAGGGCACCTTTGTTTTACTCAGGGCACCTTTGTTTTACTCAGGGCACCTTTGTTTTACTCAGGGCACCTTTGTTTTACTCAGGGCACCTTTTTTGTTACTCAGGGCACCTTTTTTGTTACTCAGGGCACCTTTGTGTTACTCAGGGCACCTTTGTGTTACTCAGGGCACCTTTGTGTTACTCAGAGCACATTCGTTTCTTCTTGGGGCACATTTGTTTCTCCTCAGGGCATCTTTGTGTTCCTCAGGGTACATTTATGTTCCTCAGGGCACATTTGTTTCTCTTCAGGACACATTTGTTTCTATTCGGGGCACCCCTGTTTTCCTTAAGACATTAAGTCTTGTTGATTCCTAAGGACACTTCTGTGTTCTCAAGGCATTATTTCCCCCTTTGGAGCACTCTGAAGACAAAGAGGAACTATAATTCATGGATAGAAGGCTGCTAAAGTAGATGATTGGGGCATTGTAGCCACAGGGGACTCTAAACAAATTGGGGCCTTGTAGCCACAGGGGACTCTAGACCAATGTACATGATATTTACTTAAACTTGGTTCAGAAGCCCAGGGCTGTGCTTGTAGCAACATATTTAAATTTAAGGCGTCAGAGAGCCATTTGACCTACGGGGGGGGGGGGGAGAAGGCTGAACTGGGAGGTCGAATGGATACGGGGGGGGGGATCGGATGCTCAGAGACATAGTTATAAACTGAAACTGAGGAGGCTGCTCCGACCCTATGAATGTATCATGTCCTTATGGACTAAGGATAATTACGACAGTAGGAGGAAAGAAGAATGAGGCAAAGGATGATTGAAAAGTTCTGTCCAACACAAATCTCGGTTACCCATGCCGGACCAGAGCAGGAATCAAACCCTTGACCAAGTGATTGATCAGTAGTGAACTACCAACTGAGCTAACCCTCTACTCTCCCTCTCTAGGAAGGAAGGAAGGAAGGAAGGAAGGCAGGAAGGAAGGAAGGAAGGAAGGAAGGAAGGAAGGAGGAAGGAAGGGAGGAAGGAAGGAAGGAAGGAAGGAGGGAGCACATTGAAAAATGTGGATTTTGCATATCGCTCTGTTAACATGGCATTCCTGAGCCTACACTTGTGTCTCTTCACAAAATATAGTGCACAATTCAAACAAAACAATATTCTACACTCACCAGCAAAGCAACAGGCTACTTCAATGGCTATTCACTGATTTATGACAGCAAGAACTCCAAAATTGAGCACAGATTCAAAAGGAAAAGTTGATCCCGCCATCTTGTGCAAATTGTGCTGCTTTCGCGAGATTCAGGCAGAAGTACACACATTTACACCTGTTTGGATTTAGACACGAATCTCGCAAGAGCACTGATGCCGCCAAAACTCACCTGAATTGTGGCTGGGAGGGGAGGGGGGGGGAGGTTCAGCAGCTATAATTTGGATACTTAGGAATCTTTTAATATATATAAACAAGAATGGTATACCTAATAGTAACTTTAATTTTTTTTTTGCCCCAAAACAGGGAAAAGTGCCAAAAATGCATCTATATTGTAGGGAGGGGGGGGGGGTCAGCAATGAAGCACATGGTCAAAACATGATTTGTCAGATAATTTGGTTAGGTATTTTTTAATATAAGATAGAATGTTTCATCTTCATTTCTAACACTTGAAAAATATTTTTTTGCCCAAAAAGAGAGAAAATCACCAAAAATGCATCTAAATTGTAGGGGGAGGGGGGTCAGCAATGAAGTACAACAACCAAACTTAATTTTTATGATTGTTTTGAAACTTATAATTTTTTTAATATAAATTTCATTATGGTACCTCATTGCTGACACCTTACAAGTACAATGTTTAGGCCAAAAAGAAGAGAAAATCAACCAAAATTCACACACATGGCTGTCAAAGGGCCCAAAATGGAGGCTGTTAGCAACGAAGTATCTTGACCAAACTTTTTCTACTGACATTCTTGAAAGTCAGCCTAACTTCCATGTAGGTTTCATAGAGGTACTTCATTGCTGACATAGTTATTTCCATTATTTGAAGCAAAAACGTCAAGGAAATACCTAAATTATCTGCAGTATTTGGCCCGCAAGACTTCTGTTCACTGCCTTGCCCCTTCATATCTGCTTGGTCCAGCCATCCCTGGGCAATCTTGTTGCCCTCATGATCATTTCCCACCTTAATCAGTTCCCTGCACCCCTATCATCACCTACAATCATTAAAAGTGGCACATCCCTCCCTCTACGTGAACCGAGGGAAAACAGTTACTACTACTACTACTACAAATTTTCCATTGATTTTTCAATGTGGGAAGGTGAAGCTTGATTGGAACTGCAGTCCAACATGAGTCAAGGTGATCCAGGCAATCAAAAAGCAATCATGCAATTCTACAGATCTATAGCAATCAGGCAATTCAATAGCAACCAGGCAATTCAGTAGCAAGCAGGCAATTCAGTAGCAATCAGTCTGGCTCATAATGAAGACTAATAGTGCCCTAAGGGCTACTGACAATGCCCTGAGGACATTTCGGACTGACGGGCCTTCGGACTGCAGGGCCTTGCCACTCCTCCAGATGGGACCCTAGCTTTCGGACTAGTGGGCCCTAGTACTGGAGGGCCTTCGGACTAGCGGGCCCCAAAACGATACTCTCAGGGCACCATGGTTAGTCGATGCCCTCAGGGCACCTTGATGCCCTCAGGGCACCCAAAAATCGGACTGGCGGGCCCTCGGACTTGCGGGCCTTCGGAATCGCCGACCCTCGGACTCGTGGGCCCTCGGACTGGCGGGCGGACACCGTCAAAACATCATGGCCGTCATTGGCCAGAGAAGTCAGTTTTGCAATTGAAAAATGGACATTTTCATCCTAATAAGCAATTGAAATCATTGCCTGACCTACCCTTGTTATCAATCAACGTGTATACTAATCAGAACAACAATTGAATGAGTGACACCTACCTCCTAATTGCATTTATTGCCCATTTTGTAGATCGTCAGCCGTCCCTTTTTTGTGGATTGTAATCGACGCTGTTTCAAGGGCCTTTAATTGCCGTTAATTGCAATTAAAAGCGACCTACAGCCTCAATTACTCCTTGCAACGTCTGTCCATGGCGAGAATTGCAATCTGACAAGTTCAAATGGTACAATCCTTTGCTTAATTATCCAAAAAACGAGATATTTCAAATGCAATGCTGTCTTGTTGATCAAAAGCTTCAAACCGGAAGACTTCTAATGACTGCTACAGCAGAGCCACGTTGTGCACACATGTATATCTGCTCAGGTGTCTTCTCTATTATGTCATTGTATAGCTCACCATCCTAGCTTTATATTGATATATGGTTATCTATGTGAATTCACAAGTCTTCATTGAGAAAATTTAGGTTTAATGGTTAAAAACCCTTAATATGCAGTTTTCTCCTCAGTCTGGAAAGGGTTAAATAGTCTTTTTTAACTCTTTATGTTACACTTATAAACCACTGTAAACTGGTAGAAACTCCCAATTTTCATAAATTATACACTGTATTATTAAATCACACTTTACAGATTAGAGGTGTGGGCCACACATAAATTTACTACTTGTAATATTCTGCCCCTCACACAGACGTTTATTTTAAGACAGCGGTGCTTTCTCTTTAAATTTAAAAGGATTTATTCAAGAAATGAAATAAATGCGTCTTACCTCTGGAAACTTCCAGAATGAACTACCGGTAATTAAAATATGAAGGAACAAAAGGTCGCTTAAACTTTGCGCGCCAAAACTTGACAGCCAGGCAATTGACTTTAATTGCTCTTAAGTCATTGCCCTGATTGGCGTTACGTAACTTATCAACATAGATTCAGCTGAGTCTGAGCTGACTGAATATCACTGCTCATGTTATAATTCGGCACAATTTCACAACAAATCACTGTCAAAAATAATAACATATCTTGATCAATGAT